>VZTB01009788.1:2438886-2590477 GCA_013397245.1 Thryothorus ludovicianus
GGGAGGAGGGGGTGCGGGTGACCCTGATAATCGCTTTATGTTGGCCCGCGGCTTGCGTAATCTGCGATCAATTATTTATTTCATGCACCACTTACGGGACTGCATGAGGGGCAGCGTTAAGGCCTTTGGTGTGGCTCAGTGCAGCAGCAGGGAGGCTTCCTTGCCACGGGTGTGATGGGGAAGGGACGTGGAGGGATTTTTCTCGGTTCAGGTAGTATTCCTAATGCGTGTTCCTCTCCCCGTGCGAATTCAGGCGATGGGAACGAGAAAGGTCCTTCTTCATGATACATTTTTAAACATCAAGTGGAAGACGTCCTAGTCTGAACAAAAATAACCTTGTGTGGTTTACTTCATGTGCTAGATTGTCCTTTTTTAAATTTTTTTTTCTTTTTTTTTCATCTGCTCATTCTGTAGCAGGTTGGGCTGCTCAGCCAGCCTGGAGAGAAGGCTGAAGAAGGAAACATGTCTTCTGATTCTTTTTGTCTGTCTGCTCAAGCAAGATTTGACTCCAAATGGTTGAAGACAGACTTGCAGGTAAGGAGTTCGATGGTCATATTGCATTGAGACCTTACAGGTGCCGATCAAGGATGCTTTTAGTCCAAAAAGCTGACAAGTAGACGACTGCAGGTTTCCCTAATATGCTGATTTATAAGTGATTTTGAAGAAAGGCTAAGTTATTTTGAGCTGCAAATAGATCTGCATTTTCAGTCCAGTCCCTTCTGCTTTGAAACAAGCTGGGTTACATATGTATGTTATCTTTGCAGAGTGTCAAAGCTCCTAGCAGAGTATGTGGCATTTCTGCTAGAGCTATAAATTCTTATTTAGGCTGTTGCTAAATGTCTTGCCTGCATATGAGCTAGCAGTTTTAATGCACAGGAGAACTGAAGCGAAAGGCGAGGGAAAGGCAATTTATCTATTGAAGAATTCATATTAGATTTTGCTGTAGTTGCCTAAATTATGGGTAGAGGGTTCCTTTAAATTTTGTCCTTTTTGAAGGGAGTTAATTTTTTGTCAAAGGTACAAGGTTGAGGTGGAAATGGACTTCATTGAAATATGCTAGTATTTGGTGAAAGTTTCTTTTTTGTCTTAGATTTCTTCATTTAGCAAAGTTGTGTGGTACAGGGAGGAGGAGGATACCAACATATTCCCAATTCAGGTTTTACGATTAAGTGGAAAAAACAGAGAAATAGAGTAGTTTGGGTCAGTTATGTTTGTGTTAGATTGAATGAGTAACTAGATTAAGTCCTTGTCTCTTCACTTATCCAGATGTTGCATATAGATCCCTTACTTTGAATAACCTTTCCAAGTTTCTACTCAAAACTGTGAAATTCGTTTTGTGATGGGCCAGCCAGTGTTATTCTTTTGTTACTCTTAATAATAATGCTGCTGAAAAACTCTTAAAAATTCCATCTTTGTGACTTTATCCCACATTACCTGCTGATAGTCTACATGCTTGAATTGAGTTATTCTTATGGATAGACAAGGATTTTCCCCCCATGCAGCTGTGATTCGAAAGCAGCCTTTCTCCAGTATTTTACATCAAACAAGATAAATTGGAATCAGAAATGACAGATATAGCCTAAGAGGTTCCATTATTTAGTAGGTCTTGAATGTAAATGCTACGAAATGACAGGGCTTGCTCTTGATTTGGCTAGATTAATTCTGTTTTCATCTTTTGTTCCTACCAAAGTAAAAATTTCAATCTAAAGTCAGATGTTTTCTCTAGTGTAGTATATAAAGATGCTATATAGCATTTTGGAGATAAGCATATTAAGCAATATGTAAATATGTTTTTTGTTTCCAGAAGGGTAGCTTGTAGATTACAAGTATATTGCTTCAATGATTGTTGAATACAGGAAAAGCTATCTGAAAAAGTGGCAACCTTTGTTTGTAACACCTGCTGACTGTGCATTGCCTTCTTTTTCTTCTGTATTATGTGTGGTGAAAAATGTGACTGTTCATGTGATTTATCAGATTTTTCCTTTTTTGTAGTGCCTTTTTTCTACGTTCGTTTTTATTCCTACATCCCTTTTTTTCCTATTTAAACTTTTGATAGGAGGGTTTCAGTTGTCAGCCAAAGTGTTGAGGGTTATTTTCAGCTGTGTGTATAAGTGCAGCAAAATATTTGTGATTTGTGAGACTGTAGTTAATGTGTTACAAGAACTCCTTTTAATAATAGAAATCTTCATTTGCAGCATATTTCTATGACTAAATGCTCTTACTTATATGAGTTCTTTATGAGTAGTAACAAGTTAGACTCTTAATTGCCAGAGTACTACTTTTTTTTCTTCCAATCTAGCTGTAGTCAAAATAATGAGGATAATGAAATAAGAGAACAGTAATCATTTGTGATCTGCTGGATGCAAACATCACTTCTCTGGAATCTGAAGACAAGCCAGGTCTCCTGGGTATAATATCATTTTCTTATTAGGTTACCTGTTTTTGGTATTACACAGGTCCTCAATCGAGAGCTCTTAATTAGATGTGTGTGTTCAGTATTTTGAAGAATTGAGCATGTGAATCTTGAGTAGAATATTTTAATGTATTAAGTGGCAAATACCTTCTGTAAAGGAAAGGGGTTTTGGGCTTTGGAGAATTTTTCTACCCTATGAATGATTATTTTAGCTACTGGTTGACTAGCATGACCTGGCTGCATGTGGTTATTTCTTTACTAGGTATAAATCCTGTGTCTTAATCCTTTAAGTTCTATGTGTACTGAATATGTAGATTTCTTAATGTGCTTATTTTATCCCTGTTGGTGTTCAAGAGACTGTCAGGTGGAATTGAAAGGTGAACTCAGTGCTATGAGAGGTTTGAAGAGGATGCACTAAATTTATGTAAAGGGATTAAGATGATTACAGATTGTTTGGAATTGGACCCTGAAACTCTTCACTTTGGAGTTACATTTTTAACTTCCCAGTGTATAGCAGTCCAAGAATGAGTAGGTGACAGTCCTTGGAGAAAAAGAATTATTCCAGGGAATTACCTTAGGAGATATACAGAGACTGATTAGTTTTTAAAATAAATTCTGCTGCTGCAAAATTTGGGGTGTATAGCTAGGATTGGAAGTAAACTGGTTTCATTTGGTGCCTAGTAGTCTCCAAAGTACTTTTTAAAACTTTTATCCTTTATCACTGTTGTCAGAGAGTTTGTTCTTTAGACTCGGTAACTAGCAGTTGTTGTAGATTAAGCCAGTGAAATCTCTCTGAAAATTATTGTATTCTTTTTTGTTTTAGCTCAAGAAGATGTTGTACGAATAATGTAATACACAATATTCTAGTACTATGTGCATTAATAAGTATTATATTGTTTTATTAATACAATGAGAAGAGAATGACGTGGATTGTAGCATGGCTTGTGTTTAATCACCTGAGTGTAGCCCTGTTGCAGCTGGTGTCCAGGCCAAATTTAAGTGTTCTTACTCAGTTTTGGGATGTTAGTGCTGTGAGACAGAGGCAGTGTGATGTAGCATGTTATTAATTACTGTCCTTACGTGAATATCAAAGGCACAAGTCCTTTTGTAGTAGCAGTGAGCCTCTGGCCTGCAAGATTAACTGAAGTGGTGTGTAGTGTTAACAGAACTGTATCTTCACAATGTTTTTTGCTTATATTAATTTTTCTGAAACTGACAATACTATTTTAGGAAGCCTAAGTGCTCTACAAAGATCCAAGTGCATCCCGTAACTACTCCGTGTATTTTTACTAAATTTGTAATTATTTGTATGATTTACGGCTACTGGTGTAATTTTGAAGTGCTCAGAAACATTTATTTTACTAAAAAAAAAATCTAAATTTCCTTATGGAGCCAAGTAAGAGACTCTGTGTTGCCTTAAAAAACAAACTGTCACAACAGCAAAAAAATCAGGGTAGTTGAGCTGAATATGAGAACACCTCTATACAATAATGTAGTATGTTCTCCTATGTCATATGTCAGTAGGATGTGTATAACATCATCATTAATAAAATAGTCTTAGGAACTAATAAAATACGTGGATTTTAGTGCAGGCCCCTTTTTCATGCGTCATGCTTAACGTAGTCGCTTGAAAAGTTACTGTATCATTTCAATTTCTAAATTATTTATTTAGATTTGAATTAATACATTGAAAACACCTACTTATTGATGATTATTACTAGTAGAAACCATCACATTTATAGCAATAACTGTGTGTAATGAGAGATTGTGTTTTAATGACAGCTCTTTAAAGATATCCTTTATTATAAAAAAAGAAGGTTAAAATTGTTTACTTAAACCTAGGTACCCAGTTTGTGGAATCAAACTGTGCTTAAAATAATTCTGATTAAATAGATGTACTATACAACTAAATTAGAATCTTATGCAGAGACCTTTAATTAGTGATGGATGAATAACTAAAAACTAGAATTGCTGTGAGCTAATGGGATGCATGTGTGTGTTCAAATGGAGTTTAATTAGGCTGCATATTCTGGATCCTGTGGAGAACTGTTGTGCTTAATAGCAGGAGTTAGAGGGAAAAACTTCCATTTTTCTGTAGTGTGGAGAAAAACTTTCAGCAACAATCAAGGTGCAAGAACTGTCTGCAAGAGGAATACGTGGCATTTACATCAGTTTTCACTGAGTTCATGGTTGGCAGACTATTTCTGTCATTATCTTTTGCCACAGAGATGAAAATGAGTTTTTGAAATTAAATAGCCACCTTTTAGAGTTGTGTTGGTTTGAAACCTTTTTACCCTTCCTTCAAAGTTATATTTGTCATTTTGATTTTCTTGAAAATCCTACTCTTCTAACATTTAGGTCAGTATCTTTACTTGCGAGAAGATTATGTAAAGAAATTATGTCTTGGCTATTAAAAGCAAGAAGCTGGTGAAAATTGCCTTCTCTGTTTTGTTGCTTTCCTGCAATAGTCTTCTTTGTTTTGGTTTTCTGATCAAAAAAATGAAGGGCTTATTTGGATGTTCTTACAGCAAATGGCAAATGAGGACTCCTTTGTATTTAAAGGAAGTGAACTTTGCAATAGCACTTTTTGAAAGTTATTTTAAAAATTAAATAATGCTGTCTCTCCAATATAAATGATTTCCAGATGGATGGTCAAACATTATATATGGTGTGATAGGTTACAGAAATTAGTTTTAACACATAGACACAAATATTTGGGCTCAGACAGACCTGTTCTTCAAATACATAAAGGTAGTTTCTAGGTTTGAGGGAATTGCATAGTTTTTCTTTGTGTGTGACTGTTAACTTTTCCAGCAAGGGGAAGACCATGGCCCTGCTATTATGAGGATGCTTCTAGTTTAAGTCCAAATCTGTTGAAGTGATGTGGTACTGCTGAACTTTTTGACTTTGCTCTCTGAGCTTCTGAGCACTGTGTTCAGGTCTGGTGATGCTGGCACTGTGCTCTGCATAGGTGTGATAAGCAGCTGTGGTTTCAGGGCATGCTTCGTTCAGCTGGGGAGGAAGGAAGCTAGGACAAAATACTAAGACAACAATGAAAAAGGAAACACATTGAATGGATTCAAAAAAAAGCAAAAACAAAAGAGAGATTTGGGAAAGGAGTTGTTGTTCTGTGATTTTCTTCACTACTACTGGGCTGAAAATAATTTTGCTTAAATATTTTTCTAATGAGAATTTTTTTTCATGTAGTCTTTAAAATACAGCCATTGGCTAATGCAAAAATAACTGAATAGAAGAACAGATTCTCTGCTACCCTTGGCAATTCTGAAGATTATTTAAGTAGCTTATATTTTAAATCCATATTGATGTTCTGTGGTTATGAAGTCACTTTCTTAAATTTCCAGTGCAATTATATAATCAGGAATCCTACCTGAGTCAATCCTTGTTCCTTTGTTTCATTTTATTTTCCTGGCTTCATTTTTCTTGTGTTCACGTTAACTTTCATGAAGGTTTCTATGTTTTCTGCAGGGAAGTTTATGAAACCACATTGAGAACATAATTAATGTACTATATAGAGTTTGTCTAATTAAAATAGTTGACTTCAAAACAAAATCAGAGCTGCTGATTAATCTTAAAATAACTTACTGAAAACAAAATTGTAGCAGGGCTTTGAAAATTCTCAGGAGCTTACCCAGTTAAGGTTGCAAGATTTAATTTTCTTGAAATGGAAGGAAATGTTAATGCTGGTGTCTTATTGTCTAGAGTTGATGGGGATGAATGGGAGTTTCACTGCCAGCCCTGTTGGAGGTTAGCAGCAGCATATGTCAGCAACCAAACCAGATACCCCTTGGACTTAATCAGATGTTGTACCAGACAGAATAAATTACAGTTCTACTGCAGAGATAAGATTAACAAAAGATTAGAGTGGAGGCAGCCCAGTTTACAGTAGAAGTTCTCTTTGAAGTCTCCTTAGGCCCTGTGTTTTTAGTTTGGGATAAGTGAGCAGGGCTGAGCCTTAGGTCTGCGTGGGAAGTATGGATTTGTTGAGACACATGGCTTTCAAGTGCAGGGATCAAGACATGGTCTGGGGATGAGAAAGTGTGACAAATGATGGAAGAGGCTTGGGGTTTCTGAAGGTGAGATGCGTGGGAGATGAGGATTGGGAAGAGGTCAGTTGATGTCATGGGAAAGGACAAGGGAGATTTTTAGCATGGGGAGTGAGTAGGAGGGTTAAAAACATTGGCCAAAGTTGCAAGGCAGTGGATAGCAGTAATGGAGTATAGAGCTGCTGTTGTCCTGGTCTTTGGAAGGTGTAAGTGGTGGGCAAGCAGGGCCTTGAGGGAGAGATTTACAGAGGGTCCATCTCTGGTACTGTTGTCAGTTGCAAAAGTTCAGTGAAAATGTCATTATTCTTAATTTGTTAATTTACTGAGTTTAAGTTCATCCCTTTAAACATTTCCAGTCGAAGTTACTAAATTATTAGAGGGAAAGATGTTTATATGAATGAAGCAATCTAGTGAGAGAGATTTTACAAAGCACAAGTAACTCCTCTTGTGTTTGGACCTCCAGTATGTCGGGAACGATGAAGACACCAAGTGTATTTTTCTTCTCTTGCACTGCACCACCAATTGCCTTGTGAGCATTCTTCGAATTATTTAGTGGAAAAAAAAATACCTTTCTTTCTTTCTTTTTTTTGTTTCTGAACAAAGTTTTTGTTCTCTAGTTTGAACACTGAGATGAGTTGATAGACTCTTTATGAATGACTGAATGTGAGAGGTATTGGTGGGAGCAAAGGAAGAAAGTCATAAAATACTGTAGGAATTAAAAAATGCAGAGTTGGGCAGTTAAAGCAGACATTTGACTTTTCTGCTACACAGATGAGTGTTATCTTCAGCTGCAAGTTTCACAGGGTCACAAGTGTTTGAGATTGGAAGGAACTTCTGGAGGTCATCTGGTCTAACTCCTCTGTTCAAGCAGGGTTGGAGTCCAGGGCCCAGGTCTATATTTGAATATTGTGTGAATATGTCCAAGAATCAGGAATCTACAACCTCCCTGGGTACCTTGTGCCAGTGCTTGGTCACTCTTTCACAGAGAAAATGGGTTTCCTGGTCATCAGAGAGAAGCTCCTGTGTTTCAGTTTATATCCATTCCCTCTGGTCCTGTCACTGGGCACCACTGAGCAAAGCCTGGATCCATCTTTTGTACACCTTCCCTTCAGATTTTATATGTATATATATTTGTATTTATATCTATATCTCTATATAGATATTGATGTGCCTTCCTCCCTGCTCTTTCTCTCTGCTTTTCCTCATAAAATGGGTCTTCCAGTCCCTTAATCATTTTCATGGCTCTTTGCAGGGCTCTCTCCTTTTTTTCCATGTTTCTCACATTGAGCCCAGCACTGGACCTGTACTGATGTGTGAGGTTGTTCCTCCCCAGATGTAGGACTTTGCACTTGTTCAGCTTCGTGAGGCTTCTGTCAACCCATTTCCCCAGCTTGTTAAAGACCCTCTGGATGTCAGCATGATCCTCTTTTGTATCAACCACTCTTCCCCACTTCTGTTGGCTAAAAGAAATAGTTCTCTTAAGGGAGCTGCAAATTTTATATTATGATTATTTTGAGTTCATGAAAATAAAATTGCTTAAATAATTTATCACTTAAAAACTCAGACTTTTCTTTCACTTTTGGCTAATATATATAGCAAATACTAGCTATCTGCTGAATGTGTGTAGATTAATAGTAATTTTGTTACAATTGAAATTAAGTTGCCCTCAGTTATGATAGAGGAATCGATTGTAAATACTGTTTCTTAACTGTCCATTCAGTTGTTCACTGGTTATTGCTTTAAAGTCAATCCAGTGTTCCTTTACTTTCAAACTTGTTTCCTTTTTCCCTTCCCCCAACACAGATACTGCTGACAAAATGTTAACTACAGCCTGACTAGAAGGCAAAATTGTTTATCTGAAGGCTGCTTCTGGTGTTTGGAGAAGGAGTGGAACTCTGTGACCCGTAGTCTTGGTGGTTCCTCTATCTTTTTGCAACATACCAAGAAAATTACTTTGATAAGACTTTGAACCAAACCCAAGGCCAAAGAAATTTTGTTTACTTTTTCAGTTTTTAGTTGCATGAAAGAGTTGAGTGAACTTTGTGCCATGTAAAAGGATTAGAGGTTGAAGTGGAGAAAACAGCTCCTGATTCTGCTTTATATGAATGCTTTCAAAAGCAATAAGTAAGTTTTCTGAAATGGAACAGTGCTATGTTATGAAGAATCTGGCATTCAAAGCCTGGAGACATTTAGATTCTATGGGCATGAGAATAATTTTCCATACCGAGGTGGTCTGAGAATATAAAGTGTGTGAAAAATACAGTTTATTAGAGAAAGATCTTTCATTTGTGAAAACTACAATTTATTATGCAACCCATCAGGAGGGTTGCCTCATTTACTTTTTTTCAAGCTTGTATTTTACCATAGGTTGGCATTTAACAGGTGAAGTTAAAAAAAAAAAAAATCTATAATAATCTATCACCACTATATGAACCAAAATCAGTGAAACAGTGAAATAGCTGTTTTGCTATTTTACACAAGGAGAAAACTATGAAAAGTAAATTCCTGAGGTGCCCCACTAAAGTATATGTCCACATCTAAAGAAGGAAAAAGTGAACACCATTTGTTGTTGAAATATTCACAGACTGGGAGCAATCAAGAAAAATCAGTTAATGATGAATGATTTTTTTCATTGTTGAAATACAACTTCAGATTATTCCAGTTTTTAAAAAATGAAGCCAAATGTAAAGCTCTTAGCGAAACACAAATCTTTGCAAAAGCACTTTGTGCTGTCTAACACTGAAGAACAGGGACTGTACCTTTCAGTATGGTGTGGCCAGAGTTTGATTCTGGTGCTGTACAACTGATAAATCACAGATAAGATGAATAACATTTAGCTCACACTGCATGATTCTGCCCCTGATCAGTCAGTAGTAAGTGGCAGACTCGTACAATGTGTCAACTCATATTTTATGCTGAAAGAAGAATTACTTAAATCATTAATACGTGTTGGAGTGGATTTTTGAAGTATGCAATATGAAGTCAAGAAATGACTGTGGTCGTTTAGTGTGTTACAGTGGTATGAAAGCATGCAACTTGCCTTTCAGTTTGTGTTGACTGAGATGAGCTGGATCAGCAAATGTCTTCCCTGCTGGTGGGTGTGTCACTTAAAACCCCTAATCCTTAATCATTATAGTGTATTTTATTTTGAGCTGTTTCCTCGAGACAAGTGGACTTCTGTGTAGGGTTAAGTATTTTATGGCAGTTGTTGAAAGCCACATCTTTGTATTGCTTCTCAGCTAAAACACTTGGGATTTGAATGCTAGTTACATACAAGATGCTTCTGAATGGCTCTTCAGCAGGTGGTGGGGTCCTTTTTAATTTATTTTGTTTATTTGTTTTTGTGGTGGTGTTATTGTTTTTAGTTTATTTTTTTTTTTAATGTGATCCACTGCACCACTTTGGTCTACAGAAAATATTCTGTTTTTCAGTTTCATGTCCTGCCCTCTTCCCTTATGCTATACAGTTGTGAATTACAGGCTGGTCATTGTGGAATTCACTCGGGATGTAGATACCTGTTTTGCAGTGTTTTATAGAGCAGAAAACAACATCCGTAGAAGAGAAGTTATCCTGGTCATTAGGATTCTCCAGGGGAGATCCAAATTCCTAAATCATTAGGAGACTTGTGTTACAGCCAATGCTTTTGTGAGTGGTTCCAGCTAGCAGAGTCTATGTTCTGTTGCCAGTATTTGTCCTCTGGAACACAAAGTGTGTTGGGAACTGACCTGGGCTGGGGCAGCCCTTTGCTCTTCCTCTGGGTGCAGCTCGTTGTAGGCTTGAGCCATTCCATGATCTGGCTCTTCGTGGGAGAGGAGGCATTGTAGCAGTTGGAAAGAAGAGGGAGGGTTGTGAGAGATGCTTTGCACAGCAGGACCAGATTGAACTGGCTGAATTCATTTACAAATCTGTGTCTTGATGTCATCATTCTGGTTAAGATGCCCAGATCTTCAGTAGCTGGTTGGCAAGGGGACTGTATGCTTCTCTGTCTTGAGATTTTATGCAGCTTGACTTTGTTTGAATAGCTTTTCCTGTAGAGAAAGGCACCACACACCCTCTCCCTGCCCCCCAGCCCCCAGCTGATATCAGCTTGCATGGGTTCTGAGATGAGCAAATCTGTGCTTTTGGTAAGAATTCATCACCAAAAAAAAGTTCATTTTGGTGGACTTGAACCTATTTGAAATTTACCATTTTGCACTTTTAACCTGTAAATAGCATAGCTGGACAATCAGTGATTCTGAATATTATTTAAATCCTTGTCATACACACACACACACACACACACACAAAATTTCATTTCTGATGAGATGGTACGTGTGTTTTCTTTCTTCTGGGATGATGTATAAAATCAGATATGTTTTAAGTGTTAGCTTGAGTTGCCTGAGAGAAAAATGTAACTACATTTAATGTATTACTTTTAACAGCTTGCTTTTACACGGGATGGACTATGTGGCTTGTGGAATGAAATGGTAAAAGATGGAGAGATTGTATATCCTGGAACAGAATTAATACAGAGTGGTGAACTACCTCCAAGGAAAGGTATGAGTTTTACATTTCTTTTAATTTGTTCATTTTATTTCTTTCATTGTGATTATGAAAATGGACTGCAGCTTCCACACAGTCAGAAAACTTTTGTTTATCATCACATGTCTATACAATTTGTAGATATTAATGTTTTGAATTAAATACAATTGAAAATGATTTCTTAAAAGTGTACAGAAAGGTAATGTTCAAGCCTCCAAATGAAGGCTTAAATCTGTTCCAGCCTTGTGAAATTTAACTTCATAACTAGGCATGTTATTATGAGAGAGGCTTGGCAGAGTCTTTTTGTTTGGTATGCTTGCTGTGTTTACAGCTGAAGCCTTTGTTTAGAGGAAGTGGACTGAGGAATGGGATAAAGCTGATACTGCTATTTCTAATTTTGTTTATACTCTTCAGAGAGTAGCTAAAAGGTCAACTTAAAAGCTGTCCACAATCTGCCTGAGAATGTAGAGTGTGCTTTTTTTTTTTGTTTGTTTGTTTTGTTTTTGATTTTTAAGTTTTCCAGAGTACTTGAGAGCAGTTCTAACACTGCAAATACTGCAAATGACAGAGTAATACATCTGTTTAGAGAGATTACTTTGGTGGGGTTGGATTTTGTTTCGTAACGGGCGATGCTGGAATGGGGTGATTCTGCTCTTGCCTTTTTTTTTATTTTAACCACAAAAGCGGTGCTCTTTTCACTCCTTACTGAACAGAAAATTAAACTGGTCAAAAAGAAATACATTTGTTTCCTGATCTGGCTGAAATGGACTCACCAAATGGTTAGATGAGTTTTGTCAGTAATTTGTAAGATTCCTAGATAAATGAGGAGGTGGGTAGAAATACTGCCTTTGGTAACAGTGAACTATTATTTTAGCATCTATTACTTTTTGAACTGTACTGTGGGATAGACATGATATTTCCAACCGATAATGCTCAATTACTCATGTAGACAAAATTTTTGTACCTATAGTATGCCTCCTTTAAAAATAGGAGAAATGGATATGGTTTTGACTAGAGGAGGTAATTCCTACAGGAAGTAAGATACAATAAATAATTTATGGGAGAAGAATGAATTATACATTTACTTATCAAGAATATAAGCTTTGTAGATTATTAGTGGCTGTATGCTGTAGTAAAAATCAGGTTATGCTCCTAACTGTTTCAGAGTTAGAAAACTTTTGTCTTCCCTATGCTGCTGGCCCTTTGGAATATTATTGTTGACACTGGGTGAAAATACAGCTGATCTTATCAGAAAAGCTTCTACAAAGCTGCTCATGAAATGAGTGGAGGTAGAGTAATATTTTGTTCTTTGGATTGGCTGGTTCCTTGTATACTAATAAAATGCATTGTAAACTTGATGCAGTAAAGGGAAGGATTACCTTAGCTAATAAAGGAATTGTAGGAAATACTTCCCCATTCACTGACAGCTCATGATAGAGGGGTTGTGGTATAATAATTCAACACACTGTGCTTTCATGTAGAAGTATGACAGATACCTGTAATACTGAAGGGTATAATAAAGTAAATACCTGCTTTGCAAATGGAATTGGTGAATTGATCTTTTATCTTTTTGTGCCGGATACTTATGCATTGTTTTTAGAGTTGTACCTGGGCTAGTCTTTGACAGAAGACTGTTCTTCCAATATTTTTATAGCTAAGTAGCTGCAGAGAATTGAGATTTTTAGTTAGTTATAGATCTTAGTAATACTTAGAAAGCTTATACAAAGATGTCACAGTGTAATTGTTCTTAGTTTTCTGGGTAATCCTTGAAATATCAGCTAGGAAAATGCAGTCTGTCACTTCTGATGCAAAATATAGACAGCAGTATAAAGTAAAAATCCAGAAGTGCTAAGTCAATCATCTGTGACTTCGTGTTTGTCCACACTTAGGGCACTTATTCTGAACAATGATGAGAATTTTTTTTTTAATGCCAACTGTATATATACATCTTAGTAGGTTCAAAAAGGTATAAAGTATTAAAGACTGTCGAACACTGTTATTTAAAAATGCAGTTTCTGACACTTTACTTATAAATAAGGCTTTTATGTTACTCTAAAATGTCCAAGCTGTGATGAGGCTTTTGAAAGCTTTTTCATATGCATAGTGTGGTGGTGGTGGTGAAGGCAGACTGCCACTTGTTTCCAATACTGTATTGTGGTGGGTTGACCTTAGCCAGGTGCCCACCCTTCCAGCTCTTTTCTTGCTGCCTCTCCTCAATAGGACAGAGGGAGAAAATTAAATAGAAGAGCTTGTGGGTTGAGATAAAGCCAGGAAGATCACGTACCAGTTACTGTCGTGGGGAAAATTAATTTAGTTTATTTTAGTGCCAATTAAGATAGAATTGGATGGTGAGTAAAAAAGGTAAAAACTAAAATTCCACCTTCCACTTATCTTTGCTTCTGGAGGAGTTAAGTGTAGGTATTACATAGCACAGATCACACCTGTTCCTTTCCACAGCTGGAGGGTATCTGTTCTTCTGCATATTTCTTGAAACACTGCAGTAGTTTAGAAATTTAAATAACAGCTTTTTCAGGCTCTTAACTCTTTGGATTAATGTATGAACTGTATTTCAGAGAAGTTAACCTTTATAAATGCTGTTGTGTTGGCCTACAGGATTCTAAAATACAGCTGTCTTGCTTACCAGGCTTGAGTTTTAAGGAAAAAAAAGGCTAATCAAGGCTATTTTTGTTCACTGTCAGTGGGGTTGTTTGATTCTGTTAGGCAGTAGTGAATCATGGAACCAGAAAACTTGTTGGTTCGTTTGCAGCTCTGAACTTGCAGCTCAAGTTGAGTTTCATGGAATTAAAATCTGAAATATTTACATCTGTTTAGTTGGTACTTATTTTTTGCATAAATGATCCACAAATATAATTCAAGAGGAGAGGGAAAAGTACATGCAAGTAATGAGATTTATATAAACCCCACCGGTTTTATATGAAAAGCAATATAGTTTAATGTCAATGTTCAGAGTTTACTACTAAGTTGACTAATCTGGAGATGAACAAGAGAGGTTGCTCTCTGTAGTCCCTTGTATTCAGTCTTTTTTAGGAAGTTTTGATAAGCCCATCCACTATAAGTGTACATCTTCACTAGTGCTGCAGCCAGTCTTGATGCTGACTGGACTATTCAGAAGAGGCACTTCACTCTGTCAGTAGGCTGGAAGAACATGCTATTGATAGCCAAAACATTCCTTTTCTCCCTAGGAAGAATATAGAAGTAGTGCATTTTTTTTCCTCCTGTTAGCAAGAACGTTTGGTTAGGAATAAGCTCTTTGTTTTGAATTCGTGGCACTTTAAGAAAAACATGTTTGATGAATGTGTTCAACAGAATGTGTTTGTATGTTTCCAAGTATCATCTGAGGACACAGCTGTGACAGTAGTGATGTCCAAATACAGGTGCACTTGCAGCTTTGCATGTATTTCAAAGACAACCAGGCTGCCCTTAGGAAATGTGGATTTGGTTAATACTTCGTGTATGGGAAGTTATGTTCTGAAAATAATAAAAAAAATAATATTATTCTTACTAAATTTTCAAGTTAGAGAACCGCTACTGTAAAATTTTTAGACATACCAGTCTCTTTGAGACACACAGGTCTCTTGTGGGTTGCTATTACTTATTTATTTCTGATTCCTCAGACTCCATAGGTGGAAAATTCTGTTTCAATTGGCTATTTTAAGTTCCAGGACAAAAATATAAAATTGTCAGCTTCATACCTCTGTCCTGCCTTTCGTAAATATTGTGGGCTTCCTCTTCTGTTCCCCCTTTCCTGAAAGTTGGACCTTTCTCAGCCTGGTGCCTCTGAATACACAAACCTCATTCCATGTTGCACCTGCAGGCAGGTTAAATGAAGTCCAAATGCCACAAGCAATTCCAGAGAGGCTGGCAGAAACAAAATATTTATGACAAGAGTAACAGTATGTGGGAATTGGTTATGGTGGCTGCTGTTCAGACCACATTATAAATCAAGCTGTAGTAGTGTGTAGGGATGTAGGCTGGCTCCTGCTTTGAGCCTCCTTTTTTGTGCAAGGGAGAACTTGTTCAAAGTGAGAAATTCCACTTTTCTCTTCTGTTTCCCTTGACCCTGCTGTGGGCTGTACCCAGTGCCTCAAGAATTCAGTGCTCAGCTGTGGATTATCATACTGTCTCTGCAGGATAGGGAAGTCTGTAGTCACTCTGTTGGACAGTTTGACTTCAGAAGTGTAGAATGCTCTATTGTAAATTCAAAAAATAATTTAATGCATTTTGAAAAAATAGTATACCAGGGAAGAAAAGAAACTTTATTTCTTATTAGGGTTAGAGGATCAGAATCTTACCATCTAACCTAGAAGGCTGTATAAATATGGTTTGCAAATGGTAAGGCATGTATCTTTTTCCTACAAATAACTATCAATTTTGTCTATGTAGGCATATATATGTGTGTGTGTGAAAAAAAAAAATGAAGGATTTTTGGCAGAAAATACATTGCAGCTGAAATATTTCCTGAATCTGGGACTACCAGATACAGACTTAGGGTGGTTATAAGATACAACCTTGTCTAAAGCACACTGTGTGACTTTTTGCCCTGTGTCAACATCTGTAGGGAAACTTGTTCAGGCTTTCTCTGTGGAGGAATTCCCAACTACATGAGTTCACTGGCATTTCAGAGCAGCACAAGATGATATTGTAACAGGTGGTGGAGGCAACTCTGCGGTGTCAGGTTTTTTTTCTTCATTGATTATGAAATGTAGGCTCCATTTTTAGTGCTTCCCTTTTATCCTGTGTTTATACCAGATTAGGCTATGGCTGTGCAAGATAGTGCACACATGGTGAGCTGCTGTGCTTTGATTTGGGAGCTAATTTCTAGTTGGGGATGATTACTTCAGTTGCTCAGTTTTGACTGATGGCTGTGCCTACCTGCCTCATGCAGAGGCATAAGGCTGTGAACTAAAACATAATAAAGAGAAAGATGTTTCAGGGAGATGTTGTGCTGTTGTTTCCCCCACCACAATATTCACAAAATTAAGTTAAATCATGCTGACACATTGCACTGTATTTTTGCATGCACTGTTTTAAAAACTGTCTTATTACTCATTATTTTGGTCTATTCTGGCTTCACTCAAAGTATTTCTCTTCCCTGCCCCTCTTTCTGAAAAATCTTTGGGTCTACCTGTTTAAAAATCTTCCATAATTATGATGTCTGTGTAGCTGCTTTCAATCTAGACTGATACCAGCTTTGTCTGTAACGTGGCAAGTGTTTCTTTGCAAATTTAGTGAACTATCTTTGTGGAACAATTTGACATGGTCTTTTAATATGATTTTTAGCTCATTTCCTTCCCACTTTTTCTCTCATTGCTCCTCTTCTCGATTCATACAGAAAATTAAAAAAAAAAAAAATCCTCCTATGGATTTGCATGCCAGGGGTGTTTTTATTCCATACAAAGCTTGAGTTCCCACCTGGATTGGGATCTCCTCTATTTTGCAGTGAGGAGTTTGATAAAATTACTAAGTTCATAGCCCTTGGTTGTCATCCCTTGCCAAGCATCTGATGAAAAGTGTAACAAGTTCTCCTACAGCTGCCTGCAAAACAGTGTCTTGGCACAGCACCCTTCTACCCACTAACTAAAATTCCAGACCCTGCAAAGTGTGTCTCCAGACGTGTGGGTGAGTGGAGAAACAGTGAGATTATGGTGTTACTGTGGAAATGTTCTGAACCACTGGGGCTGAACAAGATCCTTGGTCTGTAATGGGTTCTGTACTTTTAATGCTATTTGTTTGTGCCTTTGAAAAGAAACAGCTGGATTGAGTCACATTTTGGACATTGTTATCAAACTGGTGACTCACAGGCTGTTTCTCAGTCTTTGAAGGACACAGGTTCTCTGTTTGCCACTTATAACAGGTGTATCCAAATTGCATTTTCCTGTTCTCAAGTGACTTTACTATCTCTTCCTTGGATCATGTTCTCAGCTCCACCATGGATGCTGCAATTATGCCTTATTTTCTTTTTTTTCTGCCCTCCAGTCTTCATCTTCCAGCTCCTGAGCACTAGTGTCAGTTACAGGTTAGGAAACAGTGCTTTAATTTACAATTTGTGTAATTAAGGCTCCCCAAATAGCTTTATTTTGGGAGGTGTTATTGTTTCCAGTTAAAAAAAAAACCTTAACAAAGAGGTAGTCACAGATCCAGTTCCAACCAGAGTAAGCATTAATTTTCTGTTAGGCCAGATGGAAAGAATAGTTGAATGCTTTTGTACATTGTGATAGGCGTATTCAGTACATTCTGAGGTAATGAGTGCCTTTGATCTCATTCTGAGTGTGAAGCAGCCTGCAGTCAGATTTCTGTGTCTGGCTACTGATGTAAACCTCTTGCTTATTATTTTCGTCTGAGTTATGCTGGTACAAATGACTTTTTTTTTTTGGGGGGNNNNTGGTGGGGTATGTGGGGTAAGAGAGGAAAAAAGACAAAGCACTAGTGCCTATCTGTCATGTTGTGGCTGGGATATTTAGGGAGGGAGTCTCTGGACTAGATAGGCAGATAGGAATGAAGGATTGGTCAGTTCTAGGAGCCAGGTAAAAAAGGCTGGAGCTAAACTCTTCATGAACAAATATCAAATTTGATATTGACTTGAGAAATTTTAAGTGGTATCCTTTGAAAAGAAGGTCAGGGTGAGGAAAGTAGTTGGCCACGTGTCCTTCAATTGCAAGACAGTCTCATGCCTTGAACAAACTGGAGGTATGGATATGGGAATCCATAGTCCCAATATAAATAAAGAGAAACTTCAAGTTGTCTAGTTCTAGTATGTTTAGAAAATTGAGACTTTTAAGCAGCCTTTGATTACAGAGATGAGTGACTAATGTCTGTGTTCTGACTTTGTGAAAGTAGTCTCAAAAGGATTGCCCATGCTGTTTGGTTGCTTGGGCAGAAAATGGTGGTATTATTTTCATTACTTGTTGGTAATTTCTAAGATGCTAGGTGTTTTACAGATTTGACATACTGCTGCATGAAATTAGTGTAAATATCTACATTGATTTTAAAATTAAGGCTATTGCTCTCTTTTTTTATTCTGTTGGAAATGGAATATAAAAACAAGTAAATACTATAGCAATACAGATAGCTGGGAGCACAATCTGACTTCAAGTGCCTCCATTGCAGTACTGTGTATTGCAAATCCTTTGCAATTCTTACATGATGGTATCTAAATTAAATGTTCATCATCCTGAGGAGGTTACAGAGGTGATTTCTGGGTTATAAGGTAGCTGTCTTATGAAATGTAACATGAGACCTAGCACCTGTGACAGTTAACATGGAAAAATACTACTTTCCCCCACCGTGTTCTCTTAATGATAGACAGTATTTCTGTAAGCTTGTGGGCTGGGGATTTCACCTTTACATTTCTAACCTAGACCTGAATTCCAGCCTGAACTGAAAGTAACTTAACTGGTCATTTTTTCCCCTCCCTTTTATGTTCTTTAGATGATAGCACTGAATGCCAAACTGCATCAAAGAAAGAAGAGCAAAACGACAAAGAAAAGAAAGATGAAGAAGAGACTCCACTGCCTACTTACAGGGCCAAATCGATTGTTGAGAGTTGGGTGTGGGGTAAACAACCAGGTATTACAGCTGTTTTGGTCATTGTCACTGACATTACATACTCTGCATTGATCACTACTTTTGTAGCACTAGGAAGTATTTGTTTCCAATGTATTTGCTGACAGATGCATCTGTTAGGTTAGTGAAATAAGTTGCATAAGTGGTTAACTGTGATTGAAGTTAAACATTTGCTGTAATTAATTTCAGGTTTAATTAGACTCTTGACTTGAAGAGTCAATTTGCCCCTTTCAGGCTGCTTGAAGGAATGATAGACTGACTTGGAATATGTGAAGTTACCCAGTGAAAAATTCCAGTGTCTTCAGAATATTTCTTTTCAGTTGCACACATGACAAAGAAATTGCTTAGTTTCTGAAGCCTGAATTTTCTGCAGGCAATAATGGTTTAATAGGTGATTTTTCTCTTTGGTTTCATGGTCTGGTAGATAGGTTTATGTGAATCATGGGAGGAAGGTTGAAATGGTTTATGTGAATCATGGGAGGAAGGTTGAAATGGTTAGTTCAGGTTACTGTCCTGACCTTTATTGATAGTAATTGCACCTGTGGTGGCAGTGGAAAAGCAGTTTGTGTGTTCACATCTTCATGTTGGGGTCTATAGAATACTACTTTTGTTACTGAAGCCAGTTGAAGTCAGTGGCTGTTTATTACTTTAGAGCAGCAGTTCATTGTCTAAAATTGTCCATGTTTAAAAATAGCAGATCAGAAGAAGTCTCAGTTCAGTAGTTTATTTTACAGTTCCTGGTACATGATGTTGCCTGATTCAGATGTTGGCATGTACAAACTTCAGAGACATCTGTTGTGCCACTTGTCCTTCCCCCTCACCCAGAAGCACTGGAAGATCCCTGGGAATAGTATTCTCTCTTTGGTGCCAGAATCTGTGTAGCTGTGTTTGCTAGGGGAGATTCTTGTTTCTGTTGAGCCACAGGTCAGCTGCCAGTCTGCTGTCCTCTGCTCTGTGCCAGCCTGCTTGCTCCCTTTCCTTGAGGACAGGAGGACAGATGGATTTGCTGTCACTCTGGTAGTGGGACAGAATCTTGCAGTATATCAGGAATGATAAGAATTGCCACTACAGTGGAAGAGGGAGTGAGAATTGAATGTATCGGAGAGATGTGAGCTGAAGGTCACATTATTTATGTCTTCTTTTTTAATGTGTGGGGTTGAAAAGTAAAATAAAATTATTTTACAGAATGGTAATCTACACGTCAAAAATCTTAGCAAATTTCTTCCAGCTGACCAAAGTGTTTCAGACAAGACTTGACTTTAAGCTCACCCTCCAATTTTTTAAAATTGAAAAAACTGTTTTTTCAGAATAAAAAGGATGTATGTGTATTTGGAATTTTCAGAAGGAAGTAGCTTTCTGTCTTGTAGTTACTTTGAGTGCTTATATATAATATGGTTTATTGCCACATGTATGGATTCTTATTGAAGAAATAACATGTGAAGACTTTACAGTTTTTCAGTAATAAATTTTTTTTCCTTGGTCTGTGTTACCATTTGTGCTTGAAGTTTGTATTGCCTAGCTGTGACAAAAATCCTTAAACAGTGATATGAACACACTTGTGGTTTATTTAGACAATAAATACATTTATTGTCTACATAAACTGCAAGTATGGTTTTTTTCATGATTGTAGGTTATCATGGTAATTTTTGTTTTGCATTTGTCAGAAATATAGCTAACAGCTGCCTTTTGAGCCCTTCTAGTTTTTGTGGCTTGGTAATTAATTTTGAAAAAAACTATACAGCATCAGTTCCACTTTGATACTTTCTGTTAATGTTTCATAAAATGAGAACTGTACGCATTTCTTCTGTTATCCTTCAAAAAAGAAATTTTTAAACATTTTCTTATCAAAACCATGAAGGAACTTTTAAATAGGAGAATTGTTTCTTAAATATATCATTGCTGATCAGGTAAGAATTAAAGACTTACTATGTCTTCATTTATGGTTTAATTCCTTTACAAGTAAGTTATAATTTGGAGTTGGAGATTTGAAGTTATGTTATGAAAAGAACCGAAGGGGCATTTAAAGACAGATCAATAGTCTGAAGCATTTCTACTGAGTTTAATGATTTACAGCCTTGCATTATGAAAATAGTAACTAGATATTAGACACTGTATGTTTTAGAAGTGCTGTAATACAATCTTATTTTGAGTGTGGAGGATCTTGAACTTCAGCAGGCTAATCTGGGTCAGTGGGCCTTGTGACAGCCCTCCCCCATGAGGGATAAAGGATTGTGAGAGCACAGAGGAAAAGCTGCTCATTAAATGTGTTGAGGAACAGTACTTCATGTGCCCCTCAACTCCATGCTTGTTTTGTCATCCTGGCACGAGTTCCAAGAAGCAAAATGCTTTCTCTAGGTCTCATTTACTTTGAGATCGCTGCGCTGTCAGAACGTGGCAAAGACATAATAGGTTTTTCCCTGGATTTTTTTTTGTTTTTGGCTCTCACTATTCCAAGTACTGTAAGGATACATGAGATAATAATAAATACACGTGTAAGTCATTACTCTTTTGCACCTTAGTGTACTTCCATTCCATATTCAGCTCTTTCATGATACCACTGTAGAACTACTCATTTTTTACGAGTGCTCCCTTAAAATACTTTCTGCCTATTGTATTCATACCAAGTTGAGTATATTCATAAAGCAATTCCTCTGACTATTCCTAAAAAGCCTGGTTTACTACCTTAATCAGTTTTCTTTTCTGAAGATATTTAGACCATCTTACGTGGTCTGAAGTTCAGATGTTCAGCCCTAGGTATGGAGAAAAAAAAAAGGAAACTCTTTGAAGTGGTTGTTCAAAGCCTACAGAAAATAGAGCAGTATTTTATCTTCTTGGGCTTCTTTTTCTTAGTCACAATATGCTTAAGGCTGGCTATTTTGAATCAAACTGTTCACAGACAGTGTTGCATCTTATTTTTCTGATACTGTTAGTAGAGCTGATTGCACCAAGAAATGCTTTATAGGCACTACTTAAGAGATAGGGTTAAAATCAACCTTGTGACTTCACATGAGCTTGCTGAGATACCTGTCTTTGCCAAGTGCACTTGTGGTCCTGCATTTGTGTTGTGAGAGAAGGAGATAGGCAGAACTTCCATCCTGTAAGGGCCTTTTAGTTACATGATGAAATCTAAATTTACACTGTGTACAGAAGTAATTAAAAAGTATTCATGACATTGACAAACTCCCTTTTAGCCTTCTTTTTTGAGATATTGTTGGCTTTTATCAAATTTCTTGATTCATACTTTCAAGTTTAGATTTAGAAATGCTGAGTCAAAGGATGAAATTTGACCCCCCCCCTTTTACATTTCTCAGAGCCCCTTTATCCCTGTATTTTCTTTTACCTTTTTGCCTTTGCATTATTATCCCATCATGTTCCACCTACCCCAGCTTGAAACCACTTGTCCAGCTCCAGATATCTGTTTGGTTGCTGTTTACACCCTTGAGGAGTATAGGTGTTTGTGTGAATTTTTACACACAGTCCGGAATTTAAATTCTTGCTATTTTTTTCTGTGCACGAGTATTAGAACATAAATTTAAACAAGTTTTGCTGATGATCTAAAACTTTGAAAATTATGGAATCGTAGAATATGCTGAAGGGACCCATGAGGATCATGGAATCCAGCTCTTGGCCCTGTCCAGGACACCCCTATAGTCACACCACGTGCCTAAGGGCATTGTCCAATCACTTCTTGCACTCAAACACGGTGATGCTGTGACCACTGCCCTGGGGAACTGCAGTGCCCAACCACCCTCTGAGTGAGAAACTTTCCTGATACCTGACCTAAACCTCCTCAACTCAGCTTTATGCCATGTCCTTGAGACCTGTCAGTGGTCACAGGAGTGAAGGATGGGTACTTGCCCTTCTGCTTCCCCTCACAAAGATGTTGAAGACCACGGTGAGGTCTCCCCTTAGTCTCCTCTAGGCTTAGCAAACCAAGTATTCTCAGCTGCTTCCCATAAGGATTCCCCTCCAGATGCTTCCCTATCCTGCTCCCAGCCACAAAATGAGATGCATTCTGAATGCACATGCAGCTGATCAATACTTCTCCTGGTGAGCACTAATAAGGTGAAGTCTGATGTTGTTCATCTTTTGAGTGGGGGAGCAGAAAGCTAAAAGCTAAATGCCCCTTAGGCATTATATTCTTTGTTGGTATAAAATTATTTTGAAAGCTTATTTTGGTTTTGTTTCTGGAGGAAATTAGGTGTATGTGATGGCATTTTTGTCCTCTCTAACTTTTGAATTTGCTCATTCTAGATGTTTGAAGAGTGATTAGAAGCCTGTTAAGTAAGCCAAGCCAACTGCATCTTTTATCTCCTCTTTGTCTCATAGAAATAGAGTGTAGTGGAAGGGAAAAGAGAAGACAAAATAAGAAATTCTCTAGGAAATTAGAGCACATTAGTTCTGCTGGTGACAGGAATGTGTACTCATTATAACAGTAGATTCATGCCAAATTCTGCTTGAAATGTGTTTCTAAGTCTGAAACCTCTCCATGCTTTAACATCTATATTTGCTAGAGTTTGTGAGTCAACCTTGTTTCAGTGTTATTGGCATTTTTAAGGTGCCTAATTTATCTGTCAGAAGCGTGTGATGTTCTCTAAAAGAACTAATGAAATGAGTATTAAGGAACCACAAAGCACGTTAATTTATTTCCTTGTGCTGCTGAAACAGGAGCAAACTGCCTTTGGACATGCTGCCTATCTTAGGCTTATGTCAGTTTAGTGTTTTGGCTGTGGCTGAGCTGGTTTAAGAAGCTGCTCTCTTCAGCTGTTTTTTTTGTCCTGTTTTGCTCAAATATCTGAAAAACATCACTTCTTAATGCCATCCTGTCAAATAGGCTGGGTTAAACAATTCCAGTGTTTTTCCTTCTTATGTAGAGAACTTTGGGCAGGATGAATGAGGGAGTGAAGATGTGTAGTTGTGTTGTTTGCCGAGGGGAAAGAGAGATGTGAAAAAACTGAAGAGGGTAAAACCCTTAGCTGTCTTTGCTGCTGCCAGCAACATACCTGACTGTAGCTGCCAGTTAACAAGAATTCTGCTAATGGTTGGTTGAGAATTTGAATTGGTGTGGCATGACTCCAGCTCCTCCAGTGCAGGTGCAGAATAGGTAAAAAATGTGTCTCCACACAGAATAACTGGCAAAGCCTAGCGTTGCAAAGGATGCATCAAGGGCTGGTGTAGTGACATATGAACAGTTTTGTTTAAAGAGTTCCCTGTAACCTTCTCAGATGAAATTTGAATTGTTACTATTAATAAGCTATTCTCTCACTAGACTGTTCAGTTCCTCAGGAACAAGTGTTGCTCAGATTTGAAGGTTTATTGAGAAGAGTTTCACTGTGTTGATTCCCAGATGCAGTTAAATCTTTGAAAGATTAACTAAATTTTTTGTGAAGATAAATCTACTTATGGAATAAGACAAGATTTAAAGTGAGGAAGTGTAGGGGTATATCTCATTTAAAAATAGTGTTACTTTTAATAAAACAAGACAGTCATTGGTTCAGTTTTTAGATGTCTGAGGTATAAGGATATTATTGCCTATTCCAGCCTTCACTACACTTTGTATGTGAACTTTGTTTTGCATTCTTGAAATGCTAAGAAAGTTTATATAAAACACTTAAGAGCAGAATTAGTCACTTTTGGAAGAAAGGTTTCCTAAAATTGTAGCCATATTTGATTGTGAAGGCACATCCTTCCCCAGATTTCTTAACCTCCCTTTAGGTCTGAGATCATTGGAACATGTCAAACCTTAAACCTTAACAAGGCAATTCTGCTGACAAGAAATGTATCTTTCATAATTTTTGTAACACCTGGATGTCGTTGTAGCTGATTGAAAGTGGTTTGAAAGGTATGCAGCTGCAGACTTTCAGGGGAAATTCCTTGTGAATTAATTGCTAGAGAATTGGTGAGTAGGTGGTTTCTGCTTGTCCTTGGTGATTCTTTATAGTAGTCCTCATGATGGATTTTTCATAAGTGTGTTGTTTTGAAACAAAGGCCTTTTTCACCTAAGTCTTCAACTCTCAGAAACAACTTTTAGAGAGTTTCCACAATAGGTAACTTGCCAGGCAGGAATGAAGGATGAATGCTGTAGCTCTGTATTACTTGACAGTATGCTGAATCTATCACCCCGTGCTTTTTTTCTGTAGCACCAAACAACATGGAGTCTTTTCCCCAAACATAAGTATTAAAGTGCCTTCCTTTTTCTTCATTGACTACTTCTTTACTTTTCCAGTAGATATGAGACCATAATTTGGGAATTGAACCTGCAGGATAAAGTTACTTGTCAAAACATTATTAAGCAAAGTCTCTTTGTGAAGAAGAGAGCATGGTCATTTTGTACTTTGGTGTTGTAGCTTGTTAGTATTTTGAGGGTGATAGGACTTCAGTTCAGGAAGGGAGGAAAAATGTCCTGATTTTCATGTCTTTGAATGGTTTACCTAGAGGGATCATAGAACTGGAATGTCAGTATTGAATATGTACTGTTGTGGTACTCTGTGAGACTTTTATTTATTTTTTTTTTTTGCTCTGTACTACTTATTTGGGTAATTTTATAGAGCTAAAATTAAGCATGGTGTGACTTTTTGTCAAATTTCTTGTTGATTTTGTCATATTTCTTGTTGTTTGAGTGAGGATGTGTAATTGCTGCTGTCACTTTCATCTGAGATGTCTAGACTGCAAGGAGTATTTTTTAAACTGTTCTTTCTTGTTGGAAAATAAGTCACTCATAGTCAGGTGGAAATTGCCTAGGGAGAGGAATCCAATACATTATGAAATGATGAAACATGAGTAGCAATGCTGAAAACAGGCTGGGGTGGTGGTTGACAGCAAACCATAAGTGACTGTGCAATGTGATCCAGTGGCAGAGAGGGCTGCTTGAATTCTTTCCTGGGTACACAAAGATGGGGGACAAAACTTTGAAATACTTTTTACAGCTGCGGTTGCAAAAGAAGTTTTATGCCTCAGATAAAAGTTTTAGCCATAGAGACTACCAAAAATGTGTCTAAATTTCTGTAGTTTGGAGATACTTGTTCCAAAAAATACGTTGGTTTTGTATAGTTTTGGAGTTGATTTTTTATAATTATTTTGAAGCGTGTCCATCTTCTCACAAGCCATTGTTACATATATGCAGACGTGTTTTTTTTTCATACCCCTTAGTCAGGTGTCATTTAAAACAAAGATACTTCTGTGTAGCTGCCAGGCAACAAATGTGGTTGGCTTAGGGACAAGTATAGTAATGCAGTGCAGAGCAGAGTGTAGTGGCTCAGTGATCAGACTGTTAATGAAGGGACAGAAAAGAACCCCTTTAGGAATGTACATTGTTGGTGTTTGTCTTAGGAATTAAAGCTACAGAGTATGTAAAAATACAGTTTCCAAATTTTTGGTTTAGAGTGTTTTTTTCTTGTTGTTTTTGACACTACTTGTTACCATCCATTATTAGATTAATAGGACTTCGGGCTGTTGCATACTTGGTCTGGTGAAGAGAAAGAATTAATATTCTAGCATTGGTACTTAAGTCAGATCTTTTATTTGCTAATAGTACTTGAAAGCATCTTAAATTTCTGTCATTATTTATTTCAGAAGCATAGCAGCTCTTGGCAATGATCCTAGAGCTTCTGAGAGTAGTTTTATAACTTCTGAGAAACTTAATATGTATCAGTGCAAAATAAAAGCATATTCTTGTGGAGACTTGAAAGGGACTTGCCTGCACTTAAGAGAAGTCGGACTCTGAGTCTGGGTGATGATAAGAATTTTTTGTCTAACTTATTTTTTTGAAAAGCATAAATATTTCCTGTGATGTTTTAATTTGAGACATGAAATATGAAGGTTTAGATATGTTTAGACAAAACCAGTTTTGATTATAATCTTTATCTAAACACCTGTTTTAAGTATGGTTGTATTTATGTCATACCGTGTGCATTAAATACAGAAATGGAAAGTTTCACTGGGTTCAGACTTCTGGTCAATTTACAGTTTTCAATTTGTCTTTGTTTTTCTTGATACTGTATATATATATAGATGTATAGATAGACTGTATATAGAGATGAATGTTCATAAAATGGTATCTCTCTCTGATTCTCAGACGTGAATGAATTGAAGGAATGCCTTCATGTACTAGTAAAGGAGCAGCAAACTCTGGCCACACAAACTGCAACGACAGCTCTCTCAGCTGTGAGGCTAAAGCAGAGGCTGGTTATCCTGGAACGATATTTCATTGCTTTGAACAGAGCAGTTCTTCAGGAGAATGTCAAAGTAAAGTGGAAAAGCAGTAGTGTTCCTCTGCCTGCTGTGGATAAGAAAAGGTAATAACACATGTATGGTCAAGTTAATCCATTAGAAAAGCAATAGAAAGGTTATCAACGTGTCTAAGAGGGCTTAATGTGATTTATTCCTCCTTCTGTAACATTGGTGGTAAAGAAACTTGTTATTTCTTAAGATGGCATTACCATATTAAGTGGTGTTACCTACCATGAGTCCTCCTTCTTGCCTGGTGCTTTCTTATAGTGTCTCTGTTCTAGTGGGTTTTTATTATATACATATTGCTTTAAGCTGTAAGTATGCATTTATTGAGGTATTTCTTTTGTTCTACTCAGCTGGAAAATATCGAGAAGCCTGTTTCAGAAATGGTGCTAATGGAAATTACATTCTTTGAATAATATTATTATATTTTTCAAGAGTTGCTCAGTTAAAGCACGTAAATTAAAAAATATGAATGCATAAAAGCAGAATATAGAACCTTAGTTTGGATGAGAAATGATGTAATTGAGCATTTTATATGCAGCTATTTCAAAAGAAGTAACTGGGTGAGGAATCATCTGATTACTTTTCATGTCTGGATAGCTATCTAGACCTAAAAATAGAAAAATCTATCAGATAAGGCATTAAAGAAAGTGTTCAGTAGCTGTCTGACAGAACAAGCAATTTGGCTAGGAAAATTTTTGTTGGATTGTCTCTCGACTCAGATATGAAAGGAGAATGTAAGTAGATATCACAACTAGTTATTATGGAATTGGAGTTCTGACAAGGATATCTTTCTCTGAATAGACTGGTCTCTTGAAATTTTTTTCAGCTCTGATTAAGAAGAGCCGTGATATGTTTAAGTTATGAGATAGCTAAACATGCAAGTATAATTTCTTGAAAAAGTCCTAAGATGTTCACTTCTGTTGTAATCTCTCAACAAAACAAATTAGACTTGGTGGTTCAGTGTTGGAAGTGGTAGGGAATCTCTTGTTGCTGACTACAAAAGGGAGCTTACCTAATTTGATTGTCTGTGTGAGAAGAGCAGAGTTAACAGAAATGAATGTGAGTCCAGTGGATATTACCAAAAGTTGGAGCTATCTCTCTTCCTTACACACACAAGTACAGAAGCTGCAAAGAGAGATTTTTAGCATTGACACTTGAATAGAAAGATAAGTAATAACAAAATGAGTGGAATTAATTATCAATAATTAAAGATTAATTTTAAGAAGTCTGCAAGCTTAGTTTATGCAGTCCAAACTACATAAAAATATAGACTTCCCAAGGAAATAATTAGTACATGAAGTACCTTATGTTTGTGTATTTTGAGTAAAACTTCATAATTTCACTTTGAGTAGCTACAGGCATTTTTTTGGTTGCAGTCCATTGTGCTGGTCTGGTTTATATTTTTCTCTGTGAAGCTTTTTGATAATAGTCATTGAATTGTTTATTTGAAGTGATTGAAGTTGAATTTCGGTTGCTGACATTTTGATGTTGTTCACCTTGTTTTTCAAGGCACAGCTATGATTCTTTACAAATAAAAATTGTGTAATTGTATAGGCATGCATATGGCTAAATTATAAAATCATTGAATATATGTTATACAAAATAATCGTAACATAAATATATATTATTGTAATACAAATCTATTGGAACTATTCATATGTAATTTTATTTAGCTCAAGACCTGTAGGCAAAGGTGTGGAAGGACTTGCACGCGTTGGATCCCGAGCAGCTCTTTCGTTTGCATTTGCTTTTCTTCGTAGAGCCTGGAGATCAGGTGGGTCTGCTCTTGAGCATATTGCATATATATTTCATTTGAAGCCAGATGACTCATTAAAGTGTGTCTGTATATTAAATATTGGCATAAAGCTATAAATTTATGAATGTTAGAATTGCATAACTGTACTTATGTGGTGTATGCCTAGCGGTGTTGTTGCTGGTCAAAGTCTCCCAAGCCAGTGTCAATGTTGGGTTTTTCTGGCATATTTTATGCTGAGGAAGGCAAGTTGGGATTTCATGAAAAGCATGTATTTTTAATGCTAGATTTCAGAAAAGTTAGATTTATTCTTCAGACAAGGTCAAGCTCTAATTATCATATTATTACATGATAGTAGTAGATGGAAAAATCTTTGAGTGTGCAATCTTTGTGTGTTTAGTTTGTGTACTTGTCAGCTATTGTCAAATTGCAGAGGCTGGCAGAATTGTCACTGCCTGTCTCAGTCCTGGGCCGTTTGGTCATATGGCAGGTGTGGGCTTACTCCAGCCAGCCCTAGTTCTCTTTGCTCAGTGGCTGCATAGTGAAATGAGCTGGTTTGGGTTTTCACCTTTCTGATTATTTTTGGCAAAAATTTCTTCAGAATTTTGCAGTCAAATGTTCATGTGAAAACAGAACTTTGTCTGCAGGAAGTAACTTGTATCTTGTTTTGAAAAAAAGCTCCACAAAATGCTGTGTACAATTTCTCTAATTTTTATAAAGGTGGGATCTAACTTCTCTTGCTGTGTTCCTTAGGTGAAGATGCAGACTTGTGCAGTGAATTGTTACAGGAATCACTTGATGCACTGCGAGCTCTGCCAGAAGCATCCCTGTTTGATGAAGGGACTGTATCTTCTGTGTGGCTGGAAGTGGTAGAAAGAGCTACTAAATTCCTAAGGTCTGTTGTGACTGGGTAAGTTTCTTCTTTTGAGCTGTTAAATGGCAAACTTGTATCTTTCAGAAGCTGGTGGTAGAAACATAATGATTTATAGAAAATGAAAAAGATGTCCTTCCTTTTCTAATGTTGCTATACAGGCAAGCAAAAAATTAATGAACTACTGAAATGATGCACTTCAAATGTGATTTAGTGATTTTAGCTGCTTAAGAAAAATATGAATTGGAGTTTTCTGAATTACTGCAGGAAGAATTAGCGGAAGAATTGTGTTTTACTAATGTAAACATATCCACAGAAGAATACTTTGATAGTACTATATATATGCACTCTTAATTGTGCCCTTCAAGTACAGTAAAATATAGATTTTTGTGCATGAGGAAAAATACACTCATGTTGGACTTGTAACAGTGCCCTGCTTTTCCCTGTTAAGTAGGCTTCAACTTATTGCCTTCTTACAGTAATTACTAGAAATTAGTAGTAGTTACTATAATGTCTTTTCAATACTGAAGCTATATAAGGTGAATATCATAAAACATACTTGCATTTCACCTGTGCAAAATGTTTTTTATGTTTGTTTAATAAAAATGTAGATAGTGAAGCTTGGGACATTTTTAAAGCCTAGCTGTCTGTCTAAAATTGGTCTAGTTTGCAATGTGTGGGCTTTTCTTCTCAGCTGCTCTCATCACCCTTTTGATATTTTTCTGTAAGTTTAGTGCTTCTTGGGGTGCTGTAGATGCTTTTTGTAAGCAACTGTGTATCGTTTTCTACTAGTTAATGTATGTTGTTTGACTTTTAAATAGAGATGTGCATGGAGCTCCCAGTACCAAAGGGCCAGGAAACATTCCTTTGCAAGACCAGCACTTGGCACTTGCCATATTGCTTGAACTGGCGGTGCAGAGGGGTACGCTAAGGTGAGAAGCATGAGCACTCTGATTTTTAACCATCACTGTTGGAATGGGCTAATAGTCTTCAGTTTTCATGGATTTGGGTTTAATATAATAGATGTGGTTCAAAGCATATGGGCCTTTTCATTAAGGCAGTGGTGATTGTGACCTAATAGTAGCTAGATTGCAAAATCCATTTTTTATATTTTGATAATCTGTTTCTAGCAGAATGTCCTGACATCTGATTTTGCTGAACTTCAAAATGTAGAGATTGAATTGTATGAATAACCTAATCCAATGGTTTTAGGAATGCTTATTAATAGAAAATGTTCATTCCTTCTTTCAGCCAAATGTTGTCTGCAGTTATGTTGCTGCTTCAACTTTGGGATAATGGAACGAGGGAAACAGATAATGAACGATCTGCACAAGGAACAAGTGCACCCCTTCTACCTTTGCTGCAAAGATTTCAGAGTATAATATGCAATAAAGACATGCCCAATACTGAGGAAGAGATTCAGGTACTTATTCTTGGATTATATAAAGGAGACATGATGTTGGAATCAAATTTCATTTGCCTAGCTAAAATAATCATAAAATTATCCAAACAAACCTGGTGATGGTGTTTTCCATGTAAGATGTATAAACACACTGGTTGTTTGGTTATCATTTGAACATTTGAGTTCCTTGAGGTACGGGGAAGAATATCACAGCATGATTAGAGGTGACCACTGTGCTTTATAGTCAATGCTGATAATGAACTTTGTTGTGACTAAGTAACTTCTCTGCATATTTGAATTGCTTTTATTTTGTGTTTAAAATTAATTGAACTATGACTCCTAGTGAATTTTAAGGAGGTTGATAAAACATAATAAATCAATTTTATTATGCTTGTAACTTTCTGTTATATACACAATCTATTTTGTCAACAATCATGTTTCAAATTTTTCTCTAATGTAAAAAAACAGGATGTGCATAGTTAATTTATTTTCTCTTACTCTTGTGCAGATAATCACCTTGTCCAGACATTATTGTGTATCTGTATGTATAGTCTCATAGATATACCTTCAATATTTTCCTGACTGCTCTTTTCTCTTTTACAGCTCCTGACTTACCCTCTAAGTCCAAATGAAAGTTTTCTGAGGTATCTGACTTTGCCACAGGACAATGAGCTGGCAATTGATCTGAGACAAACAGCTGTGGTGATCATGGCCCATTTAGACCGCCTTGCCACCCCATGTATGCCTCCACAGTGTAGCTCTCCTACATCTCATAAGGTAATTGTTTGCATTATCCAATACAGTAAAATGTTTCCTCTAAAAGCATAACTGAATTTCACAATGCGGGGAAAACAGCTCCTAAGATTCTTCTGATTCTTTTCTGATTTTCACAACATAACCTCGAGTTCTGAAATTTGTCTTATTCAGGTAACTTTTATTACATCTGCCCTTTTCCAGTGAGCCTTGGAGTGCAATTTTATGGTTATGAGCCATTTTTTCTTACCACACTATCGCTGATTCTGCCATCTTTTGAGCTGTTCCTTGTGTTTCTCAGAGTGAATTCTCAAGACCAGACTTTATAAATGTTGGGAGTCTGATGTACTAAAAAAGTAAAAGAAAGAAAAAAATAAATGCCAAACTTTCCAACCTGAAAAATATCTGAGTCTCTTACCATAGGTATTTATTACTCATTTAGTACCAGACTGAACTGAATATGATGCATGCAAGTCTTTATTTTTGTTATGTTCTAATTAGGTAGCTTTTATTGACTATTGGAAAGAATGCCTGTCTAAGATCTGAACATATTTGGCATATAAAGGTTTAAAAAAATAATTTGCTCTGTGAATTTTTTTAAGCTGTATATTTAAAAATTTGGCACTTACAGAATTTCTTATTTCCTAGGGATCACTGCAAGAGGTCATTGCTTGGGGATTAATAGGTTGGAAATACTATGCTAATGTGAGTGGTCCAATTCAGTGTGAAGGACTGGCCAACCTTGGTGTTGTACAGGTTGCTTGTGCAGAGAAACGTTTTCTGATATTATCCAGAAATGGAAGAGTTTATACACAAGCATATAACAGTGATACTCTGGTGAGACTTCTTTATGTGTTTTAAAAAATTCGTTCTGTATTACTTCATAAGTTTCCTCTTCTAAATATTTACAATTTCTTAGGAGAGTAGATGGAGACATGCTGATTTTTGTGAGCTTTCTGTACTGTTGTATTTGAACTTTCAGAAATAGTGGGGCTTGTCTCTTGGGTTGATTTGATGAAAAGCATATGGATTCTGTAATTTCTATCAGGCTAGAGGTTGTGGATACAATGATAATTGCTTTTATTGATATGCTGCCCTTGATAACTTCAGAAATTGGCAGAATTGAAATGGATTTTAGTGATATAACTGTGTACAAGCTGTGTAGTTTCTCAAAGAAAAATATACTGTAAATAGAAGCCTTTGTTTCTAAGGTAGCCTTTAATGTTAAGATAAAGACCATTTTCATATGTACTGAAGACCTATAAGAATGGGAACAAATAACTTCAAAGCATTGCTTTTGTCATATTTGACCATTTTTTTCTTCATGCCTTCACCTCATTAATTTGGGAGCAAAGTTTTGATAAAACTGAAAATAGGAAAACTGTACCTAGTTATGTGATGGAAAATGTCAGCAAATTTTGTAAGTGTATTGCTTTTGTTTCCAGGGACCACAGCTGGTGCAGAGTCTGGCTTCCAGAAATATTGTGAAGATAGCAGCACATTCAGATGGGCATCACTATCTGGCTTTGTCAGCAAATGGCGAAGTTTTCTCTTGGGGTTGTGGAGATGGTGGAAGACTAGGTCATGGGGATACAGTGTATGTATTAAAAATAATCATAACATTTATTTGCAAGTGTTCTGAATTCATAGTAAAGATTTTGTTGCGTATGTAAGCAATGACATTTGGCTCTGTTACTGAACAGAACTTGTACTCTCCGTGCATATTTTCTCTGTTTTCCCAGTTCTCCATTAGTGTTACTTTCTGAAATACTTGTAGGTGGAGGGTGTAGTAATGAGCTGTGTTATTAGGCCTTTTATTAATGATTTTGTGAATCGAGAGCACATTTTCTCTGAAATGTTGACTCACATGTTGGAACAGGGTCATTATGCAGTCGTATTGTACATTATTCCATTTTTCCCAGAGATAACTCTCCTGCTTTTGTGCAGAAGCAGTCTCCTATAACAGTATTGTATAAGGGATGTACATCAATACATTTTAGAGGTTTGAAGTGTCTTTCCCCCAGTGCAGAATTCCCTCTGAAGGAAGAGTTATCACTGTCATGAAATTAGTTGCTCGGATACAGTAATTAATTGAAGGCAGTATTTTTAACAATAGACAAATATTTTTTAAAAACTTTGCGTGAACTCAGTCGGAAACAGTAACTGGAGTTGTTAGACATTCCTTCAGAGGTTTGTATGTCATTGAACAATTTGAACTTAATTTTGACTTCTAGCCTATTTAAATTTTGTTACTTCAGACAAATAATAGAACTTGCAGGTAAAATTGCAGCAATTCTAACGAGTATATCACACCTTTTATCAACTACTCATCAAATCACCTTTTTTGAAATCTGTCACCTTCTCTTTAAATAGCCCTCTGGAGGAGCCTAAGATGATATCTGCTTTATCTGGGAAGCAAGCTGGGAAACATGTTGTTCATATTGCATGTGGAAGCACCTACAGTGCAGCCATTACTGCTGAGGGGGAGCTGTATACATGGGGACGAGGAAACTATGGCAGGCTTGGTCATGGTGAGTCTTCAAATAAGCTGTTGAAGAATTTAATTCCTGTTGCAAATGATCTTTCATCCCACCTAAAGCTGATTTGAGAACCTTATGTGGCTTCATGTGAATTGAAATAAATATGGGAGGGATTGTCTCATACCCATTGAATTCCCTGAGTGATCTGGAAAGAAGTGATTGGGTGGAGAAGAAAAATCTGCATTGTCCTCTGTTTGTTTCCTTGTGAAGCCAAGACTCTTTAATGGATTAAGTCCTTGTTGGATGTCTCAGAAACCACACTTAGTCACGATATTCAAATCTGAAAACAAAACCAAACAATTCCACCCTTCACCCATGCAACAAAACATCCAAAAGCAAAGAAGCAAAAAAAAACAAACAAAAGAACCTGTCAAGCCTTCTGGGTTTTGCTTCTCACAGAACCACTCTTTTTTTGAAGGTTCCAGTGAAGATCAAACCATCCCAATGCTGGTCACGGGGCTGAAAGGACTCAAAGTTATTGATGTGTCGTGTGGAAGTGGAGATGCTCAGACTCTTGCAGTTACTGAAAATGGTTGGTAGCAAAAAAACCCTTGAAATTTTAAGTAAAATTACATGTCCTTCCTTTTACTCTGAAGGTATTTATATTGCAGATATGCTTATTTCTAGCAGCTTGAATTCTGTAAGAATTGGAAGCTGAAATTCCTTCTGGGGAGATATATACAAAATTTATTCATTTTGTGTATAATGTTACAGAGTTATTTCAATGAATAGATATGCAGTATTTTCCTTATGAGTATGTAAATATAGTGAGTTGTGGTGTATATATTTCATGTAAATGTATAATGGACCCACAAACTAATACATACATGTGCATGTACCTAAATTTTACTCATTACTATATAAGTGCAAATATCTCATTTATTTATGAGATATTCATGTTTTTTCATATTCATCAAATCTGTTGTCACAAGAGCTAGAATTCAGAGTAGGAGAGCTGTCTCTGTTAACCCTTTGGAAGCATCAAAGAGAAGCTGCATGGAAGTTCATCTTTCCAATGTCCCTGACCAGGTGCTTAGGATGAGACAGATTCAAAACCTGCATTTCATTGTGAGGTCAAGCCCCAAAGTCATATCTTAGAAAGCAGATAGTTCTTGGAACCTAGTTCTTCCTTTGAAATGCAGCTGGTAAATATGATGTGCATTATTTAAAAACTGAAATGTTTGCTCTTACAGGAAATGAAAACCTAGATTTTATCTTTTTTTTTTTTTTCCCCCTCTCTCTGGACTCTGCCTTGCAAGCTTCCATTGTTTATCAGAGTACCTTAGGGACTCTGCTTATGCAAGTAGAGAGCACAAATGCATCAGAGTGCAAAACAAGACTTTCTGTTTGGACATGCATGGGTTTAATAATCTTGAACCATAATTTTATTTACTGCAGATGCAGAATGACTTGACAGTTTCTAAGTTCCTACATCAGGACTTAGATTTAGTAGTGCATTTCAAAAGAACATGGTTAATGTGGCCGTTTCATTTTGAGAAATGCTTGAATGATATAAACTGAAAATAAAAATAGATTTAGCAGACATCTTGGCATTTGATGTGGAAAACATTGTGTAAATTCTTATAAATAATAAAAGAAAGCATTTTTACTGCTTGATTTACAGTAAATCCTGTGCTTCCTATATTTTTAAGAAGGACTTTCTGTACACTGATAGATTTTTAGTGCATGTTATATGTTGCACTTTTTATGTTCAGTTTTTTCAGCTTGAAAAATTTTCAGATATTAAAAATACAATTTAAAATTTGTGCTTGTTATGGAATTTTGGATTTTTAAATGCTTGGTAAAACAGATTACTTGATTCCATGAAACAGCAGTATGATTATTTTTTGTTTTCTTTCTTCCAATTTAAAGGTCAGGTGTGGTCTTGGGGTGATGGAGACTATGGAAAACTGGGAAGAGGAGGCAGTGATGGTTGCAAAACTCCCAAGCTGATAGAAAAGCTTCAAGATCTGGACATTGTGAAAGTGCGCTGTGGGAGTCAGTTCTCTATTGCTTTAACCAAAGATGGCCAGGTCTACACCTGGGGGAAAGGTGACAATCAGAGGCTTGGGCATGGGACAGAAGAGCACGTTCGATATCCCAAACTGTTGGAAGGCTTGAAAGGTAATTATCAGAGTTAGAAATATTCCAGAGCTCTTTCTGTTGTTAGAGCTTTTTACTTGACACAGATGAACTCCACTTTGAGTGATGGTATCATATACTCTGTTATATTTAATGCTGGTAGCATTGAAAAAGGCAATAATGTGCATTTCCCATCACTTTTGCATTTACATCTACAAGATTTTAGCGGACTTACACTATGTTGTGCCTATTTTAAATGCTGCATGTTTTGTGTTCTCTTTATTCTTACTGCTTTTCTTTTATTAGGTTCACATAAATGCTTATCTAAAGCAAGTATGTTTGCATTGTCATGCAAATAAATATGTTTATAATATATGCTTAGATTAAGGCAGGTTAATGGAATAAATGAAAATAACAGACAACAAATAATGTCATTAAAGTTGTGTTTAAATTTTGACTAGTTTGTAATGGAGTGAAAACTACTTCATTTATGAGAAACCTGAGTTTCTGTTGGGGAAGATGAGGAAGAAACCTTTTTCTTGCTCTCTTTCCTTTAAATTGTTACTCACATATATTGAATTATATAAATGAGAATAACTTTACAGTCTCTCTTCATTGAAGGAGAGATCTTTAAATAACTCTTTCCCAAAAAACTTTCTAAGTAGAAGGGACACAAAGTAGAAGATTTTTTATTTTAGGCTTGTAAACTTCTGTATTTACCTGTCTCTTGGTTTATGCCTTGCTGTACTCTTCCAGTACTGAGGCAGAAATGAGACTCATGACATCCATAATACGTTCCTAGTTAAGCATGGTTGTAATTAGCATAGCTTTCCTTACCTGTGCTATTTTTCTATCAATATATCTGTTAATATCTAAGTTACATTTTCAATATCTAACTTTCCTACCAGGAAAGAAAGTGATAGATGTGGCAGCTGGATCTACTCATTGTTTAGCACTGACTGAAGACAGTGAAGTGCACAGCTGGGGAAGCAATGACCAGTGTCAGCATTTTGATACTTTGCGTATCACTAAACCAGAGCCCACAGCTCTCCCAGGATTAGACACAAAGCATATCGTTGGAATTGCTTGTGGGCCTGCTCAGGTAGGTTTTATTTTTTAATTCCTTGGTTTTGCTTCCCACTGAGGTTCATTCTATATTATAATCCTGGTCCTTCTTTCTGTACTTCCATGACTTTCTGTGTTCTTCCGTACTCTGAGTAAATTAAGGCTTTGGTAAAAACAAACCTTGTGCAGATTTTCTGCCAAAAAGGAGTGATTAGCTTTTCCCTCTGTTGAGTGTTCTGAGAAGTAGCTGTTTACCTGTTTTGTTTGATACAGCAGTTCAGAAATTGTCAGCAGAATATTTCGTGTGGCTGAAATAGTGAGATATCTGGACTGGGTATGACAATACATTGGAAATTGTGATAAGAGAGTTCTGGATCTGTACAGGTTTATGTATGTTTGCAAGGATGCAAGTTTATATATCTGCAGTAAAGTAGAGTGTTCTCTTTGACAGTTTTGCTGGTATTATTTCCACATCACCCATTACAGTTTGAAGGCAGATTTAGTTTCACATGCCTATTTGTAGTCAGCATCATATTTAGCAAGTACCTAACTGTAGAACTTTGTGTATTGTTTGCATTTATAGAGTTTTGCTTGGTCATCATGTTCAGAATGGTCAATAGGCTTGCGGGTACCTTTTGTGGTGGACGTTTGCCCCATGACATTTGAGCAGCTGGATCTGTTACTGAGACAAGTGAGTGAGGGAATGGATGGATCCTCTGACTGGCCCCCTCCTCAGGAAAAGGAGTGTATGGCTGTGGCAACATTGAATCTTCTAAGACTTCAGGTACCTTCAGTTTCTTACACTTTGAGCAGTCATTGAGCTGAATGTCTTCACTAAATTGCTTGGATGGAAATGGTGACCTTTAATGTGCCTTAAAACACTTATATTGATTTTAAAATGTGAAATAACTACACTCTCATTTTATACTCATTGAAATTTGGCATCTAGGGGTTATTTTTTGTTCTTGACAGCTTCTGGGTTTCATTAAGAATGAACTATAAAAACAATATCTAAATGGATTAAGCCTTGCATACTCAGATTTTGAGAATTTTTATGAATTTTAAATAGTATTTTGAAAAGTGACCTCTTTAATTGGTGTCTGTCTGGCACTTAAAATGTGCTGTTTTTTCTAGCATAATGTAGTAATGCAGAAACAGTTCAGATTATTCTTTAGGTGTACTTCAGAACTTTGGGGCTTTGTCTTGGTTTGAATGACAGGTGTCTGCTAAGGAAGGTAGGAGCCTCCCTTGGAATGAAGGATGTAAATCTCCTCCCTCTGAATTATTTTAATTTTGAAATTAAGGGGCTCAGGCAAAGATATGGGGATAGGAATAGTACTTCTTTATTAGGAGAACTAAAATAAAACAAATATGCAGTCTTAGAGAAAACCAAGCCCACTGACAGAGTCAGAGTGTAACCTGACCCCCTGTGGGTCAGAGAGTTGGTAGCAGTCTCATTAAATGGTGGCTGCTGTCCTTGTGGAGTGGCAGATGTGGCTCTGTTGAAGCAGTGATCCTGTAGAAAGGTGTCATTTTCCACTGAGGATCCAGTGGTGATAGATGGGTCTCGCCATCCTCTGAGAATCCAGTGGAAAAGGCTGCCTTGGTGTTCCGAAACTCAGATTTTTATCCAGCGAGGAATGCTTGCCTCCTCTCCCTGCCTGTAGCATCTCCCAATGGGATGGTGTGAGTTTATCAGTCATGCAGTGAGATTTGATGGCTCATTAGCAGAAGATCTCTCCCTGGAGAGAGGATGGGTCATGGAAGAGAGAAAGAAAACTGCCCTAGCTGGTTTTTTTGGTTTTTTAACAGCTGGCCCATTAACAAAGGGTTACTCCCCCCCGCCCCAGTTTCAACAGATGGTTATAGAATACAGACTTCTGGTTACATCTTGCACTGCAACCCAAGACAGGCTTATAGTTACCATTCATAATTTCTTGTATTGTGTTGGTTTAAATTCGACGTGTAGGCAAGCCAGCATTTCCCTTTAATTTTTCAGATGTGCAGGTGAAAGTTTGTAACTTGGTCACTGAACTTGCTTGCTCCAGGAGTGTCTTCCCCTCATCCCCACCAAGCTCATATCGCTTTTAAATTAAAATTTGTCTTCTTCCCACCCCCCCTTTTTTTTTTTTTCTTTTCAGCTTCACGCTGCCATTAGTCACCAGGTGGATCCCGAGTGCCTCGGCTTGGGTTTGGGCAGTATCCTGCTGAACAGCCTGAAGCAGACGGTGGTGACGCTGGCCAGCAACGCGGGCGTGCTGAACACGGTGCAGTCGGCGGCGCAGGCGGTGCTGCAGAGCGGCTGGTCCGTGCTGCTGCCCACGGCGGAGGAGCGCGCCAGGGCGCTCTCGGCGCTCCTGCCCAGTGCAGGTCGGTCCTCGAGTTGAAGCCTCTTGGTTTGGGCCTTGCATTTCCACTTCATCAGTAGCTTCTTCCGTTCTTAGTTTCAGGAAACGAAATGAACGTAAGCCCGGGACGTAGGTTTATGATTGACCTCTTGGTGGGCAGCTTGATGGCTGATGGAGGCTTAGAGTCTGCACTGAACGCTGCTATTACTGCAGAAATTCAGGTAATGTTCATCAGCTTTGCACTTCAGGTTCTTCTGCAGGGAACTGGATTGCCTACTTCTATAAATACAAGAGTAAATGTGTCTTTGGTTGTGAACTGTGCAGCAGCTCCTGACATGTGTCCACCATGGTTTTGTGGAGTTCCCCTACTCTTTATCTTCACTGCCCTCATCCCTTCACCTTTCTTTTTACATTATAATTGTTTTTTAAAAAGTGTGCCCATGTAGTTGTTACAGAATATACAATATGCATTTTGTTTGGTAGGAATTGACTTTTGCTGTAATTAACAGTAACTTGATCTTTTTACCATGAATACTTGTTAGCAAAATGTTTCTTAATCATAGTGGAAGTTTGTGTGTTTTCTTTAACTTGATTTACTTTTTTAGGATATTGAAGCAAAAAAAGAAGCACAGAAAGAAAAAGAAATTGATGAACAAGAAGCAAACGCATCAACACTTCATAGGAGCAGAACTCCATTGGACAAAGACCTTATTAACACTGGCATCTATGAATCTGCAGGAAAACAAAGTTTGCCGTTAGTTCAGTTAATTCAGCAGTTACTAAGGTAATTGTTTTGAATGTCTTTTACTTTTGTACAGAAGGTATTTAGATGTTTTATGGACTAGTCAGCTAAACAATGGTTAATTTTGGTTAGCAAATAAAGTCTCGTGCTAGCATTTTTAGCTCCTCAGAATTCAAAATATTGAACATTCTTGTAGCTTATCTGTAGTTCTGTTCTGTTTTCTAAGGTGCAATATTCTATACTAAATGACCCAATTTTAGAAAGACTGCCTTGCTTTTATGGATTTTGCTACTCTCTGAAAGAAGTAGCTGAAAGTTTTTGTACCAAATATAGGACAAATGTTTAAAAGACTGAACTTAAAAAGTGTGGGAATCACTGGAAATTTGTTTAAAACTATATTTTGTCCTATTTTTTTAGAACTATCTTAAGAAGACTGTAAGCGGGGAAGAAACCTCCATTTTAAATTCTTGACTGAGAGTTGTGAATGCATGACCAATTAGGGTGCTGAGAACAAAGCTACTTTATATTAGCCAGAGGAGCTACAGGAGTACTTGACATAGAGGACGTATAGCAGTAAATAATTATGAGTTTACCAAGAAATTTATTGTACTTTTTCACTTAATTGTGATGGCAACCATGTAATTTAATCAATAGTGAGATTCTTTTGAGCTATGTAGTGTCATGGCTTTCACAGCAGTCTTTCAGTGAAGATTGTCAAATTGTATTTTGTAGTGAGTTATGACAAAAAGCACAAACTTGAGGTATTTTACAAATCCTTTTAACTAAAATGTATCCACAAAACCATTGACTTTTTGAGTGCAACAATGCAAAGGAGTGAAAGTTCTGCATGGAGAGTTTGCTGAGGTTTCTTAAAGATTTATGCAAAATTGTAGCAAAAGCTTAACCCATGGACTGTGGACTGTCTTCACTCTGAGCTCACCTTAAGTGATACTTTTATACCACCTAGGAACATTGCTTCTCAGACCATAGCCAAACTAAAAGATGTTGCTCGTCGCATTTCTTCCTGCATGGACCAAGAACTTTATAGCAAGGAGAGATCTGCTTCTCTGGACCTGTTGCTCCGTTTTCAGCGTCTTCTTGTCAGCAAACTTTACCCAGCAGATTGTGTTGGCCAGGTCCCTAATACTTACAGTAAGTTGTGGTTTTGAAAATAAAAGCAAACAACCTCTTACCCCTCCCCGAGTATTTCTGCAATAGCTTTTACAGGGTAGCAGTTTCTTATATTAGTTTATCTTCTTGTCTCATTTATCAGCCTAGTTGCTGTCTGAACAGTGTTTCAAAGTAGTTTATTTATATTGTTTTCTGTAGGTGAAATTTTTTTTGGTTAGATAATAGGATCTAGATAAACTTTTATAAATTTTTAAAAAGATGTGATTTCCTAAATTAGTGCTAATATTGAGTGGCATAATTTCAGAAGAGTTTGTCAACTTTTGAAGTCTGTTTCTTAAATATGACTTATGTGATGGTTTTCTGTGCTCTTTATTTTTATACAGGTCCTGACCTCTTGGGTGTTGGTTCCTTACTGAAGAAATACACTGCTCTTCTGTGCACACACATTGGTGATATACTTCCTGTGGCAACCAGCATTGCTTGTACTAGTCATAGACATTTTGCAGAAGTGTCTTGTGTCGTGGATGGAGATTTAACAGGTAGGTTTTTACTTGTTGTTCTCTTTTCTTCCCCTTCCATGGAATTTTAAGGCTTTCTTGAAAGTTTTAAAGGAGTCAGTTTAATTTTTTGGTTAATGGGAGAGAAGGTGGGAAAATTCAGTGAGGAAGGCAAGAGCTTTGTACTCAACACTACTTGAAGGCAGAATATACTAATTCTGATTTACTTCTGCAATGCAATGAATGTAGAACTTGAACTAAATGTGAGTTTCTTTTGTGTTTGTTTCTTGTTTTAGGCATTCTTCTTCCAGAACTGGTGGTTTCTATAGTGCTACTCCTCAGTAAAAATGCTGGATTAATGCAGGAAGCTGGTGCTATCCCTCTGTTGGCTGGCTTGCTGGAGCATCTAGACAGATTTAACCACTTAGCTCCTGGAAAGGAAAGGGATGACAATGAGGATTTAGCATGGCCAGGAATAATGGGTATGAGCTTAGCAGCATCTGGACTGCTTGTGTAAAGTAGCTGCATAAAAATGGTGGCTGTTCATGAACTACTCTCAGGAAGGGAATCCAACTTCACAGTACAGAGTTTTATTAACCAAATTATATAGCAGGCATAAAGCTGTATTTATTTCTGTCAGTACATTGTTAAGGAAGTTACATATAGAGGTTGCATTAAGCAGAGTACAGATGCAGCTTTTTCAACAAGCAATTCATATTTCGCATTTTGAGTATGAAAAGTTGCAGTGAAAACCTGAGCAGTACATCTAGTTACTAGCAGTACATTTTGTTACTAAGTTCTGTCTTTAATACAAAGGATGAGTCATGTGAAAGCTTTGAAATAAGGAATTTTTATTTTCTCAATGCACTTTGTAATATGAGCTGCGTCTGTGGTCAAAAAGAAGGGCTTCTTTTATATTAAAAAAATCTAAATTTAAGCTGAAATAAAATATACAGCAATTTTTTGCTGGCAGGTGAGTAATAAAACCCGAATAATTTGGAGGAAGAAGTGATTAGAGCAATGATTTAGCAGAAAACTGATTGTTCTGCTCCACCTCCACACAAAACAGCCATATAGCTGGGCAACACTAGATGATATTAAAGATTAGTGCATAAAAGAACATAGTATTCAGACAATTTAATTGCACAATATATAGACAGAAACATATTAATAGCCACTTTTACTTTTGAGCATATTAAAAAACAAGCAGCTTTTGAACAGATGTGAAGAATTGGATTAGGCAACTATTAAAAGAGTGTTCAGAAAAAGACCCTTACTTTCTGATTTTCTGTTAATAAGTTCTTTTTCTTGTTTTATATGGATAGGTTCATTTTTTACTGGCCAGAGTTGCAGAAATAATGAGGAGGTGACACTTATACGTAAGGCTGACCTAGAGAACCACAACAAAGATGGAGGATTTTGGACAGTGATCGATGGGAAAGTTTATGACATAAAGGACTTCCAAACCCAGTCTTTAACAGGCAGTAGCATACTTGGTGAGAATTTTCATCTGACTTCAAGACACAAATTACTTTTGTTTCAAAACCAAGTGGAATTAACAGATTTTTAGATACAGTATTGACTGCTTCATTCTTTCATTAGCTCAGTTTGCTGGTGAGGACCCCGTTGTTGCTTTGGAAGCTGCTTTGCAATTTGAGGATACACGGGAATCAATGCACGCCTTCTGTGTTGGCCAATATATCGAGGTAAAAATGTTACTAGTGGGTAAATGCTTACTGAGGTCAAGCATTGCTTTGCTGTCAGATTTCTCGTTGGAGCTCAGTTCTAGCTCACAATTGCTGTTTCTTTTGTGCAGCCTGACCAGGAAGTGATTACAACACCAGATCTCAGCACTTTGTCATCACCTCTGATAGACACAGAACGGAATTTGGGTCTTCTCCTCGGGCTGCACGCTTCCTACCTGGCAATGAGCACACCCCTTTCTCCTCTGGAAATTGAATGTGCCAGTAAGCAGGATGTCATTTGGAGCTTTAATAAGTGATAAATACTTATCTTCTTCTTGCATGCTTAAAGGACAAATAAGTTAACTGAAAATTTATCACTTCTTTAGTCTTGATATCCTCTGTAGGAGTTCTTTATTCTTAACGTTAACTACCACACTCTTCAAGATCCCAATAGTTTAGCAAGATTTAAGTAGGGATTAGATAATTTTGAGCAGTTGAATTCAGAATTTCATAGTATGCAACATAAAATAGGAAACGATGCTTCACAGTCTCCTATCTCACCAATTTGTTATTAGTTAAGAGTGCCTGGATCATTTGGTATTTGCTTTTTTCTTATTGGGTGTCTTTGGTTTGGTATAATTCAATATTAATAGCAGAAAAATTTCTAAGGCCCTGTATCTCTAAACATGTGATGACTGCCCTGTTAGTTGATTGTTTCTTGGTTAGAGAACCCTTTTTTTACTTGTGGAAAAGTTTCAGCAAATGAGAAACTTGCTAAATCTTGAAGCCTGTGAATGCATTTTATTAGAGGAAATTGAGTCTTGATGGCTTAGTCTTTGATCAGAATATTCACTCATGTTTTCTTTATTTTAGAATGGTTGAAGTCATCGATCTTTTCTGGAGGCTTGCAAACTAGTCAGATTCATTACAGTTACAATGAGGAAAAAGATGAAGACCATTGCAGTTCACCTGGTAATACTACCCCAAATAAATCAAAACTATATACACATCGACTGACTTTGAGTGACCATTCACAGCCCTTTCTCCAAGCTATTGCAGATAATAATATTCAGGATCACACTGTGAAGGTAAGCCCTCAGTAGTTCTGTGCACAGACACTGTTTCTGAAGGGTTGTAGTGGTGGTGAAAATTCTCCAAATATTGTTGCAAAACAGTTGATAAAGGTATTTCAGAATTACTTTTTGTGAAAGGAATGGTTGAGTACTACTAATGGACAAAATAAGTATATTTCACTTAATACCATAACAGTATGTTATTTCTTCAGAATTTTTGAGTGGGAGAACTAAAAATTTGAATATTCTTAGAAAAATATTAATAATGCATTACTTCTTGTGTCAAGTTTCTGTAGCATTGAGAGATCCCGCTCACCTTTGGTTTAACTAAGATGGAGTTTTTTGGTCAAGATGCAAATGTGTTTTATGTTTTAGATCACATATGCCTTTGTCTTAAAATCCCTTTGGGCCTTGAGGTTCAGGTTTCACATGGTTGGAATTGTGGATATTAGGAAAAACTCTGTGATGTACATCTTCTATAATATCTATCTTCTGTAATACATTCAGATTTTCTAACCCTCTGAGTTCAACTCCTTTATGAAGAAAATCCCTAAATAAGTCTTCAGGAATAGTGATAATGATTAATCATGATTTGTCAGAAGACAATTGAAAGTTGTGTTTGGTGACCTGACTTACCTCATGAAGAGATCAAAGCAGTAGTAGCCTTTTTCCTTGAGTTGTGTTGCTCTTCATACAGGAGAAAGGATGTAGGGTATTTATAGTTTTGGCTTGTGTTAAATTGCACATACAGCATATTGTATCTCAGGAATGTTAGTTTATGATTGTGGAGATTATTCTGTATTATTTAAATGCTGCCTTTGGTAGTTTGAGTGCTTTCATTGTGTTTTAAAAGCGAAGTTAAACAGAGGCTGTTGTGTGTTTTCTTAGGACTTCTTGTGTCAAATAGAGAGATACTGTAAACAGTGTCACTTAACAACACCAATCACATTCCCTCCTGAGCATCCTGTGGAAGAAGTAGGACGTCTGTTACTGTGTTGTCTTCTGAAGCATGAAGATTTGGGTAGGTAGGCTTGTGGTGTGTTTGTTTTGACCAGTGTAAATTCTGCTACAGATGATTTTGGAAATGCATATTCAAACGTTGTCTTTTCCCATTAAGGTCATGTAGCACTGTCTCTTGTTCATCCTGGTACCCTTGGAGTTGACCAGGTAAAGCACAAAACCTTACCAAAATCTGTAGTGGATGTGTGTCGCGTTGTCTACCAAGCAAAATGCTCACTGATTAAGGTAAGCCTCTTAGCTGCTGATGTTAAGATTAATTTTCATTTGAAGTGTTTCATTCAAAAGTTATATATTGCTCATTTTATTGTGTATTATACAGTAATTTAATCCTTCAATGTCTTTTGTAGACACATCAGGAGCAAGGGCGTTCTTACAAGGAAGTTTGTGCTCCTGTCATTGAGCGTTTGAGATTCTTATTCAATGAGCTGCGTCCTGCAGTCTGCAATGATCTCTCTATAATATCCAAATTTAAACTTCTTAGTTCCTTGCCCAGATGGCGAAGGGTAGCTCAGAAAATCATTAGAGAAAAAAGGAAAAAAAGAGGTAAGGCAGAATTAATGTTGTATTCTCTTTGAAACAATGGCAGTCTGTCTTATTTCACGGTTTGCTGCTGTACAAGACTCTCCTTAGGTAAACCATCAAAGCCATTTGCTTTCTGCTGCTTTTTCATGAAGTTTTCTAAACCAGTGGTTGCATGTCAGATCCTAGAACTGGCAAATAAAAATGTCACTTTTAGTTGAGGTGTATTTATTTATGTTCCTGTGTATTAAAAATTATTCTTCAATATCAGACCCTCTGAATTGGTTTTATTAATGTTCCACTGAAAGTGACATCTTTTTAGAAATCATGTTTTATGAAAATATAGTGAAATAATGATTTAACTAGAAATAAATTGTGGTGAAGAGACACCAAAGCGTTTTCAAGTTTGTCCATAAGGATAAAAGCATATTGCAGGTAATACCAAAATTAATGTGGTAATAGTTGGATGTAGAATACCAAGAATACGCTTCCATTTTTTTACAGACAGATTTTAAACATTCTATGTGCTTAGGTTATCAGGCAAACCTAAAAATATGATGCTGTAAAATCTAATCAGACCGCATGAAAAAATAATACTTTTTTTTGTAGTGCCAAAAAAATCTGAATCTGCTGATGTAGAAGAATCTAAAATAGGAAATGAAGAGAGTGATTTAGAAGAATCTTGTGTGGTACCTCACAGTCCTGTACCTATAGATAAAAAGCCCATACCAATCAAATCACCCAAGGTAGGATATCAGATTTTGAATTAGCCTTGTCAATAAAAATAACGAGAGAAAAAAGAATGAGCTAAAGCATGATTTTATAATTTGACATTTAATGTTGTGATAATGATATTTGGGATGTATTAAGTGTGACATGTTTCAGTGAAGCCTGGAATGATTTTTAAAGATAAGGTGTATTTAGTATATGTAAAGATACCTTCTCTAATTTTTAAAATATTGATAATCTTAGATAAAGCTTCATTTCAAAATAAAATGTTGTGATAGGTTGCTTCCTCTTTTTGACTGTTAATGCATTTGAAATTTTATGTAACAATAGTAAAAAAAAAATGAGTTAAAATAATACTAAGCTCTTTCCTGACTTTGTGTAAGTTTTCATTTTCCCCACAGGTCCCCCCAGGATTTTAAATTTGGAAATTGTTTTGCTTGAAATAGGTTATCTTTTCAGTAATTTAAAATTGTTTAAGAAGTTTTAAAGTGCTACCTTCTTGTTTTGCAGGATAAGTGGCAGCCAATTTTGAGTACAGTTTCAGGTGTCCACAAATACAAATGGCTGAAGCAAAATGTTCAAGGCTTGTATCCACAGTCTGCCCTCCTTAACACCATTGTTGAATTTGCACTTAAAGAAGAGCCGGTGGATGTAGAAAAAATGAGAAAATGTTTATTAAAACAGGTAACGTGAACAAAAATGTGCTACTTACGTAATTATGACAGTTATTAGCAGTTTACATAAGTGTGACAATTTGTTTTTTTCTCTTTGACAGTTGGAAAGAGCAGAAGTTCGTCTGGAGGGAATAGACACTATTCTGAAATTGTCAGCTAAAAATTTTTTGCTCCCATCTGTGCAGTATGCTATGTTCTGTGGATGGCAGAGGCTTATTCCAGAAGGAGCCAATATAGGGTAACACCTCTTGTTCTTTTGCTTCCATAATTCTTTAATAAGAAAACAATGCTTATTTATGTTGTTGCTGTTTTTCTTTGAAGGGAGCCTCTTACTGACTGCTTGAAGGACGTTGACCTGATCCCACCATTTAACAGAATGCTGCTGGAAGTGACTTTTGGGAAGTTGTACGCGTGGGCTATTCAGAATGTCCGGAACATCTTGATAGATGCTAATGCAAAGTTTAAAGAGCTAGGTGAATCTCATCTTGTTGCTGTTTTCTTAATAATGTTTTACATTAATATTATTGCTTTTTCTTTTAAAGTTCCCAATAATTAGGATGCTAAAATCAGTTCCCTTGATTTGTGTTCAGAATTACTTTGACTTTGTTTCTCTGTGTTGTTCCAACCTTCCCACCTTGACCCCCTCTTAACTCACTTTTCAATGTTTGAGTATATTGCTGATTTCCCAGCAACAGGTAATTAATTACTCATTAGTAACATTTAGCAATAAAATACAAATTATAATCAGTTTCTTGGAACTTCTGCTTGTAAGTTCTCAGAGCCAAGCAGGGAATAAAAAATATTTTAAACCGTCAATCAAACAAATCTATAACCTATTCTATTGTAGCTCCCAAATGTCAGCTGATTTTGTTATTTATATTATGTTTGAACTAGGCCTGCAGCCTGTTCCTCTTCAAACAATTACCAATGAGAATCCAGCAGGACCAAGTCTTGGAACCATTCCACAAGCACGTTTTCTGCTGGTCATGCTGAACATGTTGACGCTGCAGCATGGTGCGAACACCTTGAGCCTCCTCCTCAATTCTGGCATGCTGGCCCTGACACAAACCACACTGAGGCTGATAGGTACAGTTCTTCTTTCTTACTTGGAAGAAAGCATTTCCTTTACAAAAATCTCCTGTATTTTTTACCTGTTGGTTTACCCAAATTACAGAAGCACTTTGCTGCTTGAAGATAGTGCTTAATGCTCTTTACCCTGATACAAAAGCCACATCTGCAAGCATGATTGGGAATGAGATTAATTTAATTGCAGACTTTATTCAGCCTTTGCCTTTTTTTCTAATTAAGTGTTTGCTTTGGCCATCTTTTGCTAAAATTTCAGTTAATGTGTAGTTTTGGTAGAACTGTAGAAAATAAATTAAAAATGGAAAATTTAAAATTAAAGTAGTAAAAACTGCCTACTCTCTACTCTCCATTTCATTTATTCTACATATGACAAATGTTCCCAGTCTGCATATTTAAGCTCGATGCATTCTTTGTTCTCTGTTATAGAGGTTCTTTGGTGTCTTTTGCTATAATTCAATTTGCTATGTTTTCTCTCTTTTTCTTAGATAACAGCAAACATTTGTTCCTGTAACTTGTGTTTAACTGGGGTGTACACTGAAAGTTTTTTACAAAAATTCTGTTTGTAGAACTATTGAACCATCATTATTAATGTCTCTTCCTTGTCGCTTGTTTTTTTGTTCAAAATTAAGTATTTAAATTCCTATGTATTCAAAACCATTGCACTCCACTTTTCTAAAAGGTCACTTAACTCATCACCTGCTAGTCATCTTTCCTGTTTTACTGCTTTTACATTAAACAGTTTATGTGCCTATAAGTTTATATGTGACAAAGGTACATATAGTAGGTAGCTGGATTTAATCTCTTTTGTGTTTTTTCCTTGTTAGGACCTAGTTCTGATAATATTGAAGAAGATATGATTGCCTCTTCTCATGGGGCTTCTGCCACGGTCCTAGAGGAGTCCAGAAAGGAAACTGCACCTGTTCAGCTCCCTGTTTCTGGACCAGAGCTAGCAGCCATGATGAAAATTGGTACCCGAGTGGTGAGAGGGGTAGACTGGAAATGGGGTGATCAGGTACAACTTCTTTCATACAGGTTTTGAGTGTGTTGTTATCTAAAGTCTCTGTTCAGTGGACTGTCTGTGAAGTTTCTGGTCAATCAAGCTTAAGGGCATTTTACATCCCAAAAATGTTGAATTAAGGATATGGGAATTCAACAGAAAATAAACCTTGCATTCCAGCTGGCCCTCAGAGATCAGAGGGGCTGCTTGCAGCTGGGCTTAATTTCTGATTGTAGCCCAGTTTAGCATTGTAAGTCTGGCTGAGTTTGGAGGAGAGCTTGCATTGCAGAAGCACAAATAGTGCAGTTCTGTAGATCTGATGGATTCACTAAGGACTTGCACAATCCCGATTCACAAATAGTGTGGTTAATTGAGGCACCAGAAAAGCAGGCTCAGGATTGCTGGTGATAAGTGCACTAACTACAGAGAGTTAGTATGTGTTGTGACACAAAGTGTAGTAAGAGGTCTAATAGCACTATATATATATATACATATACACACACACATATATATCTGCATATATGTAAATTAATATTCCCAGGTGTGCTCCAATACTCACATAAAGACTTCCCTTTGGGAAAAGAGATGCAGTCTGTCAGCAGATATTGAGCAGGCAGTTTCCCCCTTTCTGCCCCTGAAGCCTCTCCCTCATACTGTAAATCTTGGTCTGTCCCAATGGGATGGAATAAGCATGTTAGAGGTGGGATTTGGTGACTTTGGCCATGCATGCATTATTATCCTGTGTTTTCCTTCATCTGCATCCTGCAGGGTGCCCAAGTTAATAATAGGGCTTAATGAGGGTCTTAGTTACCTTTTGTCAGAATTTATGGTTGACAAAAGAGGTAAACACTTTGGTCCTCCTTCATACTGAGGCAGCAGTAGGGGCTCTCTGACCTTCATCAGAGAGTCTTTGTGTGCATCCTTATCTCCCAAAGGAAATGGATTTATAACAAGGCTTGTTTTTCTTGGTGAAGGGAGTGTGGCTGTTGGTGTGGCCCAGGTGCCCTCCTGTGCCTCACTGAAACAGCATTGGTGCAGGAGAGCTCTGTGTCACTCAGTTGTGACAGACCTTGCTGGAGCCAGGTGCTAGAAAAGCAAGATGCCCAGCTTGTGTTTTTCACAACCAGCTTTATCAATCCTTCACCTTCTTACAGCACTGCTGTGCAATTCTGACCATTTACCAAAAAGCCTTGGAGAATTAATATAAAATACGTTAACTGTTTGTTTAACTTCATTTTTGGAGATGTCCAAAATGCTCTTTTAGTGAGACTGTTAATTTGCCATTTAACAGGAAACTGAGTAACTTATTTGCTCTAACAGAATACATTTCCAACTATGTAGGAAATGTCTACTTATGTAAGACATAGTAAAAGAGATCATGAGTGTTCAATTATGGAGCTTACTGGGGTGATACTTCTGGAAATTGTGAAATGCTTTCTAATTTCATGCTTGATTTTTGAAACCCCATTGAATGTTTACTGCCTAATCATTAGGTTAGCAGCAAGAAGGAGCAATTGCATTATTATTTTATGAGCTTTGGATATGAATTAGTGTTGTTGATTGAGTAACTTGAACCTCTCTCTGCTGTCAGGATGGACCCACACCAGGTTTGGGTCGTGTGATTGGAGAATTGGGAGAAGATGGCTGGATTAGAGTGCAGTGGGACACTGGAAGTACAAATTCTTACAGAATGGGAAAGGAAGGAAAATATGATCTCAAACTAGCTGAGCCACCACCTGCAACACAGCCCACAACAGAGGATTCAGACACTGAGGATGATTCTGGTAAAAAAAATAAAAATTTTAAAAGTGGAGACCCAGTTTTAGTTGAATTTTAAAATAGTTATCTTGTAATATAACCTAGTTTTTTTCACAGGAGCAAGTGCTTCATCAAAGAAGATTCATTTAATAGATGTACACTTCTGACCAGAATATTCCTTAATATAACTTTATTGTGAGAAGGGAAGATAACTGAGATAGTGTCACACTTGTGACATACACATATTCATGGGTCAGGGGAAATAGTTGAATTCTACTGAAATTGTTTCAGTTAGATATACCTGGAGGTATATGTTTTTACATACATTAATAGCATTCTGAAGTGGAATTTTTATATGGCCTAATTATACATTTATTCAGAGTGTTTCCCTGTTCTTGGCAATGCTTTGGAATTCCTTTCAGCTGGGTACTGCTAGAGAAAAACTTGAAAATATATATACAAAATACCTGATCTATATTTTGCTCTTGGAGTTGGCAGTAAGGAATCTTCTTCATGTTAGATCATCTCAGAGAAAATATTTATGACAAATCATTCACATAATGTTTTTTTGAGAACCTTTGTGAAATAAAATAATTCAATATTATTCCTTTGCCTTTTGTGTCTCCCTTCAGAAGGAGAACAAGTTGAAAGGAACCTCCACCCTACTTCCATGATGCTGACAAGTACTGTGAACCTGTTGCAGACACTGTGTCTCTCTGCTGGTGTCCATGCTGAAGTCATGCAGAGTGATGCTACTCGAACCTTGTGTGGTCTACTCCGCATGCTTGTGGAGAGTGGAACAATAGATAAATCAGGTATATTACATAGCAGCAGTCTGAGCTGGTTGCTTCTGTTTTGTGCTTTTTTGTCTTGTAAGTTTGTAAATATTTTCTTACTAGTTTTTAATTCTTTTAAGCCCAAAGGCTGGAAAACGCATTTCAAGAGACTTTAAAATCTTAATTTTTCAAAGTAATATAAGTGATCCTGTGCATTCCTAGAATATAACAAGTAAAAGCAGAGATGTGAAATGCATGAGTTATGAATTGTTGACTTAGACAATTAATTTATTAGCAACCTCATTGTGTTTGACAACAGCAGTATGACTGGGTGTGTCAAACTCCTTTTTGTAGTTTTTTTTCTTTTTTCAAAAGTAATGCTGATAACTACTTTGAAATGAGGAAACAGTGTAATGATGAGAACTGTTTTAAAGGCATATTTTATGAAATTAATTACAAGCTCTGAAATTGAAATTAATAGTTCATGTAAAGACAGTGAAATACCTTGGTGTTATGATTTGTCCAAAAAAGCCCCATGTAGCATATAGAGAACAACATAGCTGGTGAAAAGTCAACTGTTACATGTATATATCTTTTTGTTTTTAGCTTCCTTGCCAAATAAATTAGTTTATAAAGAACAGCATAGGAGCTGGTGCACTCTGGGATTCATTCGAAGCATAGCACTCATGCCTCAGATGTGCAGCACTCTTAGCACACCTCAGTGGATAACTCTGCTAATGAAAATTGTTGAGGGGCATGAATCTTTCACTGCTGCTTCACTACAGAGACAGGTAATGTGTGTATTTCCAAATTACTTCAACAGGCAACAAAATTAGTAGACTTTAGTTGTCTTTAAAAGAAAGGTGCATTTTACAAACCAGTTGGGAGATGTCCGTATATCAGTTTTTAGTTAGTTGGGAAAACAGTTTCTTTATATTTAGGAATTACTGTTTTAAATTTCCATCTCTTGAATTTTGAGCCTTCAAGGTATCATGGACTCCCTTGTTCCCATGAAAGAAAGGTCAAAAATAGTATTCCAGAATTGTGCTTCAGAAACTCCCATATAATATTTCCTATAAGTTGAATAAACAAAAGAATAGCAAGTATGTGGTTAGGAAAAAATTACATTTCATTTAAAGTTACCAAATTATGTATTGTTTACTGTCCCTCTTTCCATAGGAAACCGTTAATATTATTTAAATTACATTCTCTCTTAAGAAGCTACTTCTTTGCATCTTATTTTGGTGTTGTGTTTCTTTTGTCATCTTTCCCCTTTTCTGATTTTTTCTTTTCTTTTATTCTTTTCTCTCTCTTTGTTTGTTTTTTTTTTTTTTCTCTTTGTCAATTCCTTAGCATCTTGGTAGTGCCTTTTATGTGAGACTGAAAATTTATTATGGATTAACTCTGCCAAATTTTAAGGCTTGAAGATCTAAAGATCATCATATTCTTTTCCTTGATAAGCCATCATCATTTGTTAACCAAAGCCTTGTATCATAAAGACCTGCTCATTTTTGTGTGGTCTTCCAGTAAATATGCTGAGGTTTCTATTATCATCCAGGATTTAATGCAGTAGAGTCATCTGTGCTGTTCAGGGAATACTCAAGAGAAATGACCATTCCTCATGTACCAGCCCCTAACTTAAGAAGAACAACAAAAAGATGAAACCTTGAAGTTCTTTAAAGATGTGTTATTGGCAGGAGTTTGCAAGAGGAGAGTTCTCTTTGCTGTTAGTCACTTGTAGTGGTCTTCTGGGTAGAACATGAGGAGGCTCAGAACCTGAAGTGCTCCTACTCAAAAGATGCAACCCCTTCTGCTCTTTGGTACTGCAGTACTGCATCTTCCCCTGTTCCTTGTCAGTCCTGCATGGACTGTCTGGGTTCAGAGATGCCAGCCTGTTCCTTCTCTACTGCCTTGGAGGCCCTGGTTTCACAGTGGCTGTTTTTGAGTGTCACTGTGGCTGCTGTTGCCTGCTTTCCACCATTCAGCTTTATATCTCATGAATTTTAACTACTATAGCTTCTTTCCAGAGCACTTGGAAACCTTCATTCTGAAATACATCTTAATACTAATTTCTGAGTCTGAAATCTGAACAGTCTTTCCCATTCTGTATTCTTATTATTCCTATTTGCTTTTGTTTCTCTGTGTGTGTGTGTGTGTCATGTCCTAAGTATTGAAGAGATTGATTCACTAATACAATGTGCCAGTAGAGTTGTTACTGCCTCTGAACTGTATCCACTTCTTTTTAAATATCCCTTAACAAACTCAAGATAAGTAGCTCTGTGATTTCCACAGCTGGAAATAAATCAATATTGTAGAAAGAATTACAAAGGAAAGTGAACTTTAAAAATGTCTTTCTTCTGTACTTACTGTGTTTTGAGAGTTTCTTAAGTATTTGGTGACATAGACTAGAATAACACTAATTTTGTTCTTTCTAGATCCTTGCTGTACATTTATTGAAAGCAGTACTTCCATCCTGGGATAAAAATGAAAGGTCAAGAGACATGAAATTTCTTGTGGAAAAACTGTTTGGATTTTTAGGGAGCCTACTTAGTACTTGTTCTTCGGATATCCCACTACTCAGAGGTAGAGGAATTTCTCCCTCAGTGGCTTGTTTTTATGTGTGGGAAATGTGTGCATTGAACTCAAAACTGTTGTGCCACTGCTTTGTCTTTGCAGAATCTACTCTGAGGAGGAGAAAGGCCAGGCCCCAAGCATCTCTAACTGCCACTCATAGTAGTACTTTAGCAGAAGAGATAGTGGCACTGCTGAGGACGCTGCATTCGCTCAGCCAGTGGAATGGACTCATAAACAAGTACATCAACTCTCAGCTAACCTCCATCACCCACATCTTTGCAGGAAAACAGTCAGAAGGGGTAGTTTCCACGTTTTAAAATAAGCTCATTTTTATAGCAATATTTATTTTGAAATTATAAATAGTAAATCTTTGTAAACAATATTACGCTTAATATTGAAACCATTTTTCTATTTTTATATATATTTGTGTTGTAATTTTTAAGTTGAAATATGTGTGATTAACTTTGTATTTTAAAGCAGATAGAAGGGTACGTTTTCTCCCTACAGTTAAATTTTATTGTTCTTTGTTAGGCTGTGTTGGATGACTACTTCCCTGACACTGAGAATCCAGAGGTGGGAGCTCTGATGGCAGTCTTGGCTGTGATTGGTGGCATAGACAGTCGCTTGAGGCTGGGTGGACAAGTAGTTCATGATGAATTTGGAGAAGGCACAGTGACACGCATCACCCCGAAAGGGAAAATCACCGTGCAGTTCTATGACATGCGGACGTGTAGAGTGTGCCCTCTCAATCAACTGAAACCAGTAAGTTTGTTTTTTATTAAGGCTTTAATACTGGGAAGGTTTAAAACTCTAGTATGGACCAAAGAAAACATTAGTTCTTCATTGGTTAATACACTGACATTCAACATACACAGTGGTCTGAATGCACAGGCAAGATGGTCCTCATGCAGACTTCTATAGGACCTTTAAATCCCATCCTCATTTGCTGGGGAGGTGAAAAGGAAAGGGATTTAAGCTGGAGCTGTTTGACTTGAGGTAAAATCCCAAGTTATTGTAATGGGGTTTATAGCTCTTAGACTAGAGGAGCTTTCTGTTAACTTTATTTGCTAACTAATGCAGAAAGTCTTGGGTGTTTGCAATTGAATCTTGATATGGTTGAAACAACTTTAGTGAAAGCACAGGCCAAGCACTTGGTCTGCTCCAGAGTCTGGAGTTCTTTCTTGTTCTGACTCTGTTCTGCTTTCTCACCAAGAAGACCTGCAGTTGTGTGATACATATACAGGCTTAGGAGCTGTGTAGGGAATAGAAATCTTCTCTAGTTGTTCCTGGTCAAGAGCAGTAAGGTAAATGCTACTTTTCCTCTTCTGTAGTTAATAACCATGGAAACTTTTTAATGACTTTGTGAGATTTCAGGAAAGTTCTTACCTGGATTTTTTGGTTTTTTTTTTTTTGTCTGGTTCTTCCCCCATTGTCTAGCTTCCAGTTGTGGCTTTTAATGTGAACAACTTGCCTTTCACTGAACCTATGCTGTCCATTTGGGCTCAACTGGTCAATCTGGCTGGAAGTAAAATAGAAAAACAAAGAATGAAGTCTCCCAATCAAGGTCTTTCAGGTATAGTTGGGGACTTTTTCCTTTTTATTTTCTTTGGAAGTAGATTAATATTCTCTGAGAAAAATACTAGTATCAGCAAACATAGATAAGGAAAAGGCTCTCTTGGAAGCTTACCTGTTTCCTTATTCAGCACTGGGCAGTAGGCATTTAAGAGACAAGTTCAGCTAGATGGTGAATTACTCTGCACTGTAAGTGGAATGCCTTTGATGGGAAAATGTAAATTAGGTTTGGGGCTGATCTTACTCTACTGAATTGTTTAAAATACTGGATCCAAGTAACAGCTGCACTTACTGTGTTACAAATCAGCTGTATGATTGTCCAGGGTGTGAAAAGTAGGAAGGCAGTATTTTTAATACCATGAATCATACAATATGTACAGACTTTTGATCAATGTGCTGTTTTAACTGACTCACGTGAGCAGTACACAGGAGTTAAGATATAAACTGATGTTTGGGCTGAGGTTGTATGAATGGTAATCTTTCTCCTCTAATACAAGAGACTTCTAGCACTAATGGCTACTTAATATTTTTCTGATAGGTCAAGTTGATCTGGATCTGCTGCGGTGCCAGCAGTTAAAGCTGTACATACTAAAAGCAGGACGAGCTCTGCTTTCTCACCAGGACACGCTGAGGCAGATCTTATCTCAGCCAGCTGTTCAGGAGTGTGCATTAAATCCTGCAGGTATTCCAAAATGCTGCCTGGCTGTTCTGGTCTTTGTTTAGATGGTAGATAGAGTATGTGACTATAACCCTTGCTAGTGGCAGCTGGATGGTAGAAATTTAGTTTGCTCTCTAAAGATTAAAAATTAAAATTTTTATGCATGTTTTAAGCTTCTTGGTCAAAAAGATTTTGACTTTTTAACTTAAATAATAAAAACTAAGAACATGAAGTGTTTGAAGCTCAAAATACTTTTATAGTTTGTAAGCTTTGTAAGCTTTGTAAGTAAACCTAAATACTTAATGCTTTTTGCAGTGGTTTTATTTTTCTGCTTCAAAAGTTAAAATTGGCATTTGATTTTACTTCAAATGTCTTGCAGTTTCTAGTGAAACAAGTATAGAAATACAATTTCTTAAGCATAATATTAAATGAGTTGAAGGAGTTGTAGTTCTAATAATTTGAATTATTTCTTCTACCTGCATTCTACATATAAAAATAAATTCAATAACAGTGTTGGCTTTCAGGGTAGCTATCAATGCTTTTGGAGCATGTATTAATTCCTTGGGTGTTTGTGAAGTATGCAGTATCTTTAAATGTAATAACATATTTATCTCATATGGATATTTCTGTGGAATTTTTTGTCAATTGCCAGATTTTAAGCCAACAGATTCTACAGGATTTTTTCAGGAATGGAGCATGGTTTCACTCTTACCATCATTTTTAAATGAGTAAAAAAAAGCAACACTTTTCTTTTAACCAGAGCAACATGTGTTGAGGACTATTAACTGTTTTGTTGTTGTTGTTTAATGAGGAGAGAACATTTTGTGTGGTAGTCACAGCAAAGATTTAGGAAACATGAATGTTTATGCCAACAGGAATGCAAAATTCAATATGAAAGGTGCAGAATTGTGAGCAAGTTGGTTCAATAAAAGTGTCCTGTTTTGAAGGGACAATGAATACCTAAAGGGAACTCTTCCCAAGAGGTACATTTATAGGGAAAATAATGCCTGTAATTAATGCATTATATTTTGAAGGAAATCCAGAAAGCATGCACCATGGTTTTAGGGTCACTAAATTTCTTGGTTGCCTATATCAAGTGGTTTATCCTGGAAGTAACTCCTATTAATAGTCTTACTGCAGATAAGGTGGACTCAAAAGGCACTAGGTGCAAATTCACTGTCCACTGAGTTGTTTCTGTTAGACATGTCTTAGGTGTATTTTAATAAATATATTGTTTATCTACAAATTTTGTACTTGCTCTTTTTGTATGGAGATTGTGGATATGGCCTAATCTCAAATGCATGGTATCTGTGGAGAAGAAATATGTCAAAAATAACAATAAGCCCTAGAATAAGTCTCCTGATTGACCATATTACAAGGTTTTGGTTAAAATCATGTTTTTCTTTAAGAGGATGGAGCAGTTGCCTCTCCTGACATAGGAGATATGTCTCCTGAAGGACCTCAGCCTCCCATGATCCTTTTGCAGCAACTTTTGTCAGCTGCTACGCAACCATCACCTGTGAAAGCCATATTTGACAAACAGGAGCTTGAGGTAGAGTCTGTGTTTTCTGCTAAATAACCTAAGAAATAACTCTTTTATAATTCACATTCCAACTGAAGTTTATTAAACTATGATAAAGAAGTGACACTGAACACTTTTGGGCAAATAATGTTTAATTTAAGGCATGCATGTTCACACGCACAAATGTACTAAATATTCTTGTTTGCTTGGACTGATTTATTTGTTCTTCTCTAGGCTGCTGCTTTGGCAGTGTGCCAGTATCTGGCTGTAGAGTCTACCCATCCTTCAACTCCACTGTTTGAAGACTGCAGCTGAAGTGAAGCTACAACACCCATCACAGTGCAACATATCCGACCCACCAAAGTGAAGAAACGCAAGCAATCCCCAATTCCACCCCTCCCCATTGTAGTTCAACTTATGGAAATGGGATTTCCTAGGAAAAACATAGAATTTGCACTAAAATCTCTGTCGGGAACATCTGGAAGTGCTTCTGGTTTACCAGGTATTTTGTTTAGTAAAATTAATAATATTAGAAGGAGAAGAAGAGTTGCAAGCTGATTAAAGCAGTACTTATGAGGGAGCAATTGTTATCCTCTTTTTGGGTACAATCTTAAGAATGTCAGAGAATCCTTTGGAGACAAACTGAGTTTGTTTTCTGTGTTAGGAGTGGAAGCCTTAGTTGGCTGGTTGTTGGATCACCCTGATGTTCAAATTACGGATCTTTCCGATGCTGATACTATCTCTGATGAGTACTCAGATGAGGAAATAGCTGAAGAAGTGGAAGAAGCTGAAGCTGCTTGTCCTGTTGTGAGTATTAGTAAACCTAAGTTATGCTAGCTAGCTACATATTTTGTAATTCTTCCCTTTTTGGGAAGATGGCAAGAGTACAAGGACAACCTGCTGTCTCAAGCTTTCAAAACAGTAACAAGGATCATGTTTGCCTTGTGTTTATAAGACATAACATAAAACAACTGAAAATAATTCATAAATACTTTGTGAGATAGCAGAGAGGAGAGTAGAATACAGGTAGATGTTTCACTGTGCTACTATCCAAGTATCCGTGATAGATGCTCATTGTTTCTTCAAAAATAGTTGAAGTTACAGTGTAGTGGTAAAGGAGTTCTCCCTTGTCCATTCCCTTGATCTGGAAAACAAACATATGTGACATACAAGGAAGGACTTAAGAACTAGTGAATAAATGGCAAAAAAGTCTATTTAATAACTTAGCCTTTTCCTTATAAAAACTTGTTCCACTTACTGATGATAAAATTACTGTTACAGTGCTTATTGAATGTGATAGCTTTAATGTGAATTTATATTAGTCTTCTGTTGACTTTCAAGAACTGTTTCAAAAAAGGACTTGTCAATAAAATTAAATGGGTTTCATATTTCTGTTTATCCTTGAAGGACTTAGGTTGCGTTTTCTTGCACATGTGGGATTTTGTAATTTAAATTAATGCATTATATTTTGATGTGAATTAACTTGACAGCTTTTGGTATCTTTATCAGTATTGCAGTGAAAATCTGCTATATATTGCCTTTAATGAAAAAAAAAATTTAATACTCAGAACAAAACAGAGTTTTCTGAAAATTCTCCTTGCAGCTGGAATGCAGTAGTTCTCTTAAAAGAAATTGGCTAATCAAACTTTGAAAGAAATAATTTTTAGTAACTACAATTTTATTTTTTAGATTTTTTTTTTTAAAGAAGTACTTTAAATCTCATTGTACTATCTAAAGAAAAGTTAGTAAACTTTAGGTTAGAGATTACCATTCACCACTTTTTTTGTTTTGATTATTTTCCTCTTCCAACAAATGTCCTAAGAAGTGGTATGTGAATGTGTATCTTCAAGGCTAATTAGAGTAGTCTGATTTTCCTTGGCAATCAGGTTTCATAAAAGCATTTTGCAGCTTCTTTCAAACATTTTGAAAATTTGCATCTATGTTTCTTGATAAGTAATTTTGGAAGGTAAATTTTAATTTAAACTCAAGTAGATCATAAATGTAATCCTTACAATGAGTTGAACCTGTTGAAGTTTTTTCCCATTTTGGCATGAAGCTGGGATATTGTATGGGTTTATTTTTGTTGGGTTATCTTCAGTCTTTGCCAACCGTTTTATTTATCTGAATTGAAAATGAATTTTGTAATTGTTTCCTATTTATTTTGGACTTCTTTCCAGTCAAGTGGTGCTGTTGTAACAGAGAGCCAGACCTATAAGAAACGAGCTGATTTCTTAAGTAATGATGACTATGCTGTCTATGTAAGAGAAAATATTCAGGTAAGTGTGATGATCAAAAGCAACATAGAAACTGCTTTCCTGTTGGTGCTAATGCCTTTACAGAGCTATTGCATTCCATTTTCCTTTTTTCCCTAGGTGGGAATGATGGTTAGATGCTGCAGAACCTATGAGGAGGTTTGTGAAGGAGATGTAGGCAAAGTTATTAAATTGGATCGAGATGGATTGCATGACCTGAACGTGCAGTGTGATTGGCAACAAAAGGGTGGTACTTACTGGGTCAGATATATCCACGTTGAGCTTTTAGGTGAGTTCACTTCAGGCTACTTTTTAACTAAAAAAGGGACTGGTAGCCAAAGGGAGATGTGTTTTTGGAGGGGGAAACCCCACTCACTATATATTTATTCTTGTACCTGCTAGGATTCCCACCACAGAGTTCTGCCTCTCATATCAAGATAGGTGACAAAGTGCGTGTGAAAAGCTCTGTCACCACACCCAAATACAAATGGGGATCAGTCACTCACCGAAGCGTGGGCATCGTCAAAGGTAATGTGCATTCAGAATGGGGCATCAGGAGGTAACAGATTCAAAACCACGAAGACTGTCTTCTAGACATACTTAAAAATCACATTGTTTTGTGGAATGTAGTATGATGTTAGAGGCTATAGAATGCATTTGAAGTCTGGTGAATTCACAGACATGTACTCTGTCACAGACCATTTTGTTAGCATGTCCATCTGCTTTTGAGCCACTTCATTTGCACACAGTAAAAGTCTTTAAGCATTTATGCAGCTTCTTGTTATAATTCTCTTCCACACTTTGGATGAACCACAAATGGTTTTCCTTTAAGAAGTAATTGTAACTTGAAGGCTTCATAAGGAAGTGAGGACAAAGTGGGATGTGTTGGTGTCAGGCTGTAAGGGATGTTATTGAAGCAGTCTTTGGTACACAGGTTTGTTGCTGTGGGACACACAAGGACACACACAGACACTTCAATGAGAAGGCTAAAAAACTATTTATTAAAACATCTGACTCCAAATTTATAGTACTTCCACACAGACTAGGGATTGGAAGAGAAAGCTGACACCTCTCCTATCCCATTGGTCAAGACAAGTGTCCATCAGTTGTTCTTCACACCAAGACAAAGTATGTAAACAACTTTGTTGTATCTAAAACATACTTCTGATAATAACAGCTGTGTGTGAAAAAGAGCTGTGAACTATGAAAAACATCAAGTTAGAAACTGCCTCAGAAAACTTGAAAAATGAGGGCGACACAGGTTCTTTGAAGAGGTGCAGATTTTGGTCGTGCTGTATTTGTGCTTAGAAGTACGTGCTTGCTTGGGAACTGTTTCTAAAAAAAAATAAATTAGAATAGGGGAATTCAAATGGAATGCTAACTGCTCTAAGCACTTTTGGCTTCATTTTATAGATACTTGCAACACCTTGTATTTTCTCCACATTTTTGTCACAGCATTTAGTGCCAATGGAAAAGATGTTATTGTAGATTTTCCTCAACAGTCGCATTGGACTGGCTTGTTGTCAGAAATGGAATTGGTCCCCAGCATTCATCCTGGAGTCACGTAAGTGATGATTTGCTTTTATCTTAGTGTATAGGGGTTATCCTTTATCATATTGTCTTGGTTCTGTTATCTTTTCTCATGTTAACAATAAACTTGTACCGTATTGACATGTTCTTCATTTGTCAAATCAGGTGTGATGGCTGTCAGATGTTTCCTATCAATGGTCCTAGATTCAAATGCAGAAACTGTGACGATTTTGACTTCTGTGAAACGTGTTTTAAAACCAGGAAGCATAACACCCGACATACTTTTGGCAGAATAAATGAACCAGGTAAGTTTTGCAGTGTGAGTGTTCATTAGATTAATTTAAAATGCATGTAAGTTGTTTTGAAAAAAAAAGTTTTAAATTTCAGCTCTTTATTATGATGCAATTAGTGTTCAGGTTGACCTCCTAGAAAATAAAACATTTGTAGCACTGCTAGAATTGCATGTGATGGACTACAACAAAATGCTAACTCCTAAGCCTTTTTTGTAGCGTTAAAAAATTGAAAAAAGGTCTGTGTGACAGTAACTACATGTCAGAAGGCATTTTTACCTACATCAATAGTAAAATGTGTAATTTTCTAATCGTCCTGCCTTTTTCTGTCAACCTAGATGTAGATAAATGGAATCCTCACGGTGCCAGGGGCAGCTGGAAATACCAAAGATGCCTCTTATGCCTCAGTTGCTCTTCTGCTGTTTTGCCTGTCAGTGTGTGATGGCTATTGCCATTGCTCTGTGATGTGGAGGTTCCAGAGGAGTGTGATGAGAAAGGGAAGCCTTTTAAAAGACTCCTAATCAGACTTTTTTTTTCCTAGGACAAGAACAGGTACAGCTGTTTTAGCTCCAAAAACGTTGGGCTTTGCATTGTTGTAAAGCTTGCAAAACTTGCCTGACATTTCATTTTATTTCTTTTCCATCCACCTAACAATTTTATCCCTAGTATTTGCTGGATGATGCTCACTTCTGGACTAAATTCCTTTGTATTTACACATTACCAGAGTAATTGTTTTTGAAAATGAATAAACCTGATTCCTCCCTAGAGATCATGAACATGGATTGCATGATGGTTTGTCAGTTGATACAGCTGTGCTACTAGAATGGTGTGCATCTCTGATCCTTTCCCTTGCCCTGTAGGGCAGAGGAGTTAGAATATTCTTTTTGTCAAGATTTCTAGATGCTACAAAATCAGTGAAGGAAAGTGGAAGTGAGGTTTTTCGGGAATACTACAGGGAGTAGTATTTCTGGAAGAAGATTTGACTTTTCCAGTGTTCCAAATTTTCCATTTCTGTTCTTTGGTAGGGGACTCTTGTTGAGTTCTAGTTTTCATATGCTGTAGTGATGTAAAAAATTTGAGTGCTGTGGGCCTGTATTTTGAATTACATATCATCACAAAATTTGATCTATGTTTTAAAGGGAAGGACATTTTCAAGTAGCTGTCTACTCAAGAACTTGTGAAGTCAGAATTCCTTTAAAAAAAGGAGCTGTGCTCTTTAAGCATGGGTGTTGTGTACTATGTAGCATCACCCTGCCCATGTGACATGCGCCTGTGTTCTAAATGTAACCTACATACCTAAAATGTTGGATTTGTTTCCTTTCAGCCTCCTTATGGCTGTCAAAGATGCCATTTTCTTTGAGAGGTGCATGCTTAATGTGTCGCTTGACCATGCAGGTCAGTCTCCCGTGTTCAGTGGGCGTTCTGGGAAGCAGCTGAAGAGACGGCACAGTAGCCAGCGGGGAATGCTGCTGGATGATTGGTCAAGGATAGTCAAGAATTTGAATGTCTCTTCCTCGGTGAACCAGGCTTCCCGTCTTATTGATGGTAGTGAGCAGTGCTGGCAGTCTTCTGGTTCACAAGGAAAGGTAACTTTAAGCCCTAAATGCTTTATTCTGGTATAGTTCAAGCTTAAAAGGATCTCTCCAGAGCCTTCCCTTCTCCAGGCTGAGCAACCCCAGCTGCCTCATCCTTGTCTTTGTAGGAGAGGTGGTCTATCTCTCTAATTGCTTTTGTGGTCCTCTTCTGACCTGCTTTACCAGGTCCATGAGGGTTTTTTGTTCTGAGGGCTCCAGAGCTGAATGCAGCACTCCAGATGGGGTCTCACAGGAACGAGCAGATGGGGGAGAATCCCCTCCCTTGACCTGCTGATCACTGTTCTTTTGATGCAGCCCAGGATGCAGTTGGCATTCTGGATTGTAAGTGCACACTGGTGATCCATGTGCAGCTGTTCATCTGCTAGAACCCCCAGTTCCCATTCTGTGGGGCTGCTCTCCAGCCTCTTATCCCCCAGTTTGTAAATAAAACCAGGATTGTAGATGTAGAATTGTAGATGTAGAATGCCACACTTGGCCTCGTTAAATTTCATACAGTTGGTGATTACTCAGCCCTCCAGTCTGTCAAGGCCTTTGTGCCTTGGAGGGAGTCAACAGCTTCTCCTGGTTTAGTGTCATTGGCAAAGCAGCCTAATGTACATTTGACTCCTGCATCCAGATAACTTATAAAAGACATTGTTCCTTAGTTTATGGTTTACCAGTCTCGTTGGCTGCAGCAGTGCTTTGTGACCAGTCTAGGCACCAGGATTTGCAGCTGGGTGTCTGTCCAGTGTGCTTTTATGCTCTGCTCATGGACATGCTGAGAATAACTCCCAAGTACCCTTACTCCAGGTTTTCTACAGGCTGTAACTTAATACTTATAACATTATGTCCCATTACTCAACCTACCCATTACTTAACCTCCAGCGGTGCTGTGCTTTCTGTATTCTCAATGATGTTAGTCTTGGATGAAATAAATTGTTTGCTGCAACTGTTTCTCTTGTAATTGGATGTAGGACAAGCAAGAAGTTCACAAGGTCATTTCCCTTTGGCGAGTTGCCATATATTGCAGCTGTTCTGTACCATTCAGAGATATTTTCCATTTTTTCTTCAAAAACATCCCATATATATTCTTGTTAATCATATGATGATCGTAACAATACTATCTAAAAATGAAATTCTGTGTTTTCACTAGCACTGGATTCGTTTGGAGATTTTTCCAGATGTTCTTGTTCACAGACTAAAGATGATAGTGGACCCTGCAGACAGCAGCTACATGCCCTCCTTAGTTGTAGTTTCAGGTATGTTTATGTTCTCTAAGAAGTAAAAATAATTTATTTTTGCATCCAGCAGCAGATCTGGTTTCTTGTAGCATAGCCATCTATTTAACCTGCTTAGTGCCTGTTTGTGGAACAAACACCATATCCTAAAATGTTATTCATTCTGTATTTTGTTTTCTAGGGGGAAATTCCTTGAATAACCTTATAGAGCTAAAGACAATCAATATAAATCCTACAGACACCACAGTGCCTCTACTCAGTGATTGTACTGAAGTAAGTGAAATTTGTGTTAGAATTACACTTGTACGCAGCAGAAAAGTATTTGTGCTGCAAGAAATGAATGAAAAATGTTGTTATGGTCATTAAAGCTTGGTATTTTATTTTTCCTCTTAACTCAGCAGTATTTCTGGCAAGTTTGTGAAGTTAATTATTCTAAAAAGTTTTGCCATAATCACAAAGTAGTGCTATAATAGACTTAGATATTTTAGGAGGCTTTATGTAAATCAGTATACTTGTGAACCAGTAAGACATTCCAATAAACTTAAATTTTGGGGATAACTTTGGATAGCAGTTCTGGTCTTTTCTAGAAACAGCAAGGAGAAATGCATAATGAATTCTATGAGATTGAGAGTGAAATTTTTCATATGAATGAGGCCATATGCTAATGATAAAACATGAATTATTTAGAGCTGAGACGACAAGTATTTAAAGAGACAGATTCGTTTTCTTGACGTGACAAAGTCAAGCAAAAGTTCTGATTCTTTCCTATGTGTTAAGAAGCTACATAAAGCCCAAAAGATGTCAATAGAGTATTTTTCTTCTTAGTACCACAGATACATTGAGATTGCAATCAAGCAGTGCAGAAGCTCTGGCATTGATTGTAAAATACATGGCCTCAGCATACTGGGCCGTATACGTGCCGAGGATGAAGATTTGGCTGCAGTCCCTTTCCTGGCTTCTGATAATGAGGAAGAGTATGATGATAAAGCTAACACTGGGAGGTAGGTAACTGCAGTGGTGAAGGCAGGGGGAAATGGTAGAGAACCTTAGTCTCTCTATATTCCTGTAACTCTGGGGATGATTGGAGGGAGAACACATTAATCAGGTTGAATGGTAGTAAAGAGAAATCTGCTTATTGGAATTATAATTAGATCCTTTGTCAATAAATACATTATCTGAGATGATCGTACTGGTGAGGTGTAACACTTCATATGACTCATCCCCTTTTGCAGTATATTTTGGGTTTGGAAACTGAGCTAAAAACCTGATGTGCTTATATTGATTCGATGATATTGGCATGTGCGTATTTCCCACTGCTCAGCAAAACATTCTGCTTTGGTTTTTTTCTTTTTTTTTGTTCTTTTTTTTTTCTCTCAACAGTGGTAGTGTAGTTTGAGTCCTGAAACTGGTCCCAACTGTAAAAATCAGCAAATACAGTAAAAGGATGCCTATGCTACATCATGCTGTTTGCTAAACTGACCGTGTTTTCTTTTCTCAATATGTTCAGTCTTGTTAGAAAGAAGGCAGCTGGGCTTGAATCAGCAGCTACAATAAGAACCAAAGTTTTTGTTTGGGGACTGAATGACAAAGACCAGTTGGGAGGGCTAAAAGGTTCTAAGGTATGTTGTTTTCAAACTTAAGTACAAAAGAGAAACAGTGAAAAATAAAATGTATTAGTTGCACAACTTAAAATTAATTCAGACGTAATCAGAATTTTATAGTTTAATCCTGAAAGCTGCAGAGAGTAGGTTTTGGTGGCTTTTTAGTGTTAAGACATGTAGATGTCTGCTGGGTGGAAAATTGGAGAAAATCAGATTAGCTGAAATCTGGCTTGATTTTTAGCAGCCACTCAATCATTTGTTTAAGATGATAATGAACTAATTGTTTAAAATATATTTAACACTCTACATGTTCTGTTCCTGTTGAGTTTGCACGCATAAAATAAAACTTTTGGTGAACTTTCTTATGTATAAATTGTTTTACCTGGCAATTGTACTTTAGGAATTTCAGCCCAGTGTGTAGCCATTTATGTATAATTTTAATATAATACAAGATAAGATACGTTGCAGATGCTTTATCAATTTAAAATACCACTCGTTAATTTGAAAATTGGTTTGAGAGCATTTCTTCAATTGATATTGTGAAAGTATAATATTGTATCTGTAGAGTACTTTTGGAGAATCAAAAAGTTAACCTTTCCTGTATTCTTCAGTTTTCTCAAGAAAACTTTACTAAAAGAGAGTTCTTGTTTATATCACCTTTCACTTTTTTTCAGGTTTTATATTTATCATAATTCCAGTATTAAATTTTTTAAACTGGGCTTTGTCTTTTGCCTAGTATAATATTAATTGGCATGTGTGAAGCATCTGAAAGTGCCTGTTAGATTAAGTGATTTATCTCAAGAGGTCTTCTTTTAAGAGTGTAAAACATTAAAGTGAATTGTAATGATTTTTATTTCCTGTCTCTCTAGATAAAAGTCCCTTCCTTTTCTGAAACCCTGTCTGCCTTGAATGTCGTGCAAGTAGCTGGAGGATCCAAAAGCCTTTTTGCAGGTAACAAAAGTTTGAAACACCATTAGTGCTTCACAATTCAAAATCTGTTTCTGTCCTTAAATAACTATATTTATTTTAAACTTTTTTTCTTCGTTTTAGTGACAGTAGAGGGTAAAGTGTATGCCTGTGGAGAAGCCACAAATGGAAGGCTGGGTTTAGGAATATCTAGTGGAACTGTGCCTATTCCCCGCCAGATTACAGCTCTCAGCAACTATGTGGTAAAGAAGGTGGCTGTTCACTCAGGTACTGACCATTGCTATCCTTATATATGTAAACCTAACATATTAAGCCTGAAGATAGTTGCTTTGTGTTTTCTTGGGTGCTGTGATGCCTTAGCATATCAGATTCTTCTTTGTTAAATAAATACAGGTTATTGAATTTTGTCTGCTGTAAACAATGTCAGATTAAATCTTAGGGTTCTGTTATTAAAATCTGTGAATTTAGACCATACAGGTTTTCTTATCTGCTGGAAGGTAACTTTGGTGTTTCCATTTGATTGAAAGAAAGTGGTTTTATTTTTAATATTTCAAAATAGTGGGTTTGTTTTACTCGTTACTTTTTTTTTGCCGCTCTGAAAATAGAAAATTGAGTGATTATTGGTTTGTTGTTTTTTTTTTTAAATGTGCCAGGAGACCTACAGTCACAAAAGTTTTTTATTTTAAATTAAATCACATAACATAAAAGCTCCAAAGAAAATAAAAATTTTCTGTGGAGCTGAAAGGCTTGTACAGTTGCGTTGTAGTCAAACTGCAATGTCAAATTTTTGCTAAGACCTGCTTCCTGCTTGAAAGCTCAAAAATGTAAATTTATGTTTACAATTTTAGGTGGCCGGCATGCTATGGCATTAACAGTTGATGGAAAGGTGTTTTCATGGGGTGAAGGAGATGATGGAAAACTTGGTCACTTCAGTCGAATGTAAGGGTACCAAATTTGTCTTTATTTCAGTAAAAGATTTGTGTTGAATATTACAGCACAGCTGACCACCACTATTGACAACAACAGTATTTTTAATACAGCAGGAATAAAATAATGTGTTGTAAAAAGACTTTTTTTTCCACAGTATGTCAGTTTATTGGTGCAGCATTTGTAGCAGGTTTCAACCATTTAGAAAGGCATTTAAGTAATATAATACTTAGAAAGATGGATAAAATCTTGACTAGTATTATTAAATTTCACTGATGAAGTTCCATACTTTTACATGCAGTTTTTGGTTACTTTTATAAGTTGTGGTTTTCAGAGTGAAACCATAGCAATTTTATATTCTTGAGCTGTAACAGCTGTAACAGTTCATAATTTAAGCTGTCATTTTATAGCCCTTTTCTTTAGACTTCAGTTCACAGACTTGTTAGCCAGTATTACTTGTTAGTAATACATAATCTAATCTTCCACAGGACAGCTTTGAGAAAAATTTGAGTTTTTTCAGATTTTACTTTGTATGTACCCACAAAAGCATCTGAGTTTACCAAAAAACCCTGATAAAGAAAGCCCATGAGTAAATATTTTTGTAATTCTGATATATTTTGAGGACCTGCCCGTAATTCATTCAAAATCAAATCAAATGGTTATATTGCAGCAAATAAATGTTTATAAGGCTGGGTCAGACTAATGAAAAGGGAAGTCCAGATGAGAGCAGTATTACTGTTTATTGCTCAGCTGCCTCATGGTTTATGTAATTTTACTGAAAGTGAGTTTTGGAACTCCTGGGCATTTCAAGTATCAGTATTGCCAGAGGCCATGCATAATTTTATGGAATCTTGTTAGTGGTTCTAGTACATCCAATATTAGAAAATCTTGTGTTGGATCTTTATTTTTGGAATTAAGAGAACACTGTAACCACATGAAGAATACATGTTAGCAGTACTCACATAGAAGTCTAACAGTAAATTCTAGTTTTGATTTCTCTATTTTGAAGAGCAAAGTTGGAATGGGAGTGTCATCTCTTAATCTGTGTCTGCTGCTAATAAATCACTCAGCTTTGGGCAGTGACAGGAAATTGATTTTCACTTTCTATTATGCACTTTTTAACTGATTCATTGCATTGACATTTTGAATTTTTCACCTAAGTTTGGCAGCATATACATAAAATAGTCTTTAAATAAACTTTGAAGTACATTATAGTAGAGTAAACTTTGGATTTATGGTGCTGCTAACTACCTATTGGAATCAGAGTGTTGCATATTACTTTATCTTGAGATTACTGCTAGTTATTGCACAATTTGTGTTGCAACAGGTGGAGTATATTGTGTGGTTATTTTATGATTAACACAGTGGATTTGTTGTTCATTTTCTCCAGGAACTGTGATAAACCCAGGCTGATAGAAGCATTGAAAACCAAACGCATCCGTGACATTGCCTGTGGCAGTTCCCACAGTGCTGCTATTACCTCTAGTGGTGAACTATATACCTGGGGACTTGGAGAATATGGAAGACTAGGACATGGAGATAATACCACACAACTGAAGCCTAAGATGGTAAAATCCATGTTTCTTGTTTCTGGTGAAACGCAAACATGTTTAACAAATGACAGCAGCATGAAGCTGAAGTAACAATAAACATGAAGGCAGTATGAAGACATTGTTTTGGAGTGATCCAAATTAGGTTTTGGTACCCATACATACCTCTAGTGAAAGTAAAGCTGTTTCAGAAAGGCCAGAAAGATCCAGTCTCTTTCCTGGGAAGTGATGTGAATTGGCAAGTGCTGCTTTCAGCATTCATGTCCTCTATCTACTTTGATACATAGCTGGAAGCTGCCATTCTAGCAATGTTGGATTCTGAGCATGGCTGGATGGTTCTTGGCTCAGGCTAGGCGCAATGACCAAGATGAGTAATAAGATCTTGGAAATGTTTGTAAGGTTTTAAAACATAATTTCTTTGATAACTTCTTACTTACTTACTCCTTCTGTTTTGTAGGTTAAAGTGCTCCTTGGCCACCGAGTCATTCAGGTTGCTTGTGGAAGCAGAGATGCTCAGACTCTTGCTTTGACAGATGAAGGTAGGACTATCTTGTTCCAGAAGCTTTCTAGCACGTGGGAGTACTGTGATCATTGTTTGACCTGCAATTTGATGTTTATTAGGTTTGGTGTTTTCTTGGGGTGATGGTGATTTTGGAAAACTGGGCCGAGGAGGAAGTGAAGGATGCAACATTCCTCAGAACATTGAAAGGCTGAACGGCCAAGGCGTTTGTCAGATTGAGTGTGGTGCACAGTTCTCGTTGGCACTGACCAAGTCAGGAGTGGTATGGACATGGTATGTTGCATTTGCCAGCAAGTATTAACAAAGCAGTTGCTCTGTGCTGTATATAATGCTTTTTTGGCTCCATTTGTGCCTTATCTGTGTGCTTTGTCTTGTAAACTGGCACCTCTTCCAGGCAAGCTGCATCCGTTCAATGACTCTAACACTGTGTCTTATAATGTGCTTTTTGTTTGCTGTACTCTGTTAGAATGTCTGGCTCCTATTGAATTAATGGTAGAAAGGGATGAACATTTCTACTCTTGGTCACTGTGAGACATGTAAAGGAATGTTAAAAGTGGAGAGTAAAAAAAGGAACACTTGAGAGCCATAGCTTGGACTATGAAGCCTACAGCTAAAGCAGAGACTTGAGAGAGTAATGGTGCAGGAGAGTTAAGGAAGTAAGCTGAAATTCAGAGCAGATGGGAAGAACTTCCTTGGGAGCACAGGAACACAACAACAGCTTGTTGCTGCTCAGAAGGCCACTGAGCTGTCAGTAATGATGCCTTGGAGCAAGAATTGGTATGAGATGGTCACTGAGAGCTACTCAGATGTGGTTTCATTTTTCTCCTGTTTGCCTACTTGCTTTTGCTTTGTTTTGAACACAAATCTGGCTTTTTGAATTTATAAACCTTTTTGTTAAATCTGAGAGCTTACTGCATGGCAGGTCAACATCAGAGCACTAATCAGCTCAAGGTCTTACCCCATCCTTGTGTAATAAGACTGTGACCTATTTGATGTGTATCAAAACTAAGTAGGCTTAAACCAATCATCTTTGTTGTGCTGTCTGCAGCTGCTGAATAACACGAAGAGAAATCCTCGAAACTTTCATTTTTATAAGTTATTAATTCTGTTAAAGGGGAGAGAAGTTTTTAACAGAGATGTTGTTTTCGGAGTGCCCATTGGAAACTATCTTTCTTTCTTGCTCTCCCTCCAATTTTTTATTTTGTAGTGACAAAAGGAGCAAGAGGAAAGATAATTTGATGGTCTTTTCTTTTTGTTAAGAACTCATGTCAAAATTCTTCTTTGTTCCTTCCTTGCCCTAGATTTTCTTAACACTATTGCATCTAGTCAAAAATCTACAGCTATTCATGACATTACACATCTACAAGGAGATTTTTGGGTCTGTTTCAGCTGGGAATGGCTGACTTGCTTTTTTTTCTTCTTATTTTTTCTTCTTCTTGAACTTTTAATGGTTTGAGGAAAAAAATTATCACTTCTGGGTTATAACTTTAGGTAGATAACAGTACTCTGTATCATGTTTCTCTCCAGCACAATATAACCTTTCTTCAGAAAAATTGGTGGTAAGCAAAAGAACTGAGTGAGTGGTTACTAAAAACATAGTGGAAGAAATATCAGGGTTTTTGCTTCTTTTCTGAAATTCTTGGTAGAGGCATTTTAAGGTGTTTACTTTTGTGCATGCTATTTTTTATTTTTTTTTGCAGTTTGAATATAGCAATTTTGGAAGAATTTAAATTATGGATATTTTAGAATCTATATTGAGGCTTCTGACAATGTGAAAAAACTCAATTCTGAAAACATTTTTAGTTCTCTGTATTTTTTCCATGGGAGCAGACTTAACTTGAAGATTCTCTTGGTGTTAGGTTTATCCTCAGTAGTCAAATATGCCCAAGTCTTACCAAACCGTGTGAATTTTGTAAGTGCCTATAACTGCAGTGTTTCTGTGGCAGAGGAAATGAAATGTAATACCAATTGCTTTGCATATAAAAAATATTCATAATCATGCTCTTCTGTATTGAGGTGAGAATTTAGAGTGTAATAGAACTGCAGTTATTCTCATTTTTATTATGCCTTTGGGATTCAGTTTTGAAGCATTTGCTAGTTGGTGTGTGTGTTTCAGGCAGTGATAAATGAAGTGCATTCAGTTGGGAGCCTGCATTCAGCATTGAAGAGGAGTGTGTAACCAGTCCAGTTGTTCTGAATGTTACATTTACTGTCTCTTGCAGGGGTAAGGGTGACTACTTCAGACTGGGCCATGGCACAGACGTGCATGTACGAAAGCCACAGGTTGTGGAAGGACTGAGGGGTAAAAAGATTGTGCATGTGGCTGTGGGAGCACTCCACTGTCTGGCAGTCACTGACACTGGACAGGTATGTTGTGCATCACCCCCCTTTCCCCAGTGCAGAAAGGAATAAACTATTGAGGAAGGAAAGTGTAACAGTATTGGTGCTGATTAAATGAAATAAAAATTTCTAATTATATTTATTTGCTTTTAAAAGTCCTGCATAAATACAAGCATGATTGTAATTAAAAATTTATTAGTATTTAAAGTATTAGTATTGGAGTTGAAATATTTTTGTCATAATAGTGTCTTCCTTGTCTTATTTCATGATCAGTTGTCTGCTTCTTACTCTGGAAATGCAGCAGCAGTCATAGTATTCTGGACAGATTTTTCACCTTAATCATAATATTGTTTCAGATCTCTAATGTAATTGCTAAACAGTTAATTCTTCTAACTTACTGTGAACATTGAGTGATTTATTAATCAACTGGTCAATTATGATTCAGCAATAATTTATGAATTATCTTATAAAGTGCTGCTTTGATTTTTCTTTTAAGATGTGATAATGCCTGCATTATTTAATGGAGGGGGGGATTGTCAGGACAATAGATTGTCTAAAGTGTCCTACATTATTGGCAGAAATCACAGACATTTGTTTTATGAATTTTTAGGAAAGCATTTAAATGAGATAAGCAATGAAGCTAAGTAAGTAAATACATGGAAATTTTTCCTGGCAGGTTTATGCTTGGGGTGACAATGACCATGGGCAACAAGGCAATGGCACTACTACAGTCAATAGGAAACCTACTCTTGTCCAGGGCTTGGAAGGCCAGAAAATCACTCGGGTTGCTTGTGGGTCTTCCCACAGTGTAGCATGGACAACAGTGGATGTAGCTACACCATCTGTTCATGAGCCAGTCCTTTTCCAGACAGCGAGGGACCCTTTAGGTGCTTCTTATCTTGGTTGGTATTTGTTGGCTTAGGTTTTTCCTTTGCTGCCACTGGAGTCTTTGTTTTGTGTGTGGTTTGATAGGTGATAGAAAAGTGCAAAAAAAATGGTTTAAAAAAATCACAAAACAACAAAATACACCTCTGGTAAAAAAGCTCAACCAAAACTCTTCATCAGAATGGAACTTTTAAATTAAAATGCAACATGCTTTCTCAAACACCCTAGGGTGTTTCTCTTTGTGGAGGTAATGATAGATGAATGCTACACTAGTAATAATCTTCTTTCACATTACCTCTTGCTTTTAGGGTAAGTGACTTAAGAATTAGAGAATCAAAACAACAGTGTTTTGTGTTGAATATAAAAGCATCAAACATTTTGCTAATTAAGCTTTTTTATGACCAAGGCAATTTGTACCTATAAATGTTCTTGTTATTTCAGAATGTTTGTGTAAGTAAAACTTGGTTTAGGTGCTGTTCACTGAAATATTTCTATCTGTATTACCTTAATCCTCGTGAGTAACAAGATCAAGTATTATTTTGTGAAAGCCCTTGTTGGAAAGCCTCAGTATTAACTTTAATATTGTAACTGTAGGCACTGCGGTTTAAGAATCTCCTGTAGAGTTAGCTTCAGTCATCTCTTATGATTCAACAAGAAATTAGATAAACCATTTCCTTTTATGTGTTATGCCATTAAGAAATGCTTACGTTCTCTTTCCCCCTGCCTCTTTTTAGGTGTTCCTTCAGATGCAGATTCTTCTGCTGCCAGTAACAAAATCAGTGGGGCGAACAGTTCGAAGCCGAATCGCCCTTCCCTTGCGAAGATTCTCCTGTCACTTGATGGGAACGTTGCCAAACAGCAGGCACTGTCTCACATCCTGATAGCATTACAAATCATGTATGCCAGGTAGGCATGGAAACAGTCTTTCTGTGGCAGAGCAAAAGATGACATAGCTTATCATCTATTAGGGACTCTTGAGTCAAGTATAAATTGTTTTAATAAGTTTGAACTCCTCAGGATGGGCCTAAGCTTCATTTAAATTTTCTTTTGATGTTGATGTTAGCTTTGTTATGTTTTGTTTACAAAAGTTTCCATTGCCTGGGGAAGAAATTGTTCATAAAGAAATGCTCAAGTAAATAAAGTAGAAGCCATGTAAGTAAATCATGATGGATGATATGGAGGAAACAGTAGAGGGCAGAGTGGAAATAACAATAAAACTTTGCAGTGCCATCATTGTTAGTAGACAACAGAGTATTTGTGTTAAAATTTGTAAAGAGAAACTTACGTTAAATATTGAAGCATCAGGCCCAAAGTAGAATAACAATGAACTACCCTTTAAATTCTAGAGCTTGGAAACCTTACATTATTTTATTATGACAAGCTAATAAAAGTTTTCAAGTTCAACAAGACAGTATGATCAGGTATATGTTAATCCATCCTACATTATTTCAGGGATGCAGTTGTTGGAGCATTGATGCCTGCAAGTATGATTGCACCAGTAGAATGTCCCTCTTCATCACCAGCCCCCCCATCAGATGCTACTTCTGCAGGAAGCCCTGTAAATGGAGATGACTGTGTGCTTGTAGCAGATATTGAGGAGAGGCTGAGCCCAAACCCGTGGCAGGACAGGAGAGGGGAGGTAAAGTGTCACATTATTTTTTTTCATTAGTTTTTAACTGTAAAGCTGACAAATTTCTCAAATTAGTTGATAATAGCCAATAATAAAAAATCCCTTCATGCTCCAATTTCTGGATTAGGTTCTCTGCACGTGTCAGATTTGAAAAAACTAAAACTTCAGTGTAAGATGAGTTTTGAACTTTCAGAAAGCATTGTGTCATTTAAATGCAATCATGATGATTTCTAGCAATATTTTAAAGACACTGAATTCATTTTACAGGTGTGATATTAAAAAAAAGTCAAGAATAGCAGAATATTTGATCATTATTTAATGAAATATAGTTGTAAACTTAGATCAACTGATGTAGACATGAGGCCCTGAATGAAATTCTATTTTGTTGATTCTCACCCGCTAACAAAAGTGGAAAAAAGAAAAGACTTGCTACTGAAGAGGTCTTATGCATTTATAAACTGTAAACTTGATATGTATTGTCAGGATAGCCTTCTGCTTTGAAGACTTTTCTGCAGGCGCTGATGTTTTATTTTATGTTTTTGTAGCAGCTGGCATTGAGGGGAGTGTTTGTTGTTTTACCCGCACTAGGAACGTAAAATAGAAGCTAAAAGTACAGACAGTGAATCTGTTGGTTTTGAACTTATGGCTGTTTTTAAATTACTACTGTCTTTGAGCACTAGCTCCTCTAATATATAAAACTCTTAAAGTTTTTACAGTGTCTTGTTGAAGATTTCATTAGTTATTTTTTGTTCTGGCTAGATTGTTCCTTCAGAAGATGCTGTGACACCATCTGCTGTGACTCCCTCAGCTGCTGCTGCCTCTTCCCGTCCTTTCATTCCAGTCACAGATGATCCTGGAGCTGCCAGTATTATTGCAGAAACCATGACAAAAACCAAAGAAGTAATGTTGACAATACTCTTCTCAAAACTTAAGTCCTTACCATGCTTGCTCTTATCAAGCAGTTTTTCTGCTTTTTGTGCTTTAAAAGTTATTCTGTAAATGACTGCATTTTTAAAGATCTGCCCAAAGACAGAGGGATGTTTTTTGTTTGTTTTGCAGGATGTAGAAAGCCAGAGTAAGGTGTCTGGCCCAGAACCACAGTACTTGGATGAGTTTACAAGTCTCCTGGTACCAGATGACACGCGAGTCATGGTTGACCTGCTGAAGCTTGCGGTGTCCAACCGGGCGGGCGAAAAGGGGAGAGATGTTCTCTCAGCTGTGCTGTCTGGCATGGGCACAGCTTACCCACAGGTCAGTTTTTGTTTCTATTGCATTTTAGCTGTGTTCTTTTTATTACTGGCTTGTAGGAATACTTTCTTGTGTTGGAAGTGAAGGTCGGCATCCTAAGAAGCTTCTTACACATGAAAATTTGAGTTGAACTTAAATGCATGTGAGCTTTAATTGTTTAAACAGAAATATTGCATGAATATATGCATGTACTGCAGATGTCAGTAACAGGCTAATTTCTCCATTTTTCAAGCTGCTGTTAGACATTAAGATAAAATGTATTTGGGTATTGACGAAGTGTCTGTGGGTATTGGAATGAAGCTGAGTTAATCAAACTCTATTTACTCAATCTGTAGAATGTTAATTTAAAAACTTCCATGATGGTTTTTTTTTGCATCTGAGTTTACTTTTTAAATTGATGCAGTCATTATTGCTAGCTAAAAATATACGATATACTGTTAAGTATATTGTATTGTTAACAGTACAATAATTCTTCTAAACTGAGATTTACATTTCATGCGTTGAAGCTTCTAACTTTTTTACAAAGTATCCATGGGTGTAGGGCTTTTTTGGTATAGCTAGCAGGATGTAACAAATGATAAATTATTTGTAGAATATATGTGTACGTAAACTGAAAGCTGTTTAATATTTCTTGTATACCTTTCAACTAGTAATTTTCCTAATGAGTAAAAATATTTTCCTTTTTTAAATTTCTAGAAGTGTTACTCCCCCTGCCCAATATATGTGGTGATTAGCTACATATATTTATGTTGGACTTGAGTTTTTCCCTGTCAAATTATGTACACACTATATGTGCACTTATACTTCTATTTTTTTTTTAAATCATTAATAATGAACAACTGAACATGTTTGTATTAACATTTTTGTGTTTTGGAGATGGAAATTTTTATTAGAAACTTTTAAAATGAGTACTTTTTGGCATTTCCTCTCTAAACAGCATTTTGCAATATTACATACTCGTTAAATATTTATATCTTACTATGCTGGTGTATGTTCTTTAGCTTAAATTGAATTGTTTGCTTTAATGCAATTATTTGTGTGGTCATTTAAAACTGAAGTTTTTTGGCTTTTAGTTTTAGGAGTTTTTCTAGCTCCAACATTACCAAAAAAGAGTATTTTAGTATTAAGATGATAGTTTATGAATCAGGTTTCTAAAGCCAAGTTATTAATTTCAAATTTGGGAAGAATGGTAATTTACTTAGATTTCTTGAGTTAATCAAACATACAGTTTGTAAAGTGTGTATTTTTCTTTTTCCTAGGTTGCTGATATGTTGTTGGAGCTTTGTGTTACAGAACTAGAAGATGTAGCAACTGATTCCCAAAGTGGTCGCCTCTCTTCACAGCCAGTTGTGGTGGAGAGCAGCCATCCATACACTGATGATACATCCTCTAGTGGCACAGTTAAAATACCAGGTACAGAATTCTTAGAGTTATGTTGCTCAGATTCAATTTTTTTTTTAGCCTGCCTGCCTTAAATTGTTCCTTAGCTTACAAAATACATATTTTACAAAAATATGTATTGAACTTTTAAAGCCATATTAGGTGTCCTGTTGCTATAACAAAGTATTTCTTGGAGCTGATTTCTTACACGCTGATGAAAATCTCGATTCTGTACAATGCACATTCCTGGGATCACTAGGTGTGATTCCAGTTGCATGTCATTGCAGTTCTCCCTTCAGTTATGATGCTGAGAAAGACTGGGTCTTTTTCAGGTTTAGTAATTGAAAACTCATCTTCTAGTCTTGAGCAAGGGAAATACTTCTTTGTTTTAGTGCTGTCTGTTTATTTAGTGCTTCCTCCAGTAATTTACCTAGTACTTACCAAAAGTTACACAAAGAGCTATCTACCTTAACTGTAAATAGGCATTTTCTGTCTTTTGCAGTTTTAGTTTTCAGTGTTCTGATATGGTCTTTTGTCTGCTAGCCCCTACTCACATGATCTTGCTGTGATTTAAGCCTTGCAATGAGAATAAATAACAAGTGAATAATGTCATTAAATCAAAAGAAGTTATTTTTATTAATGGGCGCTATGGCTTCCAAACAACTGTGTTTGATTTCATGTGGCTTTCTAAAACACTGCGTTTGTCTGTGGCACGGGTTGCTCTGTAGAAGTGTATGAACTCTGTGTTGCTGTTCAGGTGCTGAGGGGCTGAGGGTGGAGTTTGACCGCCAGTGTTCCACGGAGCGGCGTCACGATCCCCTCACCATCATGGATGGCGTCAACAGGATCGTGTCCGTCCGCTCAGGTGCGCGAACGGGGCTTTTGGGAATGCTGGGTGAAACCTGCCTCTGCCTCACTTCCTGTTACAGATAGGCCAGTCAAAGACAGGGAAAACCTGCATATCGATACTCTCTTTGAAGCTAAAAAGTTTGTAGGATCTAGACCCGAGCGTTGATCTTGTGTCTTTGGATATAGAGGACCTCTGGGAAGTGCATGACAGGTTGTCTGCTTCTTCCAAAGAACGGATAGAGTGTAAAATTCAGTGTTTAGCACGCCTGCCAATATGTGTGAATTTCTACATAATCAAAGTGTATTTTAACAAATTGGGAAAGGATACTTATTTTACCAACTTTTTCCTTTTTCAGGTAGTACTTAGACAAATTTCAGCCTTCATACAGTCAAGACAAATGCTATTCTGCTGTCAAATGTCCAAAATAATAGCTTGGTGCTCTTTTTTTCTGTTTCCTACTCTGTCCTTTGTATGTGACACTCCATGAATTCTTCACATCTTTAGTCTTAATATCTCTGATTTAATTTTTGTGGACTATTAATTTGTAGTAGGTTTTGGAGGAATATTTTTAATCTCATTGAATTTTATGTTGAGCCCACCAATACAATGCATTATGTGCAAGGGTCTCAGTAGTTACTGACTGTGCAGTCATAATGTGGGCTTTTCATGTTGACCCATTTTTCCCCAAAGGTCTTTCATTACTGAGATATTTCTGGCTGGAAGCTGTAAGACTTAATTTAATGTATAGGTTATTATATATTTTTGTAATGTGGAAGATAATTTGAAAATAGGACAAGGAATTTTAGTAAGCTTTTGTAGTTGTCTCCTGATTGTGGTACAGGGCTATCTGCTAGTAGTGCTAATTGAACTTTTTAAGACTTAATGTAACATCTTCACATTTATATTCATGTATTTTACATAGCTTTTTTTCTTGAATGCCTTAGTGTGATGTTTATAATATTTAAGCACTTGCTGAGTATTGGCTCAGACAGTGTAGCTGAGGATGTTTGTCTTGCCCACTGTAACAGGTCGGGAGTGGTCAGATTGGTCCAGTGAGCTGCGAATTCCAGGGGATGAGTTAAAGTGGAAGTTCATCAGTGATGGGTCTGTGAATGGGTGGGGATGGCGATTCACAGTTTATCCCATCATGCCAGCTGCAGGTAAGGTATGAGGAGGGTAAGAGTCGATGGTGTTGTTTGCTTTTTGCTCTGCACTTACAGCATGGTATTCACATGCCAAAGTTCAGTACTTCATTTGCACTTACACTAAGAAAACATTTTCATTCATGCTTAGGAAGCATTTTCAACTAAGTCCTGAGAGGTGCACTTGTACATAGAGAAGAGAGAAAAATATTTTGTAGTCACTCTAGTTTGCCTCTTCATTTGTGAAGAGAGGATACTTCTGGGACACAAATCATCTGAAATGCCCTTAGTTTTAAAATCCATCTGTTTTAAAATTCTATAAATTAAGTCATGAATATGCATCTTTCTTCCTGATTCTTCAAAGGGTAGTAGAATAGATAACTCATGCAGACTAGCACCCTAGAGTGCTGTGTTTGGTCAACTAAATTCTGCCTGTGTTTTGTTCTTATTTCAGTCTGAGGACAAACCTTCCGCAGCTTTTTTTTTTTTCTGTTGTTCCTTTTTGTTTCTTGCAGGCCCTAAAGACCTCCTGTCAGATCGTTGCATTCTTTCATGTCCCTCAATGGATTTGGTTACATGTTTGTTGGATTTTCGCTTAAATTTTGCTTCCAACAGGAGCATAGTTCCTCGCTTGGCAGCTTCCCTTGCAGCTTGTGCTCAACTGAGTGCCTTAGGTGAGTATAGTCTTAAAATTAGGTCTAGTTTTTTTTTGTTTTTTTTTTTTGAAGTTACAATGATTAAGTAATTGCCTTCTTGGTGTGCTCATTGTTCCTTAGCTGCTGGCCACAGAATGTGGGCCTTGCAGAGACTGCGGAAGCTGCTCACCACGGAGTTTGGCCAGTCCATCAACATCAACCGGATCCTGGGGGATAATGAGGGAGAAACACGAGCCTTGGTAAGAAGGCAGTGGGGCTCTCCTCTTCACGTGTTTCACATTAAGATTAAAGTGCTAACCCTGATGCACAGTGCTTTTTGTGTTCATGGCAAATGAATAGTCCTCTTGCACAGGTCTTGCAAGTCTGTAAACGTACTCTAGTTTAGAAAAGAAAAAATGGCTAATTTTTGGGATTAAGTCTTGGGATTCCGAGACTTAACAGGTGTGCTTTTGGAATTGACAAAAAGGAGTAGAAATAATTTCTTTTGAACAAGTGGATGGAAATGGTACTTCACACAGCTGGCTGTAGTTTGGGAAGTTACTTGTGTTTTGCCAGTCATCTAAATAATGTACTTCCTGTAATACATGCACTATGACTAACTTTCTATTTGTGTGGTGTCTCTAGAGTTTCACAGGGAGTGCTTTAGCTGCTTTGGTTAAAGGTCTTCCAGAAGCTTTGCAGCGACAGTTTGACTATGAGGACCCCATTGTGAGAGGTGGCAAACAATTGCTCCACAGCCCTTTCTTTAAGGTAATGCAGTACAATCAGCAAAGAAAACATTGTAATAGTTCTAGGATTTTTTTAAGGTGTGCTAAGCTTGCTTAGTCCTATATCAGTAATGTTTACTGACAAAATCAGAATACTGCTTCTAACCAGAATCCTACTTCTAAAAGGAGAATCAAATACACAAATGAAAAATAAAGATTACCTAGCTAGGCAGAGAAACTCAGGAAAACATCTTTTAAGCACACTTTTTGATAAGTGCTTTTGAGTTTTCCTAATAGGAGTGTTGTATATTTCTATTTAGTTAGTTAAGTACTCTGAAGGTTTTATTTACATCCAGTTGGAAAAAACGACAATGTGTTAATTGGACTGTGTACTTCAAAGTCAGAATAAACAAGCTGAGGAAGTCTAGAGAAGAGCAAGAAGAATAGAAGGTGGAAAAGCCTGCTTTGTAGTATACAAGTGAAACTAAGAGGGTGTACCTTTCTTAACAGAAAGAAACTCATAAAAGTTTATAGAAGGAGGAAGTAATCTGTTGTTCACAGTATTAATCTGAAACATTGATTTGAAATTGAGTCAAACTGAAAATCAATTGAAATTTCATTGAACTGTAGAAAGGAGACAGTTTAGAAATGGAAGGTAAAATGTTAAACACATGGGATTTGATGTGGAAAAGGTAATTAATCTAGGAATGTTTTTCACAGGGAGGTTATGAAAATTTCTGGATTGAAAGAGAAAATTAGATACCTAACCATATGAGATAGTGGGGCTACACTTGATGTTACCCCATCCATGAGGGTAATGAAGACAGCTCTTAGTGACTTTACTTGTCTTTGACACTATTCAGGCCCTACCTGGCCTATGTGCTGTTCATCTCTATCAAATGCATACTGATTTTTATTGCATATTTTTGATACCTCTCTAAAATGCTTTTCTGATTGTCTGAAGGTGCTTGTGGCTCTTGCTTGTGATCTGGAGTTGGACACTCTCCCTTGCTGTGCAGAGACACACAAATGGGCCTGGTTCAGGAGATACTGCATGGCATCTAGGGTTGCTGTGGCTCTTGATAAAAGGACACCCTTGCCTCGCCTTTTCCTTGATGAGGTACTGTAGGAATACTTCAGTGAACATGTGAAAGTGTCTCATGTGAAAAGATAAACTGAGTTTGAATTATTTTATGCCAACTGTGATAGGAGTAATCGATAATTTGGATAATGTTGTTTAATGCAAGATGTTTTCACAGGTGGCAAAGAAAATTCGAGAATTAATGGCAGATAATGAAAATATGGATGTTCTTCATGAGTGCCATGATGTCTTCAAGAGAGAACAGGATGAGCAGCTTGTCCAGTGGATGAATAGGTAATTTCTTTCAATTGTTTCTGGTTTGGTCTTGTGATGCTTTGTTGTTGTACAATGATGAACTGCAATTTTTGTGACTTTTAAAAAGCTCTTTTAAGCTTTTGTTTATTTTGCATTTCCTGCAGACGACCTGATGATTGGACACTTTCAGCTGGAGGCAGTGGAACTATTTATGGTTGGGGTCACAATCACAGAGGACAGCTTGGTGGAATTGAAGGAGCAAAGGTCAAAGTCCCAACTCCATGTGAAGCTCTTGCCACCCTTAGACCAGTGCAGTTAATTGGTGGTGAACAGACCCTGTTTGCAGTGACTGCTGATGGGAAAGTAAGGATACAACAAATGGTTGCTTGTTTGACTCTCTTGAAATATTTCACCCTCAGTCAGGATGGATTTGGCTAAATGAAAAGTAATGTGCATAGCAGAGGTTCATTGTTATTGGTAGTGGTAACTTTGTTTTATTTTTTTTTAAAGAATCTGAACTGTACTAACTTCGCCAGTACTTTCTGGGGCTGCAGTTGCATTTCTGGGCTGTTATTGCATTAAATAGCTGAAACAAGAAACATATTTGAGTTCTCAATTCAAACACGTGATCAGATTTTGTCAAACAAAGTTGGATACAAGCAGCATGCTCACAGAGTTCTATAAAACAGGGATGATTGCTTCTCTCTAACAGGGGACAGATGTAATGTGAAATGGTTCACAGTTGGCTTAATGTAAGTTAGATATTGCAGGATCTAATTTCCAGGTGCTCACATCCTGAGGGAAAAGGAATCTCAGTGCAGAAGTTTAGTGTAAGGTACATGACAAAAAAAATCAATTCATGAATTGGAAAAGTTTTTATTTATATACAGATGGCAACTGTTAAGGATGTGATGGAGAATTTTATCTGGAGCTTTGTGTAACACATTCATCTAGTGAGGTACTGTAATGATTCCTTAGGGTCAGTATCATCCTTGTTAATAATTCACAGAAGGGTTAAGTGTAGCTTAGTAACATTTTTTGATATCATTCTTTTGAAAGAAATTACTTTTGAAGAGGCAAGAAGAGTGAAAAGCAGTAATTAAAATTATTTATGGGATGGAAGGGGAAGAAGCAACTGTGTTTAGGTGTGTATATTTTACAGAAGAAAGGAAAAAAGCTAGAATAGTGCTGCTTGGAAGGAGAGCTGCCAGCAGGCAATAGATGATTTTGTAATGCCATCAAGCAAAGCTATGGTCTCTTGATAGTTTTACAAAGTAAGCTTTAGTATTTCACACTAAATCCATTAAGTCAGTGAGACTTCCTACTGACTTGAATGTAGCCACATTTTCCCAAAGTTTTTTTGTGAAATATTTCAAAATATTTCTTTATTTTCCAAAAGAGAGAAGATAAGAAGCCTGTAAGAAACTGGCTTTTTTTTAGACTTTCCTTGAACTGCATTCTGACATATATACATTAAAATTCTCTAGAATTCATTTCTAAGGAATGTTCTGCATGTGGCAAACAAAACTAAATTTTATTCTTTACTTTAAAGCTGTATGCCACTGGATATGGCGCAGGTGGTAGGCTTGGAATTGGAGGAACAGAATCAGTTTCTACTCCAACTTTACTGGAATCCATTCAACACGTGTTCATAAAGAAAGTTGCAGTGAACTCAGGAGGAAAGCACTGTTTGGCCTTGTCTTTTGAGGGAGAAGTTTATTCTTGGGGTGAAGCAGAAGATGGCAAACTTGGTCATGGAAACCGAAGGCAAGTAACACTTGAAAATGTTGTTTAAAATGAAACTATTAATGCACACTTATCATTGTTGCTGTATATTAATGACTTTTTTCCTAGTCAAAAATAAATCCTTAGGTTATTAAACTGGAGCCAAGCAAATGCTCAGCGCTTTTAGGTGTCCCCATTATGATTTTAAAAGAGGGCTCTCCATACAGTGGTGAATGTGAATGGTCTGTCCCAGAAGTTTTGCCCAGACAGATGTTTTGTTTTCAGCCCCTGTGATCGCCCTCGTGTGATTGAGTCTCTGAGGGGCATAGAAGTGGTGGACATTGCTGCTGGGGGAGCGCACAGCGCCTGCATTACAGCGGCAGGAGACCTGTTCACCTGGGGAAAGGGGCGCTACGGGCGCCTTGGCCATGGCGACAGTGAGGACCAGCTAAAACCTAAACTGGTAAGAAACCTTTGGAGCACTCAACAGTCTTAGTCCAGTTAATATCTTCTCATTTATAACTTCCTGTATTTCTGTATACAAAGAATGAAAGGGCGAAACAGTGGCACGTGTTTGTAAGAAATGAGCAAGCCGCCATGATTGAAAGGGTAAAATGACAGAGGAGCTGCAAAAGTTGGCTAGTGGTCACCGAATAGCTTACAAGGAATTTATTTTAGAGATTTAAAGAAAATTTAAAGAAATACGCGAAGTTACGTGCCACTTTGAATGATGGATCGTGCCACCTGGAATGTGTTTCGAGTAGTGGGAAGGATAGGAAGGATGTGATGTATGTGGGTCACCAACCTTTCACTCTGTGATTCCAAATCTCGTACTTCATCACTAGGTGGCATCATTTCAACAGATGTCGACTAAACTCACATTATGATGGAAGTGCTCAAAAACAGTAAATTAGTAAAAGATATTTGAAAATGAGACTTTTTTTTTCCCTTACTGTATTCAGTACATGCCCAGAGTGCCTGAAATGATTTCAACAGAATATAGTCTTTGATAACCTTAGATGTTTTGTATTGTTTTCCCTGACATTAAGTAAAAAAATTCAACTAGTTCACCAATTAAAAAAAAATAGATCCTATATTTAAAATACATAGTTGGTTTTCATTTTGCTGTTTGAAAAGAGTAGAGCTCTTAGAGTTGCTTTTATTTCCTTGTTCCTGTGCTGTTTCAGACTTGTAGTTCCAGCCATCACCTCTCTGAGCTGAGTTTATCATCTTTTGTGCAACTAAATAGCTGAGTCTTTTATGGTGAACCAAATTGGGTGATTTCATTCCAGGTGGAAGCTCTCCAGGGTTACCGTGTGATTGACATAGCCTGTGGCAGTGGAGATGCACAGACACTGTGCCTCACTGATGATGATACAGTCTGGTCCTGGGGTGATGGAGATTATGGAAAACTTGGGAGAGGAGGCAGTGATGGCTGTAAAGTACCAATGAAGGTATTTCTGTGCAATTTTTTCTTCTCTTTAGAAACTTCGATGTTGGTTGAGAATGTTGAAGACAGATTTGTCGATATTTGTGTGAACTTTCATCCATCCTGGAACATCCAGGATTCTTCTGGTGGTTGTTAAGAATGAACTTTGTAGGCTACAATAACAGGACTTTAAGCTTTGTGCTGACTGTTACAGCTGCACTTGAAGGTTTTTCTTTGGAAAACATTGCTGCTTCAAATAATACTTCGTTTTAATTTTGATTCCTGTCAGAACATTAGGTTTTGCCAATAAATCTTCATGTTTCCTTGTGTTAATAAATTTACAATAGTCATAAGGTCAGTCCAGAAAGGAGTATCAATTCATTGAAAAGTATTCTTACTTTATACTAAACTCTTTCCATGAATGCATAGTTGGAATTTCTTCGCATGTTACAGATAAAATCCATGTAGCCATTAAATTTGAATTCCATTTGTTATGAAGGTGAATGTTGCTTGTGCTTGAGAAATGTCTGTCACTGTGTATACTTATGCACAGTGGACTTTAGATCCTAAATCTAGAATCACACTTAATTACTTGGATGCAGGTATTGCCATTCTGTTTCCAAATGATTCCAGCATGATACAACATAATGTACAAATAGCTTATTTATGTTTCATCAATCAGTCCCGGTCCCCTAGGACTGATGGTAAAGCAGCAGAAGGTCTCCTACACAGAATAAATAGGAAGGGTCTGCTGAAGATAGAAATATTTCTATTATGTCAGCAAAATTACATCCATGTTATACAAGCTAAGGATTATTGAGTCTTGGTAGACAAAGCCTTGTTGTTTCTGCTCTTAGCAATTGCAGAGTAACTATGGGCGAAACAACAGAGGTGATCTTCAACAGTTTGTGAAATTTGAGCTTCTTTTTAGTACTTAAGCAGTAAATGGTAAAAAGACGAAAGGAGTGGAATTCTTCTACATCATCTACATAAACATTTTAATTTGTAAATTTCATATAGACAAACAGTAGCGTGTTATATTTTTCTTAAGACAGTTCAGTCTACAGTCTCCTTAATTAACTCATTTAATTTTCGTTTGATATTCTATTTCTAGATTGATTCCCTCACAGGTCTTGGAGTGGTTAAGGTAGAATGTGGATCACAATTTTCTGTGGCCCTTACTAAATCTGGAGCTGTGTATACATGGTAAGCATTCTATATTTTTTCTTTTGACAGTGTTAGGTGTCACATTGTCTGTAACAGGTATCAGTGTTGCACTTCCTTCACTGTTTTGATCTTCCCTTTCAAAAATGTTTTGAGTTCCTGAGTCTTGATTAGTAATAAAATCTCCCATTTTGGGTAGCATTTTCTAGTACCACAGATGAAAAACCCAAGTATTTTGTCATGGAAACCTAAGCACAGGGTTGTCATTATAGACTCTGATCACTGCAAGATGCAGAATTTCCAAGGAGGTCCGTAGAATTATATGCATGAAGTGTCATGCAGGGCAGAAGATGATAGCACAAATAGCATTCTCATGTATTATCAAAATTGTGGCTGTAGTCTGAGAATTTAATTTTAGAAATAATTGTTGTAATCTTCTTTACACCATTGCAAATTTTTTAGTTTAAACTGTTAGACTGATATGTTTAACAAAATACCTTCCCAGCTTCCCTCAGCTTCCTTATTTTTATGGCATTTAGGTGTCCTTAAACTATATGAAGTTCCAGTCTCTGAGATCAGTAAATGCACTGTCTTTGCAGATGAATGCCTCTAATACTTGACTCCTTTAAGAGTTAAAAATAAAGACCACCCTCTTGAAAAGTGGTAAAAGGGACTACCCAGATTAAGTAGGAACATTGTATTGAAGGTGTAAGAATCTGTACTGAGTCAGCAGAATCACATCCAGAGTACTGATGATGCATGTTGAATGTTTGGAGAATATTTTGGTATTGGACTTTTTAAGTAGATCTACAGCTCAAATGTCAGACACAGCCTGGAATTACATTTTTTTCCACAGTTAAAACAGTTTTTGAATGTTTGCTTCTCTCTGCAGGGGCAAGGGAGATTATCATCGCTTAGGCCATGGATCTGATGACCATGTCAGAAGGCCGCGACAAGTGCAGGGACTGCAAGGAAAGAAAGTTATTGCAATTGCTACGGGGTCTTTGCACTGTGTTTGCTGCACTGAAGATGGTATAAAAATCCAATCATTTACTTAGTTCTTAGCACTGAATTTGAAAAAATTGAAAATTTATCTTTTAGTGAACTGTTGGTAGGTTGTCCTTGCTAAAAATGCTGGTTCTCTGTGTGCATGGACATACTTTGTATTTACAGATGTTTATTTCTTGAGCAGCAAGCATGACATTGATTTAAAGTTATCACATAAAACTAATGTAATGAAAATCAAAGAATTCAAGTTGCATAAGCATTCATGATCAAAGAAAAGTATAGAGTTCTAAAGGTGATTACAGAATGGTCAAACAGTAGCATTGAATGGACTTGGCTTTTTTTTTTTTTTTGCAGGGTCTTGTGAGTTTGTTGAAGCGTTTAACTTGCGAAATGTAGCACTGCACAAAAAATATTGCTTCTTACATAGCTGGTTGAGATAGAGAATGTTTTTTGTAGCAGATTTCCTCCCACAATTAACAAGTTGCATAATAACTGAGTGTTTTATAGGTGCTAGTAAAATATAGCTGCAGAAAATGAATGTGAGTAATGAATACAGCTGCAGAAAATGAATGCTCAGGAATGAGATTGTTAGTTTAAAAGTAAAATTTCCTAATTATCTTGCAACAGCAAGCACCTGTTTTAATATCTTGTCTAGTAATACAGTTTATAAGATTTTTGTCTTATACAAAATATTAAGCCTTTTAAATTCTTTTTTTTTTTTCCATATTGGCTTTGCTTTCGCTATGAAGCTGTCAAATACAGACTCTTCCTGTTAGAGAGTGTGGTGTTCTGCCTTCTCCTTTTATTCTGGAGCAGAGCCTTTTAGTTATAGAAACTATGAGGAAAGAAATGCATCTTATGCTAACTGCTCTATAGAGACTTGTGGACCTGACTGCATCAGTCAAGGTTTATCTGCACTGGGCAGGGGATTTCAGGATGCCCATCAGTCACAGAAATCTTGTTTACAGCCCAAGGCCTTATCTGGTTAAATAATTGGTAGTTTCATAGAAAGGCAGAAAGTTTATGTATTAGCTTCAGGATAATAAATTATTTTTATTGGTTTAGGGGAAGTGTATACATGGGGAGATAATGATGAAGGGCAGCTTGGAGATGGAACAACTAATGCCATCCAAAGACCACGCCTGGTTGCAGCACTTCAGGGTAAAAAGATCAACAGAGTAGCCTGTGGCTCAGCACATACTTTAGCTTGGTCAACCAGTAAACCTGCTAATGCTGGCAAGCTGCCTACACAGGTAATGTTTTTGGCTTATTGAATTCAGATTTTAAACATGCTTAGTGTGCTTATTGCTGACCTTTCAGTAGATGTATTTCCTTTCCAAATCCCTGCATAAGCTCAGTGTGCTTTGGTTTGACTTCCAAGTTTGATCCAGTTACTTTGTTTTACTTCTGTGTTTCCAAAGGATTCTATTTTTCTGAGCTGAAAAAGCCTCTTCATTCAGTTTTTAATCCAAATGTGGAACCGTAACTCAGTTTGAAAATTGGCAGGAATTTAATTCTGCCTTGCAGCTATGAAAATGTTCTGCCTTCCAAGGGAGTTCTTCGTTGATTGCTTCATATTGAAAAGACTTGTTTTTTGAATATTCTGTATTGCAGCTATGCCTGGAAGTAGTGATGACAGGATGTAAAATGTATTTGTTTATGGATAATTTGAAAAAATATGGAGCAGCATTTGTATTCTAGCCATCATCTAATACTTGGTTCAGTTCAGATGGATACTATTAGTATCTTTTATAAGCAGCAGAACTCCACGTATGAAGTTTTGACTGTGTGAATAAGCAAATATCTGAATTTCTAATGCAAGTTTACCTACAAATCTAAAGACTGTTGTTCCATTGAATACAATAAAGTGTATAATAATTCTGTTTTACATTTGGATATCATTACCTTATCATAGGTTCCTATGGAGTACAATCATCTGCAAGAAATTCCCATCATTTCATTAAGAAACAGGCTTCTGCTCCTGCATCACATTTCAGAGCTCTTCTGTCCTTGCATTCCAATGTTTGATCTTGAAGGAAGACTTGATGAAACTGGCCAAGGACCCTCAGTTGGGTTTGACACATTACGGGGAATACTGATATCACAGGGAAAGGTATTTTATCTGTGTGTTTCTAATGGAGAGATTTGTAACCATAACAGAGAAGTGCTGTTTAAGTTGTTTCTGAAGAAGAAAGAGCTATATATCTCATTTTGTTCTGTAAGTTGTGTATCAGGTATTTGCAATCTGATGTTGCAGACTTCTTTCTTTGTGTTCTTTCTGCATTGTTTTTCTCAGTTCTTCATTGTAGAGCTTTTGTGTGTTGAAAATAACTTTACACTGTAAATCTTCAGTTTGTAGTGTATTAAGTAGATGATATCCTTGAAAAATGTAACAGAGTAGACAATGACCAATTCATACCTGTTTGTATTTCAGTTATCAAGGTTAGGTGATAGGTTAGTTAATGCAAAGCTCTGTGCAGGTACAAACTTGTTTTAGACTGAGCTAAATAGAATACCTTGGAGTTCAATCTCAAGTGGTAGTGAAAGGGAATTTTTGTAGTTAAGTCAGTCATGAGAAAATGTAGATATTTAATGCTTTAAAGGAGCAACACTTATTCAAAACTTCAGATATGATAAGCCATAAAAATGTGATTTGCCTTCAGTATAATCTTCAGTTTTGGGTCTGATTTTTCTCACTATCACAGTAATTTGTCTGACTGAAAAGGAAAACGTTATACAAACAGGCAGAATCTGCTGGGAGGTATCTTTGAAAAGAGAATTGGTTAAGTTTCCCCCTGCAGTGCTGTTCTGTGTCCTTAAATAAGACTCATGGTCTGTACCTAGACATCTTAGGATCTGTTGTCTCAGGGTCTCTTTCTCTAGACTCCAGTAAAATTGTGTAGTGAGCAACCAAGCTATGTACATACTTCACAGACCAAGGGAAGTCATCAAAACCTAAACTAGAAAAGGAAATCCTTGCTGTTCTGTTCATGAGACTTTTATTTGTTAATGCTATTAATTCTGAGTCCTTACATATGTAATGTTACATATAAGAATGTGCCTGCAGGAGGCACATTCAACCTAATCTACTTGAGTCTGCAGAATAGTTACAGAAAGGCTTCAGACGTAAGATAAAATGGGATATCAGACATAAATACATGAGAAGCATTCACAAGGCATCAGAGGTTGTGATGCCATATTCATATCTAGGCATTTAAAGCTTACTTTGAGATTCTAAAGACTTCAAAATTTTCTTAATCTTGTTTGAAATTGACTGTAAAATTATGTCCAAATATTTAGTGAGGGAACCTCAGATACTTGAATTTCCTTTTTAAAAAAATAGTTGATTACCTGTTGCTTTCCATAGCAGTATGATCTCTCTCATCTTTGGCTTTTTTGATTGTCATTCTCTGATGTTAATTATTCTCTATACACTTACGTTTTTCTGATATAAACTAATTTATATTTATACTCAGCAATACATTGGTTGCTTAATAATTGTATCAGGGTGCAGTGCAACCTTTCAAGCCATAGTTTTAAGTGATACAGATGGGATTTTCTTTACTTTTTTAGTATTCCACTGTTTCAGACATGAAACATATTAGCACAAATAACAAGATCATTGACTTAGATCTTGGCAGCTTCATATTCAGGTGCTTTTTTATTTTTCCCTGTTTGAAATGTGTGTTTATCTGCAATGCGTGTACAGGCAGGGCTCTTACTTGATTTCAGTTTTGCCATTATCTGTTTTTGGGGTTTTTTTTTAGGAGGCAGCTTTCAGAAAAGTTGTGCAAGCTACTATGGTGAGAGATCGTCAGCACGGGCCTGTTGTGGAGCTCAACAGGATACAGGTATCCTCAGCTGAGGTTCTGATTCACTCTCTGTTTAGCCCACAGTGCTGGGTTGGTCAAAGCCCTTTCTTTGTTTCAGCTAAAGAGTTGAGTTTTTATCAGAGAATCAAACAATATAGAAGTGAATGCAGTTTTAGGGATGCTTATATTCTTTTCAGTATGTTTTTATCCATACTGCAGTTTTTTGGGGAGAGCGTGGCACTTGATGAAATGTTAAGTGAATGATTTAGACTCTTAGGGAGCAAAATATGTCCTGCTTGGTAAAGGAATGCCTTTTCAGAAGTCACTACATTAGATAGTTTAAGAGAGTAGTTCTGATGCTCTTCTTACCTTTTCAAATGCTCAGCTGAATGAAGGATAAAAAAAAAATGAAGGGTAGGAAAAAAAGAAGGCAAGGAAAGAAAGCTCTTGAATATAATTAAAATTCTCAACACTCTTGTCCTTTGCTGGTCATCACATGTAGTCATATTGATTGCAGAAGTATTTGGTACAAAAAGACTTTTTTCTTTATCATTGATGTTAGAAAATGTAATGTTGTGCCTTAGGCCAGATCTGCCTTTTTTCCATAGATACTTCTGTAACACAGAATAATAAAATATTGTTTTCATTTAAATGGACTAGAGCTTGATCTTTGAGTCCTCATACATTTCTTTCCTGTTGTGGTGGGTTCTTTTTTTTTTTCCCCTTAATGTTGCAAAACCATTACCATTTGTGAAGTTAGAGTGGAGAAATTCTGAAAATTTAAATTTGTTATTTTCTGTTAGTAAACAGAAATACATCCTGTTTTGGCTGGACTCTGTTTCCACTTCTTTGCCATTTTCTGTGGACACTTAAAAATATGTGCTACTGTTCTGTGTTTATTATAATGTTCTAGATTTATTAAAATCTTAGAATCGCTCAGTTTTTACTTATTGAGTCCAATTGTATTATTTGGGAAGCTGAAGAGAGTACCAGAGATTTTTTTAAGTACTTTTTAATTGTGTGAATTCAGAAAGTCCAATAATAATACTACTCTTCATCTTTTTATACTCTTATTTATTCTGTAGCATTTAAGTTTGAGCATAGAAAACTGAAATTCAGGGTACAAGTGAGAGCTGTGTATGTGCTTTTAGAATTACTACAGTGATACTTCTCTACCTTTTCTGGTGATTTTGTGACATATCTTTGATTTGTGTTTGTTTTCTTCATAGATCCGTCTTAACTGTATATATTTCTTTTTCTTGGCTGATTTCAACATAGAAGCTGTCGTGTTTTTGTAAACCTTTTTTGTTAGTGTCTGAGTGCATGGCTTTATGTACTAGATTTCTCCCAGCTTCTGAGAGAGAATTCTTCTGGATTGAAGAGTCTCATAGGATGGCCAGTGTTTTTCAAGCTGCTTAATATGAAGTTTCTCAATTTAAAACTTCTTTGACATAAAAATTTCTCAGAAATCCCCTGAATTAAAACCAGTTTATGCTGATAGAGAAGATCTTACACATGAGGAGGGTCTGGGTGTCTCAGTCTTTCACTAAAACCTGAAAGAAATCTGGTGGGTTTTTTATCCAGAGCCATCAGAAGTACACAGCATGAGAACAACTGGATTTTGAGATGCACTGTAGCTTGTAGTGTGACTAAATGTAGAGGGATAAGCTTCAGCTGTTTCTGAATGAACAGTCTCGTGGATATTGGTGAGCTGTGTGCGTGTAGGAGTCCATTTGCAGTAGGACACATTGAGAAGATAAATTGCAGAACACCAAGCAAGAAAAAGATTGCTTTGTGCTTCTTCAGCTCTCTGTTCACTTTCTATTTCTTTCCTCTCTATACTGGTGAAATACTTCTATTCTTACCCTCTTTGTGTGCATCTCTTGCAGCAAAATCCATGGGAATTTACTTGCATGCCAATCTTAGGGATCTCCATCAAATACTAAATTACATTTTTTCTATAGGTGCCTAAGAACACATTACCTGTGTATCTATATATGTATTTTGATAGTATTTATTTGTTTTTAGAGTATCAAATGTGCATATTTAGTCACTACTATTAATGAAGATAAGAACAACACATTCAGCTTTCTGGCCAGCAGCACAGTCTTTAATCTGTCCCATGTGTGAAAATCTTACCCAGATTTGTCAGTTGAATCTAGGAGTAGAGCTAGGATGAATTAACTAAATGGACTGAAATCAGAAAAACGGAATTAGCCAAGTCATCAGCTGCTTCTTTAGAAACAAGAGAAGTCTTTATCATCAGACTTCATCTTTGTTATCCCTCTGCCTTTCCATTTTCCTTTAAAGATGAACAGATACAGTGCTGATTAGTGACAGATGAACAAAGAACGCTTAGAAATTAAAGAAAAGGTGTTGGTGGCTGGGGGAGCTGAAGATTCCTTATTTATCTGCACAGTGATGCCTGTTGGAATATGTTATTACAGTGACTTTTATAATGTGCTTACTCAATAGGTAAAACGTTCCAGGAGCAAAGGAGGACTGGCTGGACCTGATGGTACGAAGTCAGTGTTTGGACAGATGTGTGCTAAAATGAGTTCCTTTAGTCCTGATAGCCTTCTGCTTCCTCATCGTGTTTGGAAAGTCAAGTTTGTTGGTAAGAAAATTCTCAACACTCCACCCCTTCCTACTCTGTGCTCAACTTTACAGTTCTCTTGGGATTTACTCTTTTGGATAACCTGAAAGAAGGAAGAAAGGGATCCAGAAGAACAATGTATATGTGTGGTCAGAGGAAGGTGCTTAAAATGTTTGGAAGTAAAAAGCCTTAAAATTATTTTATAAAATCTCTCGAGTGTAGTGGAAGTGTGTCTGTAATTCTCTTTAGGATCTGGGGCAGCTCTTCTGCTTACAACAAATGTTCTGCAAAACCTAAACCTAATTTTTCAGCTGTCTGAATTGGCAAATAATCCTGGCTAGCTAGTTTTACTGGTAGGGTTGTTTTTACAATTCACCTATCATTCTGAGCTTTTTAATAAAAAATATTTTAGATTGAAGAGCCATTCTATCTATTGTATATGGGGTAAATAAAACATACCTGCTTTAAAATGCCACTCACAATGCCACAATGAAAAAGCATCACTATTCCTTTTCTATTTCTGTTGTATTTTACTATGATTAGCATACAGCACAAAATACTTTTTGTACTCTGCCAAAATAGTATTTTTGGCGTTGTGATATGTCCTAAAATCTAGGTAATATGTTTTGCAGTGACTTGGAAACATCCAAATACAGAGCAAGACTTCTAGGGTTTTCAAATGAAGGGATACAATACTGCAACTTTTTGTAAACTTTTATTTACTCAATTATCCCCAGAGAAGAAATACTGTGTGTTTCAATGCTTTAGTTATTTTTGAAAGAATATCTGAATTTGAGCATTTTTTCTTCTCCAAGGTGAATCTGTGGATGATTGTGGTGGAGGTTATAGTGAATCAATAGCAGAAATGTGTGAAGAACTTCAGAATGGGCTGACCCCTCTGTTAATTGTGACACCAAATGGGAGAGATGAATCTGGAGCAAACAGAGATTGTTTCCTGTTAAATCCTGCTGCCAAGTCACTCCTGCATATGAACATGTTTCGCTTTCTCGGTAATTTCATAGCAACTTTGTGACATTCTCTGTGCATTGTGTGTAGTCAGAATGTTGAGAGTCTAACAAAACCAATAAACAATTTTCAAAATTACAGGTGTGCTTTTGGGCATTGCTATCCGGACTGGCAGCCCTCTGAGCCTCAACCTGGCTGAGCCAGTGTGGAAACAGCTTGCAGGAATGAACCTAACAATTGCTGATCTCAGTGAGGTGAGAAGGAAGATCTTGGGTAGGATGTAGCTTACAGAAGATGAGCAGACTCTAGCATAAACTTCTCAAGTGATTGGTCTCTCTGGTTTTTACATGCTTTTATTTTTACTGGTCTTTTATATTTTGAGCCACTATACAAGGATAATTTGTACTGACTGTTAAAACTTTAAGTTTGTCAAGAGCAGTTAAATAATCTCTTTGAATTCTAGAGTATTGTCAAATCTTCTCATGGGTTTGACTAGGCAATCTTTGTGGTTCAATTCCTTCCTCCCAGTAGATGTTTCTGTAGCTGTTACTGTCTGTTGTACCAAGATGGGATAACTTTGATTTGATGGCAGGTGCCAGCACTGATTTGAAATAAAAGAAAGTGAGTTCAAACTGTTACTAATTTGTGCTCACATACTGAATTTCACAAGCTTTCAATTTCTGTTTACCAAACTCAGTAAAAGTGGATGTAATAGGAGTAAATGTTAGGTCTTCATTATGAAGAAAAGTTCCTTCTCAAATACTCTCATGTAGAAATGTACTTCCTATAAAAACATTGAGCCATTTATTTGTCAGTGAGGGGATTTCTTTTTACCAAACCCAGTGATGGTAGGGATGATTATGCTTTTAACCTTTAAATCCATTTTCTTATATGATACAGTTTCTTGAGAAATTCCCTCAAAAAAGATTGAAATCTAGAATATGTGCACTCTCCCACATCCAACATAATGAAATTTTATGTAAAGTACTAAGTAATTTTATGGGTTTGAGTTCAGGTTAGATGAAATGTGGCCAGACATTGGTCAAAGCTTTTGGCAGGTGACACATGATTCACTGCTTCTGGTATGCAAGAGGTGCTGTTGTATAGTGCTAGTAAACTGACTTTAACTTGGGTTTCTTACTTTCAAAGGTTGATAAAGATTTTATTCCTGGGCTTATGTACATTCGAGACAATGAAGCTACTTCAGAAGAATTTGAAGCTATGAGCCTCCCATTCACTGTGCCTAATGCAAGTGGTCAAGATATTCAGTTGAGTTCCAAGTACACCCATATTACACTGGATAACAGAGCAGAATATGTGAGGCTGGCAATAAACTACAGGTTTGTTGACTAAACCATTAAAATTACTGACATGAATATGCATTTTATTTTTAAGAAATATATATCAGCTTTTAAACAATATGCTACTCAGGCCTGTTATATACAAGTATTTTAATATTTTCATGTAATTACAGTGTTGATTTTCTGATTTCACTTACTGTATCCAAAGAGAAAAATCTTAGACTTAATTTTTAGGGAGCAAAATAAACAAGCAGGTGTGCCTCTAGATTTGTCCTGACTAAGCAGTTTTGGCAGCCAACTTTACCGGTAGAGGAATGTCCCATGCATCTAATTCTTCCTGTGGGATAAAGTAAGAGGCTTGATCAGTAAGCTCTTTGAAGAGAGCTTAGATCTAGTACTGCTGTGCTCATACCTTTTCGTATCATCATCAAGGACAGTATCAGCTGAATTCTTACTCCTGGATTGCACAAACCAAGATGTTCATTCCTTGGGTAGGACACTGATAAACACTCATGGGTGCCAGAAGCTGAACACTGCTCAGAAATCAGTGGGAAACTAGTGCTTGGTGTTTGAGAAGACTGGCCTTTGGTTGCTTGTGTGGCCAGGTAGCTAATCAAGATGAGTACATCTCAGAAATCATAAGCACCTGGGCCTAGTGCCTACTGAAATATGTGAAGTTAGATAATTTGGGTAAGAAACTGATTCAGGCTTGTTTTATTCAATCCACCACGTTCCTTTTCTTTGGAGACTGCTTGAGCAAGACTGTATCATTACAGTTTTACATACTTACTTATTGGTTCATAGTTACACTGTCTGCCAACAATTATGAATTACAGCCTTAGTTTTTCTTTTTTATTTTTTTCCCCACTGTAAGTGGTTATGAACAAATGCTTAGGCTTTTTTCTGACAGTAAAGAGAGAGGTTTCATTTGGAGCTGATATTCCTTTGAATAAATGTTTTTACTTTCTTGCCAGTTTGGCTGTCCTCAGAGGACATGAGCAATTCTAAAGCATTTTACAGTTAAAAGGCCTTGTGGAGAGACATTTAAAGGTTTAAAGTATCAAGTTTTTTAACTATATGAAGCCCTTGAGAGGGAAAACTAGCCCCTGAATAGAATCCATGTAGAAAAATGGACGCTATAGACCTAACTTGCCTCGACATCTTTGTTTATTTTGGTGATGACTAGCCTGAGGACAGCACTTATAAGAGATGTGTCTCTGCTCCAGAGGGCTCTGTAAAACATCTCAGAAATTACTTGAAAATATAAGCCAAATACAAATCATGTGTGGCATCAGAAGCAGAAAAATGTTACTTATATATGCATTGAAATAAAAAAAACTACTGTCCCCTCAGACATCCTATTTTTGTTCAGACCTTTTTTTTTATACCATAACATTTGTCTAGTGCTGAGAATGTTTGACGTTAGAGTTTCAAGATACAGCGACTCTTTTTCCAAGAGCATATTGTTTCCAAATGGGATATTGGGTTGGTTTTGCCAGGCATAGCAATACTGAGTAATACTGGAAATAAAATATCTAAAACATTGGGAGATACCTCCTCCATATTGAGCTTGCTGTGCAATAAGAATTAGTGTAGAAAGTCAAGCAACTTGTAATAAATGTTTGTTAATGTTCTTTGGTACACACTGGAAATTTGAGGAGAATGGTTAAAGTTGCTTAGATAACACAGTAATTGCTATAAATAATTGCTAGAAATGGCATTCACAGAAACTCTGAAAATGTTCCTTTACAGGCTTCATGAATTTGATGAACAGGTTGCAGCAGTTCGTGAGGGGATGGCCCGTGTTGTTCCAGTTCCTCTACTTTCACTCTTTACAGGATATGAACTGGAAACTATGGTATCAATTTCTGCTTTGTTACTTCTGTCAGATTACCTTGGAGTGAGATTATTCACTCATTTGTTTTACTAATAAAAACCCCACATTAAATGCTGTTTACAGTGATTGCTGTGTGGTTGAAAACATCAGTTCAAGGAAAGACCAGAAAATGTTTAATTGCCCTCTTGGTGTTAGTAAGATTATTTTGACATAGCTGAGCAAAGAATTATTTCTGGAAGAAACAAAGAAGCAAAACTAAAAAAATCCCTCACTGATACAGATGCCAGTGATCTAGAAAGTAAATTTGAGTTACTTGTCCTAAATTCAAGAGTACAGAAAAAGTTCATTACTGTCACCTGATGGGGAAGATGTATTATTTAGTATTATTGTACTAGGAGACTGTGCATGGCATTTCAAAGATCTGAATGCTCAGTTTGTCAGTGTAAAAGGTGATTACATATTTTAAAGGAAGGGAGGGAACTAATCACCTGTAATTGATTTGATCAGGTTTGTGTAGCCTATCACTGTATTTAATTTTTCAGGTATGTGGAAGCCCAGATATTCCACTTCATCTCCTGAAATCTGTGGCAACTTACAAAGGCATTGAACCAACTGCTTCCTTGATACAGTGGTTCTGGGAAGTGATGGAGTCCTTCTCCAACACGGAGCGATCTCTCTTCCTGCGTTTTGTGTGGGGCAGAACAAGGCTGCCCAGGACTATTGCAGACTTCAGGGGGAGGGACTTTGTTATTCAGGTAAGGTGTTTGGGATGGGGAAATTTGGGGGCATCTTAAAAAGCTGGTAGTGGAGAAGTAGCAGCATGACATAACAAAAGCCTGAATTGATTAAACTGTTCTGCAGCTTTACATTGTAGATTCAACAGTGCAATAGTTGAATAATGTCTGTGGCAGTTGTATAGAATTATTCTTCTCTCTTGCCTTGAAGAAGTGGATATTAATTTGACTTCCCAACCATTTGTTTCTATGAGTTTTGATAGTTTTCCACTGTCAGTCAACTGTTTTTGCTGGCATTTATTTAGCATTTTGTTCTGTTTAGGTAATAGTTTCAGCTAAATTAAACCCACATAATCTTCAAATAATTTTTTGATATCTTCTGAAGTAATAGAGTCTTTTTTAGATTGCTCCCAACCACATATTCCTAGTCAAAGCAGCTCATACATTTTATTTATTGATTTAGTGTAGGGAAAATGGATTTGGCCTCTTCATTGTTCTTTTTAGAATCTTCAGCATCAGAATCAAAAATATAACAAGCTGCTAAAAAAGAATCCCAGTTGTTATTTCAATATTTGTGTTTTAGGACAGTGAATCAAAAAAAAAAAAAAAAANTTTTTGTTAACAGGTACTGGATAAATACAATCCTCCAGACCACTTCCTTCCCGAGTCATACACGTGCTTCTTTCTCCTGAAGCTGCCCAGGTATTCCTGTAAGCAGGTGCTGGAGGAAAAGCTCAAGTACGCCATTCACTTCTGCAAGTCCATAGACACGGACGACTACGCGCGCATAGCGCTGACGGGAGAGCCCGCGGCCGACGACAGCAGCGACGACTCTGACAACGAAGACGCCGATTCTTTTGCTTCAGATTCTACACAGGACTACTTAACAGGCCACTGAAAAGCCACACGAGGAGTAGTTGTTAAAAGCACTGAGGCAAAATGCCAAAATGACAATGAAGCCAAGGTCAGTTTAGGTTTCAGAATAGAGGCTATATAGTCAGAGGGATGGTAATCTTCTGAACATGGGGAGAAGTGTGTTTGCTACTCACAGTAGGACTTGAGGATTACAGCTTAATCCATCAGCTTAAAATAAATGGCACGGTATATGGGCATTTAACATTTATTTTAAGAGCTGAAAATGGCCCCCCATAATGCTGCACTACATTTAGAACCTTTGTGTTTACTGAAGTGTTGTAAATGTTTATATAAATATGGTAGTGCAGCATCCAAAAGGCAGTGAAACCTTTAAATTGTGGGTGCAATAGGTTTTTTCATATTAAGTGTTGTGTTCTGTGCATCTTCTTGATTGTATATTGGAAATACTGTGCAACGACGGAATAGTATTATAAATATTTCAATTAACTTTACTAGAAGTTTGTTAAAAGTTTTTGAACATTGGATAAACATTATTCCTTGAAATTCTTCTATAGATAATTAAAAATGGCCAATAGTTTCACCTCCACCCTGGTTTGTATATTTTAGCTTATGCATTATTTATCTCAAATTTGATACCTTTCTGTGAACAGCATCATAATTCTTATCATGGAAAGTGTACTGTATATAATTGGTGCCATGTAAATGCAAAAGTTATAATTCCCCTCTAAATAAAAGTTCTGCCACATTAAGAACCAGGATGTGTTTTTCATGGTAATGCAGCTTGGACACGGGACAAACATTGAAACAGCTCCGAAACATTTCTCTAAGAAATGTTTCTGCTATTTACAACTTCTGACCAAACTGCTCCACCAATAGTAAGTGCATTGCCAGAGAGATTTTGTGAGCTACAGTAAACTTGAGCAAGTCCAGATAACATGTTAATTGTAGTGATTAGGTTCACCTTGTTTATGCAGTTGTTCCTAAGGCTGTTGTTGTCAGTCGTGGTGAATTTATTCTTGGACACATGGGAAAAAATTGAGGAAGTATAAGGGAGAGGTATCATGAAGTACGTGAACAGGAGAAGAATCTGATGACACTTGTGTAACATCATATCACTGAGAAAATTTAGTCACCTTGCAAGGCCTAGTTGTGACACATTGGCACAGACATTTTGATCATGACCCACTCCTGAGCACACAGTTTATGCACTAGTTTTTCAAAACAGGACAATAAGATTAATTATGCCAAAACACTAATATTTTACTTTAAAATCTATTAGTAGGTGATGTCATACCATTGCTTCTGTAATTATTTGGATAGGTATATATGAGTATTCAACATTTTACAATTATGAGTGGATTTTTTTTTTAGTGTGTGCTTTTGACATCTCTTCCAAGTAGATTAAATATTAACTGTGATCATGAACTATGTTTTCGTGAGACAAACTTGATATTTCAGTATAGTGGTGAAACTATTGGTAGTTAGATGTCAATGGTTTGAAATACATTACCTTTCAAGTCCTGTTTAGTGCTAAGGATCTCTTGCAATAAATGTCCCTTTTCTGATCTTCCTGATCTTCATTGGAGATTCCAGAAGTCAGGCCTGTGCTTGGTCCTCCAAATTTTCTGTCTGCAGATGAAAAATGCTGTGTCCTTTTGAGTCTTCAGGGTGCGAAACTCAAAAACCTTTAAGAAACCTCTTTTATCTTTGCTGCCCAGTTGAATTTCTCCCGAGGGTAAGGAGTGAAGAAGTAGTACAGAAGTGCTCATGTGGTTGTCTGCTGCCCTTCATTGTGCTAACACCGAAGCCCTGTAGGCATCCAGTTCGATCAAAGAGATTCTGTAATCAGCTCTTCAGGAGAGGGCATGAATGAGTCATGCCCAAATCTCAGTACAAGGTCTTTGACCAAGTTCAGTTGCCATTCTTGAATTCCAAGCCCCGTTTCAGAAGCTTGTGGACTAACATGGGGTTTATAGCTTGATTTTAGGAAAGAAAAACAATGACAGGGTTTTCTATCCAAGAAAAGCAAAAAGGAAGTGTGTTTAATGTAAGGAATCTGTATGCCTTGTTGCATCGAACATTGTATTGCTGCATACAGTTGCATTGAACTGTAAAAGAAATTTCTTAGGCCTCCTTTGCTTTCCCTAACAGAAGAGTGGCAGGCACCTTTTTACAGTGTGATGCTTGTCACCTGTGGCCTGACTTTGAGCATTTCGTGGATTATCAGGTTGAAAGGGGCCTCAAGGGTCATCTGTTCCAACCTTTATGGGCAAAAGTACAATTTAGGCGAGATGGTTCAGCTTTCTGTCCAGCTAAATCTTAAAAGTGTCCATGTTGGGGAATCAGCCACCTCCCTGGTGAGATTATTCTGTGAAATTTTTTTCTCTTTTGTCTAATTATAATCTCCTCAAGAATAATTTATACCATTACCCCTTTTCTTTTCCATGTCACTCCTTTTGAAAAAGGAGTCTCTGTCTTCTTTGTAAGCACCCTTTACATCCTGAAACATGTTGATAAAGATCTCCCATAAATCTTTTCTCAAGGCTGAACAGACCCAGTTCTTACAGCCTTTCCTCACATGACAAGCCTCCCAATCTTCTGGTCCTCTTTGTTGTCCTTCTCTGGATCCTCTGCATCCTGTCCACATCTTTTTGCACAGTAGGGAGCCAAACAGCACAGTATTGCAGGTGTGGCCTCACAAGTGCCAAGTGGGATAAAGACTACCTTTATCAGTGCTGGTGATTCCATCTTGGTGTAACCCAGTATCTCGTTGGCTTTCTTTGTTGCAGCAGCACTCTGTTCATTCGTATTGAGTAGACAATGTCCACCCCTAGCCACATATGAACCCAGCCAGTGAAAGTGCTGTAAAACGTGAGCAGGTTTCTCAAGTATGATTTGCCCTTCATGAGTCCCTGCTCGCTTTTCCCAGTCATGGGCTTCATCTGCCTTGTGATAGCCCCCCAGGAAGATTTGTTCCATAATTGTCCCAGGGACCGAAGTAAGTGATGAGCCTGTAACTTGCTGGATCATCCCTTAAGACCTTTTTTTAGATGGAGGTCACATTAGCCTTCTTGCCACCTTCTGGGGTATCCCCTGATCTCCACAGTTCTTGAAGGTTGTGGAAAGTGCACTCATAATGATGTCAGCCAGCTCTCCTAAACACTCTCAGGTGGATAATGTCAGAGCACATCAATTTGTAGGGGCTGAGCTCCTGTAACAGTTCACACACCAACTCTTCACTGATGGTCAATCTATGTTTGCCTCAACCTGGATTTTTGTTCCAAAGTCCAGAGGCCCAACAGTGCTGGTGAAGACTGAGGTGAAGAACTTCTTGAGAACTTCTGCCTTTTAAGCATTGCTAGTGATTAATTCACCTTTCCTTTTGCACAGCAAGTCCACGTTTTCCTGTTTTTACTGGTTGTTTACATACCTGGAGAAACCTTTTTTGTATTTTTCTTTTGCATCTCTGTCCAATTTCAGTTCAAGCTGAGCTTTTGTTTTTCTAGTTGCATCCCTGTAAACCTGTCAGTGCCCTTGTCGTTCTCAGTGGGTATTGGCCCCCTCTTCCTCTACCTCTACCCATCCAGTGTGATCTTACAGCCACGTGAGTTGTTGTACCATGTTTCTGTTATTCCTATGACATCATAAATTTCTTCCTGAGTGCAGACCTCCAGTTCCTCGTGTGTGTTCCCCAGGCTGCATGCATTGATATACATATACTTGAGGTGGTTAGTCCTGAGGAACAATTATCCCTGCTGGAGTTTGGAGCTAGATGATCTTTAACATCCCTTCCAACTCAAACCATTCTGTGATTCTATGAGCCAGCAAACTTAAATGAAAAATTCACCTTTACAGAGAATGTGGGAAAAAGCAACCCCTCCAGGGTGCAGCAAGGAAAAGGAGAGGAAAACTCTCTGGCAGCCAACCCCATGACTTTTGTTTTCAGAGTGTGAGACTAAGACAGAGCTAGTGGTTCATTCAACAAACCTACCCTGCATTATTCTGCTACTATTGGAGGTCTCTGAGTGTTTCATATCACTCTACAATTGTAATCCCAATGCTCAGCACCGAGTGTACCTTGCCAGCAGTGGGATGGCCCACAGGGAAAGCAAAGCATCCTCAAACTTTTGATCCTTGCTCACAGTGTGCCGCGGGCAGGGACACAGACGCACATCCCAGCCCTGTGGACTGTGCCTGGATGTGCTCTGAAGGGCTCCACGCAACAGGTCATGGGATGTGGTCGGGAAGGAATGCAGATAACAACAGTACCCTTTCAGTTCTGGGCCCTGAAAGGTGGCATTCAGTGCCTGCCTGACACTCCCCCCACTCCTGGCCATAGCCCCTGGCTATGCAGCTGCTCCCCAGGCCAAATGCTGCCCATCTTCACAGGCCAGGGAGCTGCTGGACATTCATACCTTGCTGCAGGGGCACAAGGGCAGGACAGCAGTGTCCAGGTGACAGGAAGGTCTACCAGGACCACTACATTACTCTCTGTATAAGAAGATGAAAATACAAGAGCAAACGCCCTTTTAGGCACAAGCACAGACGTCAAAAGAAGCATGAGACAGTACTTACTTCACAAGGGGAGCTTCATGTCCAAAAGTCATCCCTTATCCTTAGGATTAATTATAACTCAGCTGAGGCAATTACAAAGATAAGCCTTTATCTGTGTGGATCTCTCATTTACATAGAGAAACAAATCCTGAATGGCTTCAAATTCTGCATCTCACTGCACCTATGCCGGTCTCTACCTATTCCAGAGTAACCACATACATACACCCCCTCTCCACTTTCCCACTCTGCACTGGTCTGGAATAGGGCAAAATAAGTAATTACCCCAGGACTGTTACACTGGAGTCCATGCAGAGGCAAATCTTAGTCTTGAACGGGGTTATGGAGCCATTATTTCTCTCTGTGAGAGAATAATGTTTCTTGCAGAGGTGAAACTAATTCACTTAGACTGGGAGGTTTTCTGAATTTTTCATAAAAGGAGTTGTTTGACTGCCAAGATTTTTCAGTAAAGTTTAATATAGGTTAACAAGGCTTCTCCTTCCCTTCAAAGTTACCTATTCCTCTACCATTTTTTTCTAAATATGTATATAATTAATAGTGATACATTATGATAATAAATGATGCATACCTATTTTATACATGCTTCTGCTAAGAAAGTCATAATCTTATTAAATATTACTTAACATTTCCCAGTCTGTTTTACAAAATCCATTGTGTCAGTTTTGTTGAGCAGAAGCATCTCTACCTCTGCATTTGCCAAACTAGTGAGAAGAATTTTCTTTCCAGATTCTTTACAGCAGAGGTGGCTCCCATAAGCTCATCTTATATCCTTGTCTCCATGTTGAGCTTGGACAGAAGAGAGGTATATTTCACAAGACACTCACTTTCATCTCACTTGACAGTTTTTTGTTTCTGACCTTTACCTTCCGCTGATGTAACCCCATCAGACCAAAAAGCCATACTGAAAGGAAAACAGCTCTGCAATACCACCAGGGATGACCTCCAGGGACCTTGGCCAGCTTTGCATTTCTGGGCTGCACTCTCGTGTTCATCTCTGAAGGCTGGATCTGATCACACAGGGTGCTGAGGACTGGTCAATGCTGGCAGTGCAAATTCCATCTCAGGGGCAGGAAAGCATCATGTCACTTTATGACATGGATAGCTCACAGATGAAAGACCTTTGTTATGCCAAAATCACACCCCTTCTCAGAGCAGACTGTCATTCCCAAGCTGGCTTTTCAGGTTAGTGGATGCTTAACCCAGAGCAGATACTTTGCAAGCTCTCCCAGCCCAGCAGTAGCATGGTTATGATGTTATTAGGAGCTACCATCTTCATCAGGCAACAGAGAAGTTACTGAAAACTCATGAAATGACCACAAGACCAATTATGTCAGTAAATTAGTGCTCAATGGTTTCAATTCACCTCTTTCCCAAAAGCAGCAGAAGTTAATCCAGGCTCTGATGGGTAGAGGGGCACTGACTGTTCCTGCAAATGCTACTGTCTCAGGATTGTTTTGAGAGCAGAAAATAACCTGAATCTCCCAGAACAATTGTTCCACAAAAGTGCCACAGAACAATTGTTTTGCCTTCTCCTGTGAGGCCTTAGCAGCAACTGTTACCACTTCATAAGGGATGAGAAAGTGATATTGCCTGGCAAGAATGAAGCCTTGGCTGCCTCAAAGAATTGTGTGTGGAGCTAATTTTCATCAATGCAGCCTATGTGATGAAACAGCTTTCTATACAACACAGGACTTTGATCTCCTGACTCCTGGTCCTGTGCATTAACCACACAGGAAGCTTGAAAATCTCCCACGGGCTTGTCCTCCCCAATACACGAGTATTTTATCCATACTGCAAACTGCCTGAGACCAAGCAAGACCATCTTGGAAACAACTATCAACCTGCTACACAAGGCAGTAATTTTTTTGTGGAATTCAGACTGAGAGGCAAAACCAGGACTGAAGCCAAAAGTGATTTCACTGCAGTTTGTCCTGTCCTCTTACACCTTCTTATTAAATCTTTAAGTACCTCTCCCTCTGCATGACTGCACTCTATCCTGTGTGTACACTCAGCCACCAGGACTGAGTGCTGGCCACCACTGAGATCCATATGGGTGTGTGGGAAAGGTGGTGCTTGCTGCTGGCACAAGTGGAGCCTTGGCATCAGCTGCTGGAACAGTTGAGGGTCTTTAACTCCTTTGTTCCAAAGTGCCCTACATGGATAACTCTGGTCGTAAGTACCACAGACCGGAGCATGGTCAGTGTCTCTGCCAGGAGGCAGCAGCCCCAGGATCACAGGAAGGAAGGTGAGAGATTTGTACTCCAAAGTTCATTTCTGTCCTGGTTTTGTTCAGCCAGTTTTCCCCCAGGTTTCCCTGTCCTCTGCAGGAGCAGGGAGGAAGAGCAACTCAGCCAAGGCAGCCCAAATCTCACTACATACACCCACACAGGTGTTTAATTTCTTCCTCCTGCTAAGCACAGCACTTCATAACCCACTGAGTTCTGCATTGCTCAAGTCAGGCAGCCCTTCTCCTATCAACCTAATTTTGGACATGAGCTCTGTTCTCCAGGGTTCATGTCATGTTCTTAGGATTCATGTCAATGTGATGAAACTGATGAAAAACGTGAGAAGCAGCAGAACCAGGAAGGACATATGTAAGAGTCTTGCTCAAAAAGTCTTTCCAGTTTAGGAGAAACCTTCACATTTTGCCTGTAGCTTTACCTGTAAAATTTTGATGTTAACAGTTGCTTTTTTTCTCCTGTGCTTTGCTGCCAAACAGCGTAAAAAAGCTCAGCTGACCACCAAGCCACATTGGCACTTTTTGCCCCCACACAATGATTACACTTCCACAGGGAAACAAGGTTTATATTCCTAGCTTAGCCTTTATTTTCTAAAAGTGATGTACACATCCTTATTATGGCTTATTTGCAGTAATAAGTACATGCAAAGTGCCCATTTAAATGTAAGTTTTCTTTCACTTAACACTGACCATTTATTTACAAAAGAGAATCCTAGAGTATTTTACATTATACCCATGTCCTCCAAGCAAATTTCTCAAAATGCTGAAAACTTTTTCAGGTATGATGCTAGTGCACCACATGCAAACTCAATGGAGAGAGCAGATCAAAGATGAACAGAGTCAGGAAACAATTGGGACAATTTTACTTTGTCTTTTCGAAGAATCTTTGCACAATCGTAGCCATTGAGCATCAGATGACTAAATGCAAAGAGGAATGGTGCCTTGCAGATATAACATTAGCATTCATATTTGAGACGGATACTCAAAGCAGCAGAATCTTTTCCAACTATCAGTAGCATCAATTCACAAATAGTTTCTGTGTCACATTTACAGTTGCGTTGCTTTGCTGCAGTTCTCGCTTAAGACAAGGACATGACACCATGACAGAATATTTTTTCCACCAATTCCACACCTTTCAACTCCAATTGAGTAAAAGAACTGTGTTGGCATGGTTTAACACCACACTTTTTAGCAAAAAGGTTTGTTGGGAGATTAGCCTTGAAAGGCAACATCTGCAAGAAACTCTACATCTATACATTTTCTTTGACCTAAAAAGGGAAAATGTTTTATCAACGAGATCTTTGGAATCCACTACTTTTGCTTCTTCTAGAAGAGTACTGCGTGATTTACTTTTCCACATATACTGATTAAGACGCTTCTAGGGGAGGCAAGTATATACTGGCCTGAAGACTTCTTTCACTAACATGTTAAGGAACTTGTACTATGATTATAAATGAGTTATGTCCCCTAAACTCCTTGATGGGACTCAATGACTTTCTGTCTTTATTCAAAGGTTGTTTAGCAACTTTTAAATATAGTTTTGGGAGGTTGACTCCTTTTCCTTCTCAGACTAGGAACTGGCACCTAAAAGCCCATTAAGAGCAAATCTCATTTTTTGATGACTTGAAACATTTTCTTTTCAAGAAAAACAACTAAGAAATACTACAGCCTGTTAGGAGTGGCAGTATCCACCTGTCTGGAAAAGGCAAAAGGATCTCTGGCATCAGGCTGGGCAGCTTGGTGAAGCAAGCTTTAGGCTGAAGGACTCGGGAGGTACGGTACAAAGTGGCAACACTCCCACCATCACAACACACAGGGGCATAAAACAGGTGTCTAAGTTGAAGGTCACAGTCTGTGAACTCAGTGTCTGGTTTTCCACATTTTGGGAGTGGAGGCTTATTTAATAGAGCTGATGCAGACTGGAAAGTTTTTAATCTCATCCTGCAGTGAACAGCTGGCCATGTCAGGGTGTCTCTTAAATTGCTGACTGTACTGTTCCTTCATCTCCAGGGACTACAGCTGGGAGTTTAGACCTGTGACTTTTGTGTAGACACGTAAAGTTTGCCAGCAGGCACCCGTGCCTACGGCAGGATGGGGTAATTGGTCTGTTTGAGGTGTCTGTGTGGTAAGGAGAGCGGCCGTCCAGCTTTCGGATTGCGGGGGCGGCAGGCGGACGGATGGGGCGGCGGGAAGAGGGATGGGGATGGGATGGAGGGATGGGGATGGGGACGGGGATGGGGCTGTGAATGAAGAAGAAGCCCTTGGGGCAGGCAGTGCTGCTGGGCTGTGCTGCCAGCCCTCCGCCCCCGGCCTGGCTGCGCGGGCAGCGCTCTCCCGCCGGGAAAGTCCATCAGGAATGCGAAAGCCCCTCTGTGCTGGTCTGAGCTCTGTAGTTTCACACAACAGACATCCTGTTTTCAGGAACTTACTCCCTGCTGAGAAATGAGTCCTTCCTTCACCTCTAGCAGGGACTTGTTTAGAATGCACGGGCTGTAATCTTAGATTATCTATCTATCTATCTATCTATCTATCTATCTATCTATCTATCTATCTATCTATCTATCATCTATCTATCTATCTATCTATCTATCTATCTATCTATCTATCTATCTATCTATCTCAACTTCAGACCCAGAATGTTCTCTTCAAAAACCTCAATAAGGGTTTGGAACCCCCCCTTTTGCCCTGAAAAGACAGACAAACAGAACCAGCCTTGGTCTGCCACACAGCTCTGGCTTGTTCTGTAGAAAGCAAAACTTGTAAGAGCTTGATATTACAGAAATGATCCATTTGAGTCCAGACCCAGTTAGCTCCTGTTTCACTCTACAGACATGCAGACTTAAAATTCAAAATCAAAGGAGCAACATCGCTGCTTTCTCTTAGCAGTCTTTTCTAGATGTGATTTCATAATTAACTAGTATTTTCTGCAATTTTTGTTCCCATTGCAGATTCTTCCTGATGTTCCTTCCACTCGGGACATCAACAGCAAGCACCACTTCGTCTAGTACAAATATATAATGCTTCTTTGCTTTTCCCTTCAATTTACTAAGAGAATTAGGGAAGACAAAAACCATTTCCTAGCAATATAAGGACATCTAACATTGTGTCCCCAGTTTTCACAATTCCAGTGTATTCCTGGAATAAATGAGAATATCACAAATGTTTACAGTGAGTGTAGTAAAGACCACAGTATTCCACATGCCAATAACCTGCCACTAAATTGGAATGTTTCTGCAGTTCCATTGTGTGTGGCATCCTCTAACTAATTCTCTGGATTTCTGCCTGGCCTTCCACAATTATCATGGCTAACTCAGTAAGTAGCACAAGTCTTAATGGAAATGTAGGTTAAATGCTGTGATGTGTGTTTGGTGAACTCTCACAGTATACAGAACAATCTGTATCCCTTTGATGAGTGCCCTCTGGAAATCCTACAATTACTATACACGTCAGTGATGTCTTACTTGCTCCTTACTGTGCTTTCTTCTGCATTTGACATGATCTGTAAAGAGGGACACTTAATCTTTTTCTATATTTTTACAGCATCCTGGGGTCCTCATCCATTGCTGAAGCACCCAAGCAATAGAAACACAAATTAATTGTTACAAAGTAGAAGATGGATAGGATAATTTACCTTAATAAAGGGACTTTTTTTTTTTGTATCAGAATAATCTTTGAAAGAAGAACTGGTTTTACTTGTCAGCATAGAATTGGATAAGAGGATGACTGTACATTAATGTTTTAATGGAAATTATATTTTCTATGTTTAAAAAGATCTTTCTCATGCCAGCAGATTTATTGCCCCATTACTGCAGTCAGGGGGTAGTTGAATTGTAATAATGGGGATAAGTATAAATAGATTCATCTTCACAAATCATGAACAGATACTTCTTGAATTTCAAGAATATAAATAAATTCCTTTATCTTAAGCTAGTGTCACCTTGGTGTTTGTAGACAATCAGATTAAACTGGAACTTGTGTTGCATGTACTCTATAGCCTATGGGAAAAAATAAAACAGAAGGGAAAAAAGCTTTGAAAAACATACTTTTGGATGATTAACTACCTCCAGCACAAATGCAGCACTAATAGAAATTGCACAATCGTCCAGCTTATTGCATTCTCTCACCAGACCCCTGTAGTAATCAAATCTCCCCAGAAGCAAGGGAAGTGGGCCATGGATGTACATCCACGATGCTCATCAAACAAGAATGCTGGAGATGACTACTGATGACCTTGAGGATAATCTCGAGGTGGCTGTAAGTGTTCATGTCATATTTAAATATTAGAAGGTCAAAAATGGTTACTCATCTTTCAGTAACAATTGCTTCTTTAGGATGGCTCAACTGGCAGAAACCATCAGTGTTATTTAGTAACATGAAATTATTCAGGGCAAAATGTCAATAGCATCATTCTCTTGATGGAGAATAAATGTTGCATTATTTTCCTTCCCGCTATTCTGCTTGTAGCCATGAGATTAATGTAGCATCTCTTTCTCCAGTTGTATACTATACTATATGTAGAGTGTAGATTATATTATCTTTTATCAATTTTTGTCTGATAGAGACAAAAAGGTTTTGCCTGATGTAGTGCTTAATTATCATTCCACTGAGTACTACAGTGGCATTTGTAAACCTTTGAAATTCAGGTATAAACAATGAGAATGAATGTTTGTCAGGATAATCTTGTTAGTAATTTCTGAGGGCTGAAAAAGTGAATTTTCCCCCCTATTAAATCTCACCCTACCAGCCCACAACTCCCCAATATGTCCAGTTTTTTCTAGTGAGATTTACTAATTTATTTTTTTTTAACTTTTGTGGCAGTCTAACAATGGTACTTCTGCTCTGTTCTTCTGCTTCCTGCCTAAAGTGCCTAAATGTCTGCTCAGTGAAGCTAATCATGATTTGTGAGGTTTGCCAGTCTTTGCCACTTGTTACAGCCATCCCAGGCTTTGGAAGAGCTGTGTTTGGGCAGAGAGTAACGGGTGCTGGGGGAAAGTCGAGTGCTAGTTCCTCACTGAATCACATGATGGCAAATCTGGGAATTCCTGCTCCATTTATGAGTGTGCAGAGAATGCAATGTCACTCTCTCTCCATCCAGAGATGCTCACTACAAAGAACTGAGCTGAATTCCACAGCAGAAAAGTTTTTTACCCAAATAAACTCTCTTCACAAAACAAGGGGCATCTCTCGGTTCCCTCAGCTGAACCAAACCTTTTATTTTTTACATTTGTGCATCTTTTTTTCTTTTTAAAAATTTTTTAGGTTTTTCTTTCCAAACAAAAGAGCTTCCTCAAGAATTCTTCAAAGGAGAAGGTAAAATGCAATTTTTTTTACAAGAAATGTTTCCTAGAATAGTTTAATGCAGTTCTGTTGTTTTGTGAGGATAATTTTAATTTGTGCAATAAAACATTTAATATTAAAATTTGGTCAAGCTTTGCAATTAGTGAAGGGTCTCTGGGCAGTGTTTATGTGTACTTGAGTGTTCAGTGTTGTAAAACATCAGTGAGACACATGGATTATATGTTCTATTATTCCAATTTTTTTAGTTGTATTCCTATTTACCTTTACATTGTCTTAAAAATTAACCTTTCCTAGGATATTTATATTTAAAAGATTGTTTTAACTTATTTTAGATTGTAGATTCTTTAAGGACTGAAACTTCTTGCTGTTGTTAGTGTAGTTTATTGTTACCCTTCCTATTCCATTTATGTCTAAGGGAAGAAGTTTGGGCTTGCTTTTTGGACTGTAAAACATAAAACTTTTTTAAAAGTTTAAGAAGTTGATTTAGATCTGTATTTGGAGATAACACATTGATGTGGAGTGAATAAATCTCTCAGGTAAAATGATTTAAAGCATTTAAAGTAAAATGATTTTTGAAACATTCCTTTTCATGGATTTTACTCATGTTGGCTGTATTTGTAACAAGCTGTTGTGATTTTTCCAGTCACCTTGCTGGAGTAGTTTGCCAGCAAGGGAGCAGTCTGTTGACCAACAATGGGCTGGTCTGTTCTGCTCAGCCCTGCTTTTGCTGAAAGAGTAAAAGGGCAAAATTTCTCCACTTCCCAAGAGCCTGAGGTTTTACAAATTAGCTGTGAATGTTTGATTTTCAATAAAACTTAATGTGAGAAGTCAGGGGATCAGTCATTTAAATGTAGTTATAACCTTTTTTAAGAGGAATGTTTATATGTATATTTTTTTGAAAATAAAATCTCAGATTAAATAGACTTGGAAGAGCTGCAACTTTTGTGAGTTGTTCAGCTAACATGTAGGAAACTTTCTGTATATCTGTCATAGATAGAACTCAGACGTTTATTTGCTTTCCAAACTCTCACAAAAATAGTTGGGCTTCTCACACACTGCCATCAGAATTCATAGTATTTCTATGAGGGCAACTGCCATGAGCTGCCAAAAGCTCAGCTTTCAATGCAGAATTTGGTCTGATGGGGGGAGGCTGATTTAGACCTCATCAATGTTCTCTTGAAGCACCCTCATGTTGTCTTCTGCACTAAGCAGGACACCACGAGTTAGCCTGAAACATCACTGGAACAAAGAAGAGAAACAACGGATGGCAGAACTGCTGACTTTTAGAGCTGAACAGATCCTAGTGAGTATGATCCAGAAAAATTGTCTGTGCTATGGGCTTTTCCTAGGCTAAATCTAGGAGGAGAAATGATTCCTCACTGTAAACATTTTGGACGCTGCTTGAGTAGAAATAAGGAAAAATCAGGCTTGTGGTCTGATGTCAAAAGAGAAAAAGGGAAGAGGAGAGCATTAGTCTAAGGGATTTGTCTATGATTTTTCCTTCAGAAGGTATGTTAAATAAAGTTACATCTATACAAAATATATATATATTAGGAGAACTGAAAAATTTAATTTTTTGCCCACTTTTTCACTGATAGAAAAATTAAGTACAAAAGGGACAAAATGTATCACAGAAGAAGAGCCTTGTTAGACTGAGCCAATGCAGCAATTATTCCTATAATGTTTTTCTATACCAATAGCTGCAAAAATACTGAGGAAAAAAAAATCCCACAGTTGTGGGTTGTTTTTTTTCCTTTGTTTTTTTTCATTCTGTGACTGAGTGCTTTTGCCAGATCACATTTTCCCCTGTGGATTAACTTTGAACTGCCAATTAAAAGTTATTGCTAAATCCTGTTACAGCAGAAAGCCTTCAGGCTCATACTGTTAAGATTTGGCCATTGCTCTTTCACATAATAGATTAAACTACTGGGATTTTGATAAATTACTTTTGTACATTTTGTAGAATAGCCACATAGCTAGTATATTTTTTTTAGGGAAAAGTAGAAACTGTCTTAATTTCTGCTTATTTCATTCAATTAAACTCAAAGGAAGAAAATTGGAATAGAGACAAGAGTAAATACTGTTCTTAACACACTGTGTTAATAGTGCAATAAAGTTTGCCTATTGATACAATGATGACTTGACTTCTGCAAGACCTTTACAAAACCTTGTCAGCCTGTCCTACTTGGAAAACAAAATTGCTGAAATCCGTGTGGCAAATGTTAGATGATCTTTCCTACAATTTTTGGGCAAAGGAGACAGAATGCTGCAATAACCTTGCTGTTTCTGACAGGCACACTCTGTGTGTCATTGCTCTGAGCAGGGACAAATTGAACATTATCTCAGAAGCCTCAGAAAGCTGTATGGTAATGGTTGGCAGATGTTTGATTTTATTAATGTGGATTTTTCACTGTAGGAACATCAGTTGCTTTAAAATCTGTGTGCCCAGCTAGATCAAACAGGAAAGAGAAGTGAACCCACTGATATTTTAACGTGCCCAAGAGAAGAAAAAACATTCTGTGTCCATTAAAAAAGCTACATAATTGTTACCAAAACCATCCATTCAGTTTAAGATATGATGACCATAAAAAATGTATTCATAAATCAAAGTTTGGGTTTCCATGTTTTCCATGCTTTAGCCTTGATCCTGTGATCTTGCTGAACAGATTGAAAACCTTGATTTCTGCAGAAATATGACTGCACCCATCATTCTCCTATCAAAAAAAGCAGAAACAGGGCAGTCTTTTTTGATGAGTTAAGATAGCCTGGAGTAAAATAAAAGTTGTATTCCTGTTCAGCAAATGAATGGATGCTTCTATGCAGGTGCACTATCTTCTGGTTGATGAAGGACTTTTTCTTCCATGGCACCAATCTTTTCATGGCATCAATCAAAAGAAAATGTAGGCTGGAAAAAATACTTCTGCAGCATTCAGTTGGTTTAGGTACCAGGTCTGTGGTATTTCAGAAGCCTATAGAAAAGAGTAAAAGTATTGAAGAGGAGTCCTTGATAACTGGTAGCAACAGCCACAGTGAGGGTTTCTGGGACTTTGGACTTCTCTGTCAGAGAAGGTGGCTTTTAAAATGGAGCATCTCAAAGTGCAAAAGGTCAAGGGGCTATTGAAGTTTCTCATTAGGTACATGGCACAGGACAAAGGAGGACATGGAGACATCTGTCCTCCACAGGTTTTTAGTATGCTTGCCTTTCCCCAGCCATCTCCAGCACCCCTCTCCCCCCTCCATCCCTTGACAGCAGATGTCCTTCTCTTCTTTCATGGTGATATGTCACTTCAGATGCTTGCAGCGTAAGTCAGCTCAGCACTGTAGAGGTCTCATTTTATGCTCATTGCCTTTGCTAATTTTCATAAACTCATGCAAATTTTTAGTCTTTTGGGAGGGGTAATTATTGTTGCATTTATTTGATCTATAGCACTGCCAGCACACCCTGTGGATGCCATGCTTGAAGTCTCCTCTAATCATTTCTCTCCTCTGACATCAAGTGCTTGTAGCAGAAAACTTCATCTCTTTTACACATATCATTACAATTATTGGTTTATGGTAACATAGACAATGCATCTGCTACGTTCCTTTTTAATTAAATAAAGAACTTTGGCATGATGAATCTTGTAACTTCTAAATTGACAACAGCATTGACTATGCTTTTTTGATAAACTGGTCTATGGTCTTTCTGGTTGCTCCACATAAAGGGAGAGCATGGTCCCTTTGGACCACGGTTGGTTTTTTTTCTTGTTTCATTTCTTTAGGAGTTGTGGTTTATTTTTTTTTCCCACTGGTTCTTAGCTATTAAATTCTGCTCAGCCCCAACCAAACTGCTTTCTGTTGAAATTGCTGTGGTGTCACAGCTTGCAGCTCAACCACCAGAGGTTTGGATGTGGGGAATGAAGAAGAGCCTTATTCAGCTGGGCTGCAGTGCTCAGCAGTCTCACAGAGGTGGCCTACAGGGCACTCTCTTCCAGCAGGATTAGAAGTGGTGCCATTGCTTTTTGTCATCTCACATAATGACTCCTGAGAAATGTTTAGTCAGCTATAAAGGAGAGGAGCTTGATTATGCTGGGCTGCTCCCAGGCTGACCCAAAACCGGAGGCTCGCTCTGCTCTCAGTCTTTGCATCTGATTGTGCAATATTTTCTTTTCTGTTGTTCATGGGGTGATTTGTTAATAATCTCATTTTTTTACCTGTTATGACACCAGGAGAATTTGAAACATACATTTTTATCCCAGTCCAGTGTTGGTAAGCCAATACAGTTGCATAACTTTTTGATTTGTGGATTTGTGATTATCATGGATTTGTTAATTACTGTGCAGGGAACAGCTGTCCCATAGGGTGGGAGACACAGCTGGGATGTATTTTGTGCTCTGCAAGGAGGAGCAGCAGGGTGAGTGCATTGAAGTGCAATTCCAGCTGCACCATGTGAGGGCCACTTCGGTGGGGGTGCTAGGAAGTTTGCTGGTATGTTTGAAACTAAATCAAAGCATAAATATAAGCGTGACTTTTGGCACCAGACCCTTTTTCTTGAACACTGTCAAAGGGCATTTATGGGTGATTTTTCCTCTGAAAGTGGTTCTCTTCCAGAGATGTAAAGAAATACAGCATTTTGTAATTGCTTGTACTAGAAATGCATTTTTGTTATGACAGTGTTATAAATTTTATAGATTTGCAATTTGCTTTTCGATCAGAACAGCTGGATTGGTTAAACTGCTTTGTGAAAACCATCTTTAATTCATAGCACAAGCATAACAAATATTTGAGATTTTTCCATTTTCTTGGAAACAGAGCAGGTATAAGGTGCAAAATGCCAAAAGATGCACTATGTATAAATTGGAGAGATGATGCAACTGTTAAGGATCTAGCTGACAAGCTATTACTGCTCTTAAACTACATCCTCTCTAAAGTCAGATTTATCTATTTAATCATAATTTATAGGCATAAGCATAATTGAGGCAATATTTCTTCACCTGTAGAGATGCCATCCAATAATTTTATGATTATGAAGGAGCCAGTCTCTAGTGCTGTATCTTTACAAAGTGTGTTAATTTTTGTTTCTAGTTTTAGTTCCTGGTACAATTCATGCTATAAAAGTTGCCATAAATTCTACAAAACGATGGAGATCTCATAATAAATGTGTAATTTAGAAATTTGCGTTAATCAGTCTAATCAGAGTTCTGGAGGCAGAAATATTTGTCAAAGTGGTGTCACTTATCAGTAATGTTCATCATCAGTAATGTTCATTCAAAGCACTTTTGAATGCTTGCCATTTGTATTTAGGAATGTATACAGAAAGATTTGTGGTTAAGGGGCTTAACCACAAATGTGTTTAGAGCAAAAATAAAAAAATACCCCACAAAGTTTTTATCTGTTTGGTAGCTCCAGCAATATGTTTTCTTTTACCTTTCCAAGGACATAATGTATCTTTGTAGATCCCTGTTAATCATCTTCTAATTTCCTTATTAGGTAATTAATCTTTCTTGCTCTGTCCACCAGTAGCAGGTAGAATTTTACCTGCAAGTTGTGAATGGCCAGGGGCTAATTACAGAGCTTTGAGTAGAAATAACACAGCAATTGGAAAAAAACTCAAATTAAGCCTTGGACTATAGAGGGAGAGAGAGCTGAGTGTCTCAAAGCTAAAGTTTCTGAAAACTGGTGAGGTAGGGACAGGCAGAGACACTTCAGCAGGGCTTCTGCAAAAAATGAGGCAGCTGAACACACTCTCTAACAGGCACAAGAAAATTTATTAGGAGAGCCTTAAATATCCTCAAACATGCCTCAATCTTCAGTCAAGGACCTGACTTTTTGAACAACAGGCTCAGTCTCTTACAATCTGTTTAAAGAAAGAGCTACTATGTTTTTTGTGTTTTTGGTTTGGTTTTTTGTGCTCATGTTTTATACTCACCTTTATAACTGCTAGTACTTTTTTTTTTTTTTTTCAAAATTGGCAGTCTTGTGCTTGTATGCCTTTACTTCTACTTCAAAATTTCATAGTGTGCTGACTGGGGCTAGTTTAATACAGAAACCTGTGTCTCACACAGCAGATATAGATGTAATTTCTTATTGAAGTTCTTTTCCCTGGAATATCACACTAAGAAGATCAGAAGCACAGGAGAAAAAGTGCTCAGCTATAGCCAGTAGTGGACAGTTCTCATTTATCTGAGCTGGACAAACTCACTGCCCACAAATGGCTCCTCATGCAGCAGCCTGAGGGAGGCTCTGGCAGAGCAGGGAACTGGGGGGGTTTCAGTAAGCATGTGGGGAAATAGGGGTCTCTTTGTAGACCCCCACCTCCTCCTGCAGTGGGTATTGCATCCAGCTGCTCCTCAGACTGTTGGTGTCTGACCGGGAATGCCTCACTGCTCTCTGAGGAATTTTACATAACATTCTGGCTGGTCAGCTGAGGAGTGAGTGCCAGTCAGCCAAGTGCTCTGGCTGTTCTCGTGTGTGATGGGCTCTGGCCCTTGCCTGGCACACCTAGGGTAAAGTTTCAGGTGGTGGCTTGCAGAGGTAGGGTGAAGAATTAATTTTTTATGAGTCACTGGATAAAACAAGGACCTTTGAAAACAGACCTTGTGGATTGATAAGGAGACACCTGTTTCTGCCTAAACCCTTTGAGAGAGGGGATTAGGTTCCTGGTTCTTAGACACTGTGACACTTCAGAAACATTTGTCATTGATCTCAAGAAGAAATAAAGAATTCAGAAACAGAAGGCATCATGGAGATTCCCTAAAGGATGCTCTCATGGTTGTGCTGAACTTGGCCTTGAGATACACAATCTTCATATTTGTGTCTCCCAGGAACCATAAACCCACTGGCTGCTGGAAGCCAATTCCCTTCTCATTTTGGGTTCACATACTCAGGAAGTGCCTGGCCCAAACATTGAGCTGCTCTGGGTTCCTCAGGTAATAGTACTGTGGTCTATGATTTGCCTCAGCTAACTTTGAAGCCAGGACTGGTTTCAGCAGAGACTAGACTAGGCAATCTGCAAAGGTGCTTCCAACCTGGACTGTTCTTAAGTCTTTGTGCTCCTCTACTGTGGAGCTTCAGGTGGTTTCTGATCTTCCAGGGAAGAAAGAAACTTCAAGCTTCATTTTACCCACAGGAAATTAGTGCCATGACCATAGGCTAACAAGTGCCCTTTTCTCTGAACCAAGAGACATACAGAAACTCGTGTGGTCAGCCTGTTTGCAGAAACTGTTATAGTTCCAACAGCCTGTAGTGGTACATATAAGCAGTGGATCCAACAAAAGTCAAATGCTGGTCTGGTGGGATATTCAAAAGCAAATTTAGTTTTGGACCTGATATTTTAAGGCAGCTTCCCTCTCCCAGGAAACTCTTGGTCTTCCAGATACTTTAGAGTCCCTCTTTTGGTTTGTTTTTAACCAGAATGTTTGCAGTTGTCTGGGAAAAACCTTATTCTAATAAAATATCAGATACAATCAAGTGTCATGGGTCAGGAGCTCCTTGCAGCAAGAAGTTGTGGAGAGTTGGTATTTTCATGGGTTCAGCAGGTGTCTGGATGTGTTTGTGCCTTGGAAGTCCAATGAGCTGTGGAGAACAAAGCTACCTGCTCAGGAGCTGCAAGTCTCTGTAGACTGGGGGAGGCAGGATATGGGATTTAGGGCAGAGGAGATGTAAGTCTGAGCTGTTCTGGGATGGTCAGTCTCTAAGTATGGCCTTGGATGTCTATGAGCAGATTTTCTGAGAAATGCCTTAACTTTAATCTTGCTGCATTTCGGCAGCAGTGCTGTGGTTTTTCCTCCACAGACTACATCCTCACATGATCACATATCCTAATGACTGTCTTACAGTCTAATGTACATGTTTTGGAGTAGAAATATTTTTGCAAATATTTCAATGGAGGAAGGGAATGAAAGGAGAGTTTCTTGTGTCATTCTGTATTTGTTGTTTTGTTTGGTTCCAGTAAGTTTGGGCAGCAGCTAGTGCATCATGCTTGTGCCTGCCTCCAAGCAATTTTCCTAGCTGAGTAAAAATAAAAATTAGGAAATGAATGGAGTTTAAAAGAAGTAAATGTGAATTTAGACTCAGAGAAGCATCTTTGAAAAAAGAAATATAACAATCACACATACACAACTACTTACAGTTAGAACTTATTTGTTTTAAGAATCTAAGGGCTGTTGCTCTGTGTCTGTAACCTTGGAGACCTTTGATATGTTAGCATTTCATGTCAGGCTGTCAGGGCGCATTCCTCTCCTCCTGAGTGTTGTAGAATGCTGTAACATTTTTCTTCTGAAGAAGGAAGCTGAGTAATTTCAGTGAACAATATGGGCTTTGATATCAATGAATAATTTAATGTGGGTTTTTTTAAGTACCATATGGTAAAGAATTTTTTTTGTCCTTGATGTTTTCTGTGCATTGTCCTTGTTAGCTGCCCAAACCCACTAAGCAGCAGTGAACTTTTTCACATCATCCATGGCAGTTTTACCTGGGTGTGCCAGAGGGGACAGGATGATTTGTTTCAATCCATCCTTGAGGACAATTATTCAGGAGTTCTTAACTAGTGATGTCTATAAATGCAAGTTCGTCTTTGTAGTTTTTTCTCTTTGGGATGTGGATGCTAATATTTCACACATTTTCCTTTCCTCTATTTTAAATCTCTACCTGTGGGTGCCAGTTCCAGTCTTACTGGGCACATTGGAAGGTGGATTAGAAGTGTGTGTGTCTGAACAGAATCTCCACAGCACCCCTCAGTGCTGTTCTTTCATTTGTGTGGGGGAACAACCTCAGAGTGCACAAACTTTACTTGCAGCTGAGATTTAACCAAGAGATGTGCTCTCACCACTGCTGGGTCCATGGGACCACACGGGGGACAGTCTACACTAAAGCTTTCTGAGATGTAAATAGTGTACAGTTAAGGTCTTCAGCATCAGTCCTTCAGCCTATGGATTCATTCCTGTTGTGCCACACCAATTACTAACAGAGATGTAGCCAAAGATGGCTCTGGGAGTACTTTTGTCTTCTTTTATTAATATTTGGAACAACAAAACCTGTGCAGGGTGATATATGAGATTTTGTAATGCACTCCTGTTCCTGACTCCTCCTGGTGTTTTTCCAGCCCAGAACAAATGGCGTACTCCTCTCTTTACTAGGTCAGTTGTCTAATAGCTCTCTTTGGCCATGTTGAAAGCAGCTTTTTGCTTCTCTTTTACAGTCTCTGTGTGTGATGCACCCAAAAGCAGTTGATGTTCCAACTCCTAATGAAAACCCAATAGTCTCTGAAATCCTGAAACCAGGCAAACTTTGCTTTGCAGTGGCACTGGTTGCTTTTGCTGGAGGCCAGAAAGTCTTTCAATAATCTAAATGGCAATTGGTCATCAGAAAACTAGAATACAATCATACCTAACTTGGTCTGGTGTTGAGAAAGGAGCTGGTGTATTAGAAGACAGCCCTCATGCATTCCTTTTTTTGTTTTCAAGGAAATTCTCAGCAGGTTGGCACTAATTTGTGCATCACTTGGTCGCCTCTCTCTAGCCAGTCTGGGACATCTTTGGTATTGTGGACCTACCTGCTATCACCCATATGTGCCCAATATATGAAGGTTATAACTTCAGAGTGTGTATCTTTATAGAGGTCATTAATGGCATGAGAATATACTTTTCTGCTAACACTTTCTGTGCATCAGATTTTGTACTTGGTCCTTTTCTTGCCTTGGACATGGAGGCTGTTCAAGTGTTAGAAGCTGTATATTTGGTGAGGTAATTGGTAAGGAAATCATCCTGAGTTTTATGTGTGATAAGATCCTGCTGAAACTCCTGCATTTATTGAAGATTATATGGCTGAGGATGTCAGCACTCACTCTTTTTTCTCCATTCCCTCTCACTGTTCCTTATAGCACTTCTTTGCATCTCTTTCTTACCATACTGTTTATAGCTTAAGTGAGCTTAAGACTCAACTCTGTCATGACACACATGCTTCAGCTTCACTAATTTAAATGGTCCAAATTAAATAATATTAAACCAGTTCATTTTCATGCATGTAGAAAACACAAGCTTGGTTTTAGTGTAAAACCATTCTCCCTTGTCCTATCTCTATCTTGTATAAAAAGTCCCTCTCCATCTAATTTATAAGCTCCCTTTAAGTAGTAGAAGGTACTACACGGTCTCTCCAAAGCCTTCTCTTCTCCAGGCTGAATACCCCCAACTACTTCACACTGTCTTCAGAGGAGAGCTGCTTCAGCCCTCCAGTCATTTTTCTGGCACTCCTCTGGACTTGCTCCAGCAGGTCCATGTCTGAGTTTATTGGGGATCCCAGAGCTGGGTGCAGCACTCCTGGTGGAGTCTCACCAGAGCAAAGCAGAGCAGAGGGGCAGAATTTCCTCCCTTGGCCTGCTAGCCATGCTGATTTTGATGCATCCCAGGACATAATTGGTTTTCTGGGCTGTGAGTTCACATTGCTTGGTCATGTCCAGCTTTTTGTCCACCAGAACCTTCAAGTCCTTCTCCACAGGCTTGCTCTCAATGATGACTTCTCCCAGTATGTCCTCATATCTGGGACTATTCTGATCTAGGTGCTGCACCTTACACTTGTATTTGTTGAACTTCATGAGGTTCTTATGGCCCAGTTCTCAGGCTTTGCTCAGGCTCCTCTGGATGACATCTTTTCCATTTGTTGTGTCACCTGTGCTGCTCAGCTTTGTGCCATCTCCAGACTTGCTGAGGAAATACTCAATCACATTGCCATTGAAAGGGACATTAAAGAGCAAAAGACGTTAAAGTTACATGAGAAAGTAGATTTCCATGAGCTTTTCACCCATACTCTGAGTGTAAAAAGGAAGAAAAGCCACTCTAATTTTCCAGAATCCCTTATTATGCCACACAGAGAATTAGAACCACAGCACGAGTCAGCGACATCCTCTGCAAGGCTGTTGGGCAGCCCCTGCACGAGCCACAGTAAAGTATCTGTGCACATGTGGGTGCTGGGTGGGACCCCACCTGGGCATGCCTGAGGGTCCCAACGAGCCCAGAAAGCTCCCCTTGGGCACAAGGGTCCCTTTCAGCAGCATCTCAAGAGAAACAGGGCCTGAGGTCTTTCAGGTTTGAAGCAAGATTTGGGCTCACAAGAGGAGCATATAACCAAGTCCCTCTCTGGCATGACCTATTGGAAGGCATTCTGTTGGTTCATCAGCTTGGGGCTGGGAGGGCAGGCTGCAGGCAGCATCATCATCATCTTCCTCCTCTACAGAGAGGGTGAATGAGCCAATCCACAGGGGCTGGAATAATGTAGGTCAAAGACCCAGAGATATCACATTGGGCACAGGGGCTCAAAGGGAAAGAGTAGAGTCATTCCTCCTCTCCCTTGGAGGGGTCATTTTAAGAGTCTTCTTTTACTGCTGCAAAATCCAATTAAAATACAATGTCTGGCTAAATTTGGTATCTTCATCACAAAAGAATAATAAGCTCTCTGCATTTTGTGTGTCTCTCAGCTAATGAGTTCTCCCCTTTTATAGAGAAATTCTGAAGACAAATTTTTATTATCTTTTTTTGTTATTATTAAGAAAAGAAAAAAAGATAATCTGAATGCAGTCAAGGGCTGCATGTCAAGGGCTGGCAAAGCACGTAGAGTGTGATTACAGCTTTCTATTTCCTTGCTGAGTGGCTCTATGAATAATAGTATTCAATGAAAATTGCTGGCAGAAGCATTGCTTTTAAAACATGTAAATGTATGAAAAAACTCCCCTCAATAGCTAGATGCTTTTTTTTCACCTAAGCCTCCTAAGGCTTTATAGGTCCTAAAGGAACACATTACCATAAGGATTTTTGAAACAACTTTTCTCTGCTGTGATAACCATTTTTTTTTTCCCTCATCACTATCAAAGATCTACAAAGCTAAGGTCTAAAAAACCAAATTCCAGTTAATACTGAGACTGATTTACTTCCTGAGCTGGAAAATTAACCTCAAATGAATTTGAGAGCATGGACCAAAAGCAAATCTGTACAGCTGGACCTTCACAGCATTTGGGACTCGAAGGGGAATCTGGAGTCTATCTCTCATATTCTTATCACATATTTGCACATTTCAGCCAGTTTTCCAAGTGTTGCACTCAGAGCCATGCCTTGTCTAAGCAGATGTCCCACTGATAGCTGCAGTCCAGAAGACATTGCCAGGCTGCTGTCCTCAGTAGTTTGTTTCAGTACCTAATCAGTGTGATGACTTAAAAAAAAATTAATAAAAATCAGACTGTACCTCCTGTTTCAATTTATTTGGCTTCAGTGTCCAACCTTCACTTTGTATCATGCCTTTTCCATTAAGTTCAAGAGCCTTTTAGAACCAGTTATTTTGTCTCTGTGAAGGTGGCCTAGTAACTGTGTCATTGCTACATCTTTTTTCTTTTCAAAAATGGGAGCAGAGGGAATACCTACAATCTCTCTGGTGGTATGGCATTTCTCAAGCCCTTGAATTATGTTCATGGAAGTTCTTTTTCTTTCGAATTTCTATTCCAAAAGGGAATCCTGGAACTTTATGCAGAACTCGGTGGATAACAAATTCTTACACAGAGAGAAAAAACCAATCTCAATTCCTACCCACTCACACCTTCAAGGATGGCATTCCTCCTTTTGCTACATGGTGCAGGAGATTGTAGCCTTGCTTTGCCTGCTCAATGCCAGACTCTTTTGCAGGGCCACAGCTTTTTGCTCTATAGCTTCATTTAAATATTTTTTCCTGTAAATAGGTTTCAGTCCTTGGTCCTGGACTTATTATTTGCATGGGTCTGTTTGCAGAGATGTTTTCTCTGAATGGGCCCAGAAGATTGCCTTAGGAACAGTTTACAGCCATAAAAATTCAAATGGCATTTCTGCCCTTTAAGCAAAGGTATCTCAAAAATTCTGGGGCATGTAACCCTAAACTAAAGGAATCTGTGTTCTCAAAGACAAACTTCTCACACTTGTTCTAGCAATACTGGGGCTAGACAGTTGTTACTGCTTTTTCTTAAATTTTGAAAGGAACAAAGCTATGTTTTCTTTTACAAATGGGTTTGATATGTTTATCAGTCATTCACACATTGTAGACAGCTTTTCCCCTCTTCATGTGTATTGGTTTTGTTTAGCCACATGTTATACTCTGTTGTAGAAATTAACCCAGAGCTCCAACTTTTTTTCTTTAATTAATGAAATAGATGAGAAACTAATTAATTTTGTTGGCAAACAGATTATTGTGTTTACCTGTAGATTGCTTTAAAATACCACCACCACTCCCCCCAAAAAAAAAACTTCTATAATTTTGTCATTTTGTATATAAAAAATTTCATGAACCCTTTCAAAGAATTTTGGACTGTACTAAACAGTACATTAGTTGAGCTGCAATTCTGAGCATCAAAGAGACTCGATTTACTTTCAAATAAATGATATTTTGTTTTAAAACACAGACTATTTGGCTGCCAGAAGTTAATTATTTAGAATTCTTTGTTGCTCTGTTAACTCAGAACTATTTCTGCTATGAGGAAATCTTTTGTGAAATTCGATAAATCCAAAGAATTATCTAACAATTATCCATACTCTAGCAATGATTGTGGATGAAGCAAAAGAGACAAATATCTGTGGTTTGATGGGAAATTCATACATATCTTTGAATAATACGTAATATCTTCAGATCTCCTGAAGAGTGATACATTATTAAATTAAGAGATTTTGATAAATTAAGAGACTTTGAGATCCACAAAATTATCTAGTCATTGTCTTCCACTTTCTTATCACTGTTGGGGTAAGATTTCCGGATTGTATTGGATAAAGAAAAATCTGTATTCTTTGAACTTTAGAGAGATCAATTTATCTTTTTGAAGATAATAGTCCTTATTCCCACCAACTCAAGCATTCATTTACACCACTTTGACTGTGAAAATAGGATTTAGAGTAAGTGCAAATATATCAAGATACAGCTTCATGGCTGGGAGTTAAGCCATTAATGTGAGTGTCAGGCCCTATAGTTTTATCTCATTTCCTCTTATTTGTACCTGTATCCCATAGTGGGAATAGAGTGTCATCTCCAGAATATGAGGATAGGGACCAAGAACAGAGTGATACCAGCTGTCACAGGATAAGGTGATAGCTTCTTTCAGCCCTGTTGAGCTCTACAACCTACAAATTATATTTTTCAGAGGCTATATTCCAATAGGTATTTTTAAAGGAGTAGTGTGATGATGGAGGGCTAGAGCTAGAGATAAAACAAATTCAGCCAAACTTTACAAAAGCCCAGAGCTATCTGTGCCTGTAGGTCTGTTCACAGTGCTCATGCATGCTCAGGACAACTTGCTGGCAGCTGGCATGCTGCCCTGCACCACAGCCAGAGCCACTGTGGGATGTTTTCACTGCCACCCAAACTGTCTGAGGCCAAAAATCTTTTATAAGCATAAATAAAGAAAGGGAAAGGTGGTTGAATGTCTCCTTCCCCATTCTGTTTAGCTGTCACTTACTCTGTTGATGGTAAGATTTTGGTTGTGTAAGGCTGTCATGTCACGTTGGACTTAGCATCTGAAAGCCAAAAATACTCGAGGGGCTGGAGGATCATGTGGCTGCTCTTCCAGCCAAGTTTCCCTCAGATCTTTAAGCAGCTGCTTCAGAAATGCATTCTTGCTGGAGACCTTCTGGAGACTTGGAATGACTCGCAGAAGGGCTCGCTAATGACGCTCCTGTGCAGTGAACTTTCTGCCCAGGAACGCGCAGTCTCCCCTGAGCGCCAACAAACACAATCACTCACTGGGGGCAGCTTGCTTAAGATAATCTGAACAGAGATTCAGATTCCACCTTCACTCCCCATTTCAGGGAAACACACTCAGGTGTGCTCTCACACATAAGCTGAGCATTTTGATGAGCAGAGGCTGTTCCTGTTCCTATAATAATGTATTTCCTCAAGGTATCAAAATAATTTATAGCTTTCCTGAATGAAATCTGATGGAAAAATGTTATTTGGCAGACAAGGTACACCTCAACCATGAGACAAGCTTAAAAGTACAGTAAAGCAGGGAATAGAAAATTCCATCCTGTCTCCAGAGGCTGCTAGGCTGTGACTTCACCCGTCCCACTTAAATGCTTAAAGCAATCCCCAGTTGCTGAACATTTAAATTACTTGAACACTTCGCAGATTTTATTGCTCTTCCTATTTACTGTGTTATGAAAGTTCTGCTTCTGTGCTAAATTTGAAGCATCTTCTTCCCAGGGATACCTTAATAAAATAATTCACAATTCACTTAAATAAAATAATAACATTCGCATCAACATGAGAAGAGTTTTGCCCATGGGTGAGGGAGGAGGAGAACGCTGTGGTAGGCAGGGAGTGGAAAAATGTCACAGAAAGTTGAAATATATCAGTCTGAACATAGCCACTCATACTGAGGGTTGGGACTTCTCTGGTGTCCTTCCCTTCTCACATTTCCTCTGCTAATGCTGACAGCTTGCCAACATGAAGGGTGCAGTTTCTCTGTGTAATTTTGACCTCCTGGCCCTGAGATTCCATCATTCAGGCTTCCCCTTCGAGCTTTGAACTGGACAATTTCTTTTTGTAACCAAACCTCATCCACAACCTAAGCATTTCAAGCCTCTGTTTTATATCTCTGAAAGGCTTGATCCAAAGCCGAGTGAAGTCAGTGGAAGGACTCTCCCTAACCCCAGTGTATTTTGGATAAAGTCCTAAGGCAAGGCTCACATTCCATACATTTTAGCTTGGATTTGGATTTTCATAAGCTTTAACACTCCAGAAAGCTGCCAGTTTCACAAATCTACATCCCTCAGTATGTGTTTTCAGCTTCTTGGTTTTGTAAGAATGTTTTAAAGCTGAGAGAGAAGTTAATGAATTTCTCAGGACTAAAACATGAACCAGTGACCTCAACAGCACACCAGTTTTCATTGAGGATGCTGTGTTTCCCTCTCTTGCATGAACATTTGTGTCTAAGAAATATGAATGTACATAAAAGCAGGTTCATTTGCAATGAGAGAGGTAAAAAGCTCTGTCCAGCAGGAGGGTGCAAACAGAGCGCCCAAATCCAGAAAAGAACGATTTAAATGCATTTGTTTTCATTTTCACCCTTGCTTGCTCAATGTAGGTTCAGTCTGTTTTTGATTTATACCAGAACAGGTTATTAGAATACCACTGAAATTTCTAATCCAAACAGACTTATTATCTCAATTGGGTCTGACCCCTTCCTAGATAAAATCAAAGCAAAATTTGATAGGAACAGCTCCAAATCCCTTTGGCTGTCTGGAAAGAAGTACTACTGATGCCTGAAATCAGTACAGCTAAATCCATTTACAGAGTCATTGTCTTGCTTCCAGAATGCTTTGTTTTTTACCATAACAGTCTCAGTAGAATATAATTTTTGTATTCATTGAAAAATAAATGTACAACAGGAAATAGTTTTGTCCTGTGGTGTTTATTAATTTCTGAATATAGCCATGAAACTGTTTAGTACAGGAAGGAAACAATTTTTTAAATAGATAAAGCAATTTTTTTTTAAAGTAAACAAAACCTGCAACACTTTTTGAGCATTGAATATGGAAATGAATCTATGTAAAATATTTATCTCCCTTAATGTCTCCTCTTTGGTTTAATTATCTTGGATATATTATGGTCAGTGTCAACAAATCATGTTGTTTTTGCCTGCAGTGAAGTAAAAACTCCAGCCATACTAGAAGGCTATGGAAATTTTACATTGATTTTCAAAAGTATAATTACATAATCAAAAGTAGTATGCGGTAGTATGCGGTTTTGTTCATGACTTGAAATAGTTGCTGCACTGGTGGGCATTTCACAAAGTCCTGATAATACTAGGGCAAAGAGGACAGCTGAAAACTTCAAGTCTATCTCACTGTTACCTCCATTTGCATCTGAGTCCTCCAGGAAAAAGTCTTATTCTGCTTTGCTGCATGTTTGCAATAAAGGAGAAACCAGAAATATCGTGAACTCTACTCTTCTGCACCTGTTGGCAGCATCTTTTTGTACAGCTGCCAAGGCATATGAAGGCTCTAATTCCTTTGTGCAAAGAGACTCCTTTTCATCACCTTTTCTATGAAGTAAATTTAGGCTAAAAGCAGTCAGAAGAAATGTGACATGAACCCTTATTGTGTATCAGCATTCTAGCTGCTGCAGCAATTTCAAGCACTTGCAGTTTATCAAGTTAAGCATAAGAACAATTGACATTGTGGGAATAACAATCATCTAGGCATGCCATTCAGGAGGCAATAACACATTTTTTTCCTTGCATTTTGTTTTTAAGAGCTTGGTGTTCAGCTTGAATGTCTGAAAAATAATTTGTTATGAACATGTAATATTTATTAGAAAAATAAAGCTCAGAAACTCCTCCATACACTCCCTCCCAGTAAAGATATTCCTTTTCCACTTGTCATCCTGATTTTTTATTTCTGAAACAAAGCAGAAATTAACGAGGCTGATTTTAATTGCTCATAACTAAAAAAAGGAAGCTATAAACACCTTCTATGCACCAAATAACAGGACAGAACACTGCAGAACGGGACAGAACACCTAGTCTGACATGCCCAAAATAAAATAACATCATCAGTCTGTACTAACCAGTAAAGACCTGTTGGAAGATACCGAAGATTTCGAAGTACTGAAGGATTTCAGAGACTGAAGACCCTCACAGAGGCTGCAGGGTTGGGCACTTCTTGCCTGTCTCTACCTCAAGACCTTGGCAGTTACCCACAGAAGCTCTTCAACATGAGCTAAGAATGTGAGATCTAACTGTCTTTCCATGACCATGTAAGGAAAAGGTTATGAACTGCAAAAGAGAAGAAGTAGAAAGCTCTCAAAAGTCTTCTAGCAGAGTTTGAGTGCTGAAGTTTTACTCATCAGTGTGAATCATTCCACATTCTTGCACAGAAGTGCCATGAAAGGCCCTGGACACCTCAGCAAGCTATTTATCTTTCTTGAGGTATGGTATAGTTATCTAATTTTTAAAAGAATAGAGAAACATTCATTTTATGGCATAAAAAGCATAGCTTAAGGAGAGAAAAAAACCTTCTCTGATTTACACATGGGTCATGACAGGAAGTAGACAGTCTTTTTCCTTTCATAACTGCCTGATTATTAAGCATCTCCTAATTAGAGCAAGCTGCACATGCTGTAGATTCTCCAGCTATATTTTGCAAGTGACCTCTAGTGTCTGTGTCTCTTTCTTTTTTTTTTTTCACAAAGCAAGACCTAAAGAAGTCTATTTCAAAGTTACACCATTCTCCTCCTGACCCAGCATACTTTTAACACAGCCCCCTGAATCTCTGGGTCCATAAACTATAGTTTATAGTATTTAGCCACTTTTGTCTCCTGTTTGTCTTAAGTTGTGGGCAACATTTTGGTTCCAGTGAAGTGCCTCATAGACCCTGTGCACAGATGATGTAGCTACCACACTTGCACAGCTCTGGCAGAACAAATTTAGTGGCTTTTTGTGTTAACAGTGATGTTTGCTCCCCCCCTCCCCCTTTACTTGCCCAGCTTACCAGCAAGAAATCTATTTTTGTTGGTTGGGTAGGATACCCTAAAGCACTGACCCTATCTCAGGCCATTTGGATGGAGGCTGGGTGGTCAGTGCCTGTCTCATTCCATGGGTTCTAGGGACCTAGGAGGAAAAGGTGGTGGTGAAAGGGAGGATAACCTTAGAATGTACTGCAATTTGCTTATCTGTATCTGATTAAACACTTTAAAAGTCTTTTTATATGAATGGGTTTTGTAGTGATCTCTTTGGCAGATGTACTAAGAAAGGAAAAAGGAAATTACTGTTTCATCTGGATTTTATCTGGATTTTTGTCTTTGCTTGTTTGATTGTCATTCCTACAGTGTTGCCTGCTCTTAAAGACCAGGCTGTTAGCTCCTCATTTACAAAGGCTTCTTCTAAAGGACCCCCAAATTAACTTTTTAAACTAAATATTGAACAAGACTTGGTCATAGGCACATAGATACTCAGGGATAGAGGGTTTTCTTTAAAAAAAACCACCCAAAGATCCCCCAAACCAACCCAAAAAATCTCTCAATTTGTGGGGCTCTTTTACATAGGACAATGCTTAAATGGGGAAATTAATCTTTGAATGGAATGATCACTTAACACACAACTGATGGTGGGAATCACTACCATCTTCTGTTGAACCAGAAGAGACTGCTTAAAATGTTAAAATCACCAGTAGCATTGTGTCCAGTTCTGGGGCCTCCAGCATAAGAAGGACATGAACCTGCTGGATGCATTCCAGAGAAGGGCCATGGAGATGCTCCATGGAGCTGGAGGGCTGGAGCACATATCCGATGGAGACAGGCTGAGAGACTTGGAGTAGCTCCACTTTGGAGAAGGCTCTGAGGAGACCTAATAGCAATTTCCAGTACCCAAAGGAGCTACAAGGGGGTTGGAGAGTGACTTTGTACTAGGACATGTAGAGATAGAACAAGGGGGAATGGCTTCAAACTGAGAGTGGGTTTAGATTAGATATGAGGAAGAAATTCTTTACTATGAGAGTGGCGAGGCACTGGAACAGGTTGTCCAAAGAAGCTGTGGGTGCCTCATCCCTGAGAATGTTAAAGGCCAGGCTGGATGGGGCTTTGAGTACCTGGTCTAATGGAAGATGCCGTGACCATGAGAGAGGGGGTTGAAAATAGATGTTCTTAAAGTCCCTTCCAACCCAAAAGAATATTAAAGGCCAGGCTGGATGGGGCTTTGAGTACCTAGTCTAATGGAAGATGCTGTGACCATGAGAGAGGGGGTTGAAAATAGATGTTCTTAAAGTCCCTTCCAACCCAAACTGATCTGTGACTCTACGAAGTTCTTAACGCCTGACTGCAGTAGCCTGTGCGTGAGCCAGTGCTGTCAGCTCCTGTAGGATACAGGCAACATGCTTCCCGCTGCACCTGCACACGAAGGGATGTTCTGCCAGGCCATTCCCGCGCCTGCAGGAGCAGCTCCTGCTGCCTGCTTACCCACGTTTTACCCACATAACACTGGCGGGTGCTGCAGCCAGCCCTCGGCCCGGGGGCACGGACACCCCTCTGACACCCGGCTTTAAAAACTGGGCTCTCCTGGAAGGGCTTTTTTATTGCGGGGAAAGCCGCTCCGCGGCCTGTGGCCAGGCAGCCGGCAGGCGGCAGCCTGTACCCGCGTATGGCCTGTGGGAGGTTGTGCCACAGTGTCATGTGCGGGGTTTGGGCTGGTTTTGGTGGTGTGGTTTTTTGGTTTTTTTAAAGGATTTTTTTCGGTGTTTTGTTTTTGTTTGTTTGGTTGGTTTTTTCTTCTTTCAAATTGTCTCCCCTCTTAAAATGTTTGAATTGTGTCTGTACAATAAGCCCCTGAACTCTTTCCATGCACTCTGTCAAAGCCTTCAGCTTTCCTCACTGCCCCTCTGGCGTAGACCCTCTCATTGTAACTCCTGTCCCAATTTACACATTCCCTTCCCTTCTCAGGGCTCTCTAGCCCAGCCACCACCCCACTGCAGTGAGGGACTCCATCCTGCAGAGCCTCCACTCCCTGAATTCTGTGGGAGTCTAGGAAATGCCAGAAGGCAGTGCCATGTCTTGGGGCTGAGCAGCTGCTGGATTACAGCAGCACCAGGAGACCGGAGATTTCAATTTCACCCTTTGCAAAGGTTGAGTTTGGCTCTGAGCACAGCAACATTTCCCGTGTCCTGTTTCACTCAAAGTCCAGGTGGAACTGTGGTGATGGATTCCCCATCAGCCCTGTGAGCAGGCCAGGCACTAATGAAGCCAAGGCCTCTGTGTGCTCCAGGGGCTGCTGCCTTAACACAGCAGTGAGGTCTGAGCTGCAGGGTGTGAGCTGCAGGGTGTGAGCAGGGTCTGAGCAGCAGGGTCTGAGCAGAAGGGTCTGAGCTGCAGGGTGTGAGCAGCAGGGTTTGAGCTGCAGGGTCTCATCTATAAGGCCCGCTCTTGCTGAGCTGGGAAGTCCCTACAGGCCTTGTTCCAGCTTAGGCTACCTCCCAGCTGCAGGAAGGCACTAAAGTGCAGTAAAGACCATCTTGCCCTGAGATCCAGAGTCTTCTGCTGAAGTCCTCAAGCTGCTGCAGCTGGGTCCCTTTTTCACTTTCCTGGACACATGAATATCCATCCCAGGAGATCAACAGCATGGAATGTGTGGTCACAGGGAATGGCTCCATGTTGCCCCACATTCAGTAAGTCTCACCATCTAGTATATGGAAAATAAACTGCTCTCAGGCAAACACCTTCCTTTTGACTAAGGAAATGCAGCTACTTGCTGAAAGGTTTTAAGTTCTGCCAGTCTGCACAGAAACACTTTAAAATCCAGTGTGAGAGAGAATATAAGGTATCAGGGCTTTAAATCTTGGGTGTGCCTCGGAACAGCTCTCTTGGGGGAAGTTCTTATTGGGCAGACTGACAAAGCCAAAGCTTCTTATAGCCCATTACCCTGCTTCCACCTGCTGAATAGCCCTCCCTGCAGCCCCGGGCCAAGAATTCATCGGGAACAAAAGTGGGGAGTCTTAGACAGGAATCTTAGACAGAAGCTTAATGAGGTCTGTATTTGTATGTTTGGTGCATAATGAGAAAGGTTTACCCCCACCGCTCCTCTTGCCACTGGTGGATGGCAAGAAAAGACAACCCCAAACTGTGGAAGAGTCAGTAGTGACAAGTTGCAGTGGCTGTCCTTCAGCCCCACTCTGTACATCATGTTCTGCTGTCTTCTCAGTCGTGCAAGAGGTCTGCTCTGCATAGCTTTTCTCTCTGCAATCTCTAATGTCACCCTGTGAGTAATGGGGATCATATATGTAGGATAAGGTAGGGTTCTGTGGAAAAAAGCAGCACTGCAATGAACTGTGAAATCCTAGATGTCAAAGGGATTTCTCACACTCTGTGTATCCAAACCAGCCTTCCTGCCTTCCTACAGCTAGAAACACTTCAATTTTTAAGAGAAAACACACCAATTAAATACCAAGAGTTCTTGTTGACGCTTGACCACATTAGATACTGCAGTACCTTGCCTTTACTCAAAATAAATAAACATAAATCAATGTTTTGGCAATAGCCTTGCAGGAGTACGTATGTGTGTGTGTGATTTTAGATTGATTTTAGGTTTTCAGCTGAGTTTTCACCTACCTGTCCCCAGGACAGCAGGGCCAGGGTTATGTGTTGATGGCCATGTGAGGATAAATCTGTGGTGCAGTGCTGAAGCCTTATTCTGTTTCTGTGGGCCTCAGGCTAAGAACAGCAACTCTCCTCCATGCTGCTGTGGCCACTTTCAGGTGTCTTTGCCACAGGAGGGACATCAGCTGTCTGATTTGTGGGGAAGCTGTTGAGAGATGCATGCCTGGAGGGGGATGTATATATAGAATATATACATCCCTCCTCAGCTAGTAATTTTTTAGAATTTCAGTTTCTGCCAGATAACGGGAAGGTGCCACTGCAGAGAAAATATTTTTTTTCCAGTCTTGGTGGAAAAGGGCTTTGATAAATAATAGGATGAGCAAGACAGGAAGCATTATTTCTGGGCATTACCTTGAGCAGAAATGATATTTCATAGCTTCATGAACCGTAAGACTAAATTCTTGATTTTTGAATGCAAAAAGCCTCTTAAATAAAATACCATAACCTGTTGATCTTATTTTCATCTAAAAAAATGAAGAAAAAATTACTTCTCCACTGGTACTTTTAAAGTGGATGTTCAGCTGCTTGGGCTGAGATGAAAGGGATGAAAAGGCTTGAATACCATATTAACCCTTTTATTTATTTAATTTATTTATTATCACTATATTAGCCAAACACAAGATGGGTGGTTGCTGGACTAGTATCTAGTTGTGTCTAAAAAACTCTTGCTGGTGTATAGCTCCAGAGTGTACCCAAAATAGACTTTCCTTGGCTAAAATCTCTCCTTACCTTCACATGATAGTATCTCACCTATGTCTCATTGCTGATGGAGGCATTGCAAGGTAAGAGAAAAGATGAAGAAATAAAAGTGAAGTTCTGTAACTACAGAGAGATGTGATAATTCGAGAATTTCTTGAATGCATTGATGTCTTAGAAGCTTAGATACCATGGAGATAGTTGCCTTAGCAATGTTTTAGCCACATAGGCATTCACAATCAAGCCTGCCTCTTGTGGCAAAATGATGCTGTGTTACTTTTTTTTTTTTTTTTGCAAAGCTTTTATGAATGTACAATAAAGCAGTTTATGGGTTTTTAACTAGACATCAGATTTTCTCTCAAGCTTCTCGTCCTTGGCATTCTTTTATTTTTTCATTGATGTTATTTCTGAAAGTAAATGTCTTTCAAGCTAAGGTTTTGTACATACAAGAGAAAAGACTGATTTGGTCCCTGTTCACCTCAAGATAAAAATATCCCACTTATAGGGTAAGAAAGGATCAATTTCAGAGGTTGTGTTCAGATTTTTGTCTTTTAAAAACAAGTACAGCCTGAGTTGCTATACGTTTAACATTTCCACAGCATGACATCATTTAAAAAATCTATGTATTTTCACAGTAGAAACTCAGACAAACCAAATGTTATGAAAAATTGAATAACTGGGCAGATATCTCTATTATGATTTGCAGAGTATCTTAATAAAACCAGTATGTAAATATAAAAAGATTGATGACAAAAGCATTTATCTCCTCTAGTTGGAATTGGAAATATTTACATTTCTAAATTATTTTTTGTAAGGGAGACAGTTTGGAATTTTAGAATAAGCAAAACTGCTGCCTGGTAGGGGCAGCAGGCTATCAGAGGTGACAACAAAATGTTGGTGGGGCAGTGGTGGCCTCTGTGTGGTGTGTGTTTGTCCTCCCAGTATCTCCCAGCTTTAAATTCCATGCAGGAGTGGCAAACCTGGCTTTCCAGGACTTTCACTCAGGATTTTGTCTTTCATCACAAAAGATCTGTGATTTTCAGGCCGTGGAGAAGCCCTGGACCAGCTCAGGGACAGCATGTTTCGTTTTACTTCACCCAGGTTTGTGCTCCTTACGCCAGGAATCCCTTTATGGAAATATCCAAAGGAGAGGTGTAATCCACTGAAAAGTGAAGTGTCCTTAGTGTTTTTTGGTGTATGCTAGTCAAGTCTAAACATGGGAGCCCTGTGAAAGCAATAGATGCTTACCTTCTTTCTTTCAGTTGTTTACCAAATACTCCCTACCTGCCCTTTCATTTTCCTCCCTTCCAAGAAAACCAATAAAGCACAACCAAGAAAAGGCTTATTTATATTGATCTTTTTTAGGCTGTTAATCATGGACTCATAGAGCAACTCATGTTGGAAAGGACCTTGAAAGACAATCTGGTCCAACCTTTTGCAGGAGACTCAATGAGATCATCTAGCCTGTTTTGTTGTGCCTTCAAAATCTGCAATGATGAGACCTCTAACGCTGGGGATGTTGTTGCTGTTATTCTTACTGCAAAAAAAATTATTTCTTGTATTAAGATGAATCCTTTCCTCATGCAACTCATACCCATTGCCTCTTTTCTTCATTGTGTGGCTGCTTGTGAAGAGAGAGCCTGAATTTGTATTCACCTTTTAACTACAAGGTCCCCCTTGAGCCTTCTCTTCCCGAGGAGGAAAATACTTAAATCCTAAAGTCTTTTCTCATAGGACAGATTCTCTAGCTCTTTGATCATCTCTGTGGCCCTCCTTTGGACTTGTCTAGTCTGTGCATCGTTTTTAAATTGTGGGGACCAGGACTGGGCAGGGTACTCCAGCTACTGTGCAATGATGGGAAGAGTCAAGTTTGTCAACCTGCTTCTAAGGACAGGTGAAAAATACTAGGAGATGAGGGCTAAGGGTATAGAGAATAGAAAGAAATAGGAATACAGGACTGGGGAAGGGTATGCCATCTGGGGAATTTCTGATTTAGATTTCATCAGCATGCTTGCCTTTATCTGGAGTCAAGGCCTGTGTTTGTGGTGGGTTGTATGTGCAGTCTTTTTTTTTTTTCAGTAACTTCCATTCCCTTCTAATCTGCAAAGCCATGAGAACTCAAATCTGCACGAAATCATAATTAGCTGTTTGTCATTTCTGTTTCAAGTGATTTCTCCCACTGAGACTGAAGCAGAGCCTATTATTGTGCTATTTTTGCCCCACAGCTCTGCAGGAATACCTAAGTGTCCTGTGCTGAGATCTCTGCAGGGAGGAGCAGGTATGTGCTCTGACAAGGCTGTGCTCCCCCACCAGAATGATGTGGGAGGCTGACGGGCCTGTTTCCTGAGCTTTTGCTGTCCTCTGCAGTGGCTTTGGCACTTTATGCTGAAATATTCCCATGATTAAACTTCACAGCATGTGCTTAAGACAGGCTGATCTTTAATTCAGTCGTCATGTCTGAGTTGTGCACTTTGTGGGATTCTGAAGTGGTTTTTTAACTTTTCAGATTGAATTTGAATGATGAGAACATAAAAGCTTTTTGACTGTTATGCACTATTTTTTTGTTATAATTACCATTAATAATCATATCATAAAACCTCATTTTCATCAAGGTTTGATTCACATTTCATAAATGCCTCTGGCAACTGCTGGAATGACACACTATCCTCATAAAACTCAATTACCTTTTCTGCTTAATGAGGGTCCATCATTCATGGTGGATCTGCAGCAGGACAGGGCTTTCTGAGGAAGCACAAGGGCTAGTGGAGAGCAATGACTTCCATGAGGTTGCTGCCACCACAACTAGTGGGGAAAAGCTGTGTGGTGGTGGTGAAGCAGTGCTCTTGTAACCTGGGAAGATGTTCTGCAGCAGTGCCTCTTGTGCCACGGGTGCAGAGATGATGTTGGCTTATTCTATGGGATAACTCAGTGCAAGTCACTGGGATATTTGTGGGGGAAAATCATGGTAGACATGGTAAAAGTAGAATACCTATCTATTTATCTAATTCAGTGCTTATTGTAGCAAATTTTGAAGTAGCAAAGATGTTTAAAACAGTGGATTTGTTCGTGGTGTAAATAAATGAAGGAGGGATATACCCAAAAATGCATTCAAATCTGATTGGCATTTTTGATTTTTGAACATGCTTCTACTGCAGTAAACATTGAATCAGTTCAATTTAATCATAGTGTATTTGTTTTCACTTTTCAGGAGTACGCCCCCCAGGGACAGATGTACTTGGATAACAAAGATTACAGCACAGTTTCTAGACAACAAGAGATGGAGCTGAATCAGACATCATCACATCAAACCAGCTTACCTTCAAAGGTGGCAGCTAAACCAGTGACCAGGAGTTGCAAGGAGCTGCAGTTATTGAAAGAGTATCATGGCATGGTAGCGAGCCTTGGGGAGCCACAGACCCTGTGTGAAAAATCAGCAATAGTGGAGGATGGCTGCATTGCTCTGGGGAAGGATTTCACTCCTGTGCCCATGCAGGGAAGGTAGGAATAAGAACAAACAGAATGTTCTTAGCCAAATCAAAATTAATTTTTATTTCCTTGCAGGACAGATAACATATGTTCATTAAGTGAATATTTCTCCCACTGATACAAAGAAGAAAAACCTTAATGGAACATCAGGGCAGTTGTAATTGCCATGGAGGGGTCATGGATCACCAGATTTCTAAACTAATCTCAGCGTTAATAGCCACTACGGGCCAATTTTGCTGTGTTTTCAAGATCAGACAACTGGCTTTTCTTCCCTACATGGTGTCAGAAAACACACAGAGATAAAGCAGTTTTCACATCCTACCCCATACCTCTTTCAGAAAAATGCATCATAAAGATATAGAAAGAATCACTACAGCTGAGGCTGCAGACACTAAAATGGCACAATATAGCACGACTCTGACAGCTGACACACCACACATCAAATGGACAAGGAGTGTACTTTCCTCATGCATCCTCTCCCACATCAGGAAAGGTACAGGTTGCTGGGCAGAGGTGTTAATCTTTGCTGTTGCAACAGATACAACATCAGCAATTCTATTTGTAAGTACTTAGAAATAATTTATAGAGCCAAAAATATTTCAGGTGGATTTTGAAATCTTTGAACTAGTAGCAACCACAGTGAGTGGAAGGCAGCCAGGGTGAACTGTCAACTTTTTCAGGTAGTTTTGGGCATCTTTAGAGGTGGCTTGACAGAACCTAAGGTGAGAGAGAAGTGCTGTTCCTAAGCCAAACTCCTGCAGAGTATAGGCCTTGAAGTGCTGCCTGGCAGTGTCTGCATTGAGCAAGGCTTACACTGCAGTTGTGGAGGAGAGTGCCAAAACAATACCTGGAACCCAGTGCTGGAGATCTTTGTTGTGTGGCTACAAATCAGGAAAATCCTGTGGTGTGGGAGGTGCAGTGCTGGGGGCTCCCCACAGTTCTGGCTGTGCTGGTGACATCTCTGGTTTGGTCACCAGGGCTGAGATCTGTCCCATGCCCCTGCATATCAATTAGAAGGAAATATGCTTTTCATGGGAAGACAAGAATTTGGGGCATTTTGGTAAGTTCCCTGACCTGAGCAAAGGAAAGCCAGGCTAGCTGGATGAGTTTTGTTGTGCTCCTTACTTATACACATCATAAGTATGGCATAGAAATCCACAGCAAACCCAGTCAATGTTTTAATGTGCATCTGAAAGTGTTTCTGTCAGAGTGAGAATTGGAAATCATTATAGTTATGCTTTCCAAATATTAAAAAAGTAATCAAATTATCAGCTTGACCAAAAAAGCCCTATAAATCCTTTAGAATTTTTTTTGAGTATTTGTGGGTTTTTTTTGTTCACTAAGAATTTTAATGACAGAAACAAATCTTGTAAAAGTTCTTCAGTTCAGTATGTGAAGGGACGAGTCAATGTCTTATTCTGAAAGAACAGGGTAAGTACAACATATATGTGGGAATGGGGGGAAGGCAAGGGAAGAGAAGGGAAGGACTGAAACCATCTGAAGACAGGGTTTTCCTTTTGTGAATTCACATCCATATCTTGCTACAGCTGTGTTTGCCAGGGCTATTTATTCTCTTGTTTACTATCCTGGCACTTGAACAAAATCCACATTTGTATTCTTATGGACCAGCTTTTACCATTCTGGCTAAACTTCTTATTATTATTTTTCAGTGAGTGGTGTAGATTTTTGTACCAGCTATGCACAACTTCCGTGATCCTCTGAACCAGTCTGGCAGTCATCTCTGCTCTCAAGTGCCAGAGATGAAAAATACTAGGTCATGGGGGAGCCCACCTTCCTGTGAGCACAGGGAGTAACTCCAAGTCTTTTGCTAACACTTAGTGTTGAGAGAACTGGAGTCACTGTGTGTGATTTAGGAATAGAGGTACAATCAAATAGCCATACTCATACCCATGCTCCCTTTCAGACAAATGTATATCTAATATTCTATAAGTTCAAGAAAGGATCTTTCAAAATTTCTTCTTGTTGGTCTTTGCCTCTTTCTCTTCCAATATTTATTTATTTATATTTTGCATGAAGATTAAACTTAGCAGTCTCTCCTTAGCATGTATTTTAACCAATATACATCAGGTGCAGTTAAAATACTGATATAACCTCCATGACCAATCTATATAAGATACTACCCTTAAATCATTGGGACTACCCAACAGAATGTGGATAAAAACATGGATAAACTTTTGCATAGTCGCAAGTTGACTGATTAGTTTCATTAAAATGAGAATTAGCTTTCAATGTAAATTATTTTTTTGCTTGCAAAGAAAACTACTGATGATTAAAAAAAGAGGAGGCCAAATGTTTGTTGTTTTTTTTTTTCCCATAAAGTGGTTCCCTAAATTGGCACATCTGTATGGTTTGTTTTAATGCATCTACTTAACTTAAATTGCTGAATTATCTTCCAGGATAAGATTCCCAGGTTCTCTAAATTTTTTAAATATATACCAAGACAAGACTTTCCAAATAATCTATTTAATGGAGCAGAGGATTTATCTCAGTCTCTAAAATTACGTTTAAGGAAGTGTTCTTGTGTTAAGCAGGGCCGTTTACCCTGGGGCAGAGATGTCCACCCTGTTTTGGACTGAGAATTTCCTTTGACTGCAGCACAGTTCTGCAGGTATTTTGTGGTTAGTGTACCTGTTGGGCTGCCTGCCTGTCAGAACACCTTCTCAATTACTTTCCACGTTGGAGAGGTACCTTTTAACTCCAGGTTTTATTGCATTGCCTTAGGTTCCCTTGGCTCTGTGTGAGGAGATCTGGACCATCCACCATGGTCACTCCAATGACCCTGTATTTCCAGAGTGTCCTTGCCCTAGAAATAAGCCTGTCTGTCTTCTTGTGAACAACATAGTTACTTCAATCCTGCAATGAAGGCATGCCTCTCTGAAGTGGAGCATGAACAAGCTCCAGTGACATCCTGTTCAGCTGGAATGCACCTGGCCTAGGTGTATGTTTACACTGAACTGTGGTGTACTTTGGACTATCATCAATGAAGCTTTTAATGTACCAAAATATGGCAATGAAGTCTGCATTTTGATTTTTCATTTATCTCAGATTCCTCAGACTTTAAGCAATGGCTTGACCAGGGTCCTTTTCATTACAGTTACACGAAAGTGACCTTTACAGTCAATGGACCTTGGTCCAAACTACCTTCATGAGCTTGCAGGAAGATTCCCACACGGCTTTATGGCAGCATGGGCAGCACTCTTCAGGTCAGCACTGACATCTGTAAAGACACAGGCTACTCCCTCTCATCATGTCTCTGTACATGCAGAATGTGGCCCCCAAAAATGCTCTTTGGTCTCATCATTATCAGTGCTATTTGCATGGGAAGAACTTAACAGCATGGTTTTATATGAACCAAACATGAAATCCTCCTTTGTGATCCACAGGAAGGGGGTGAATTCAGCTATTTTTGTCCTAGGACTTCATGAGCATCAAAGATAATCTATAGAAATTAGTTGAATAATAATTCTTAATTTTGTGTAAGAATTTACTGGGCATTGCTCCACTGAAGTTATATTTGGATGAACTTGGCCCTGGAGTTTTATGGTCATTTAATATGATAGTCCTTAGAAGACTTTTTCTTTATCCTTTGTGCATCATTAAGTAGATCCACCTATAGAGTAACACAAAAGAAATCTCAATATTTTTCAGTCTGCATGAAAATGTGATTCAGCAAGCAAAATTATTTCTTTCAGCATTTCTCCTGTCCCTCAGTTTAACTTATGTAATAAAAAGTAAAAAACAATCAACCAAATCCACCTCTTCCTGAATCTCTGGTCCCAGGATCAATAGGCAGATTGGTTTGCAATGAGAATGTCAGTGAGTTAAAAGTGTCTATTGAATCCTTGGTTTGTAACAAAACAGCAGGAAGATTGCAATTTTATTTCCTGTTAGCTGGAGAAACTGGAAGAGGAGAAGGTATTGTATAGTGAAAAGTCAATATGAGAGTGAAATTATGCCTTTAGCCATAAGGAATTATAAATCTCAATTTTGATTTTTAATTATGTTGATGTATTGCTACTTTTTAAAAGACATTTATGAGATTTAGAATTAGATGTCAAGAAGGCATGGTTGCCGTCTAAATAAGTAAAATTTATGTGACAATTTAAAAGCTTCTTTAATTTATGTGACAATTTAAAAGACGGGAAAAGAGTAAGGGATAAAAACGCACAAAAACAAAAAAAAAATACTTTTTTTTTGTGTGTGTGTATCCTAAGGCTAATTTTAGTCTTTTTCTATTAGAACAAAATGGGATCATCTATTAAACAGTCAAACAGAGAAGGCATCATTTTCACATTATAATTGCCTGTTTGTGTAGGAACCATTCTGATTTTAAATGTCAATCACACAAACTTTAGAGAAGAGTTCAGCACAGATAGATGACTTCACAGCAAACCACCATCTTCTTCATTCTCAAGTGATGGTTATCTTGCTTGCTGCAAGATAATTATAACACGACTGGCTTTCTTCTCATTTCTTATGCATAGTGAGTGTTTCTGTATTTTGATTCCCCATGTGGATCTTTAAATGCTATGACACTGCAGTAAACAAATAATATGGAAGGAGTTTTAAAGTCCAGCTTTGCTAATTGATTTAGTTTGGTTCATTTGGTTTTAAATAGGCCCTCTCAAACATTATTGCTTACATGAAGGCATGTGGCTGCGACACAGCTTACCATGAGCAAACTGTGTAGGGGCATGGAACTGCTGAGACTCTCTTAGCTTAGATTAAATTTCCCTGCTGTTGCCTCTACAATATCATAAAATACCATTCAAAGCCTGAAAAGCTCAAATGAAGCAATAAGAAGCTCTAGCAGAACTTTAGGTTGAATGGTAGGAAGTATAACAGAAAGACATATTATACATAATATGCCCAACAGGCAAATAAATAAGTTCTTGTGGAGTTCTGCTGCCCTGTTCTAATTTGCTGTTCTGCATTTCCTGGGAAAAAGGTATCTTGCCATGGTAAGAGAAAGAAGACTGAAACATAGTAGTATGATGTAACTTAAAGAGAGTGTTTGACTTCATTTGAACAAAAGAGGTATGTTCAGCAAAAGAGTGATTTTGACATAGTTTCTGATGTTAATGAAACATACAGAAAGAGGCTTCACTCATTGTAAGTTTCTCTGTGTTCAAAGCTGTTTCATTTTTTTTTGTTGCTTTGTATTAGTCATCATCTCAGTGCTAATTTCTTGTAATTATTCACATTATCTCAGATTGGTCATATACTACAATTTCTATTCTGCCATTGACAGACTAAAATCACAATACACCCATGTAGCCACTCAAATGCTTTTGCTCTGACAGAACATTCTGTAAACAAGGACCCACCATTATTAATTTTTGCTTCTGAGTGCTCTGTTGAAAGAATTAGGGGGTACTAATTAACTGCTTCATACTTTCCCAACTGTCAGGCTAAACACTGAGTTTAGCACTCAGTGAAGAATTTGCAGTACTAACCCCCAAAAGCTAAATGTTTCATTTGAGTGCATGTGACATTCCGCTGAACTGTTGAATTTTGCAAGCAGCTGCCCTTTTCCTAATAGTTAATAACATGGTAATGTGGGGTTTGTCTTTGTGAGACCTCTATACAAGATGGAACTGGACAGCATTTTCCTCACACAAAACTCTGTTTAAATAAGGAAAGGCTTTTAATGACAGATTCTTAATTTTTCTTTTTTTTTTTTTTACATTGAAAGGTAAAGCCAGTAAGTTAGTCAGACTTCAAAAAAAAATGTGCTGCAAAGGGCCAGTCACAGTTGAGCAGGAGAGGGTTTGCCTGGGGCTTAAATAGCTGACATGAGGAGTAGCTGGCCATCTGTGATGGAGCAAATAACTCAGATACCAACATCTCTCCATGAAGCTTGTCATTGAAAAATTGATCCGTGTGCTTTGCTCCTGGCTGATGTGCATATGTGCAGGTGGCAGCTCTGACATACTGAACGATTTATAGAAATCATAATGTCTCATTAGCAGCTGGACAAGCTATACTAATTAATAGGATTTCAATTTTGTCCCAGTTTTTCTGCTATGTAGATGTACATAAGTTTTATGTGAGGAAGAACAACTGAGTTTTCATGAACTGTGACTAGGAAGAAGGAAAAGAAAGCATAGGAAATCCGTGGTCCTTACATATATTACTGCATCAGGTGGACATGCATATAGGCAGCCACTGCAGCACTGTTTTTGGGTGGTAAATGGTCTGCATGATAACAAGGCAACTTTTGCTTGGGCCCAGTCTCTGCAGCTGAAGGGTAGAACAAGACATGACCTGAAAGTGAAGCCGAAATAGTTGAGAAAAGGAATAATGCAGCGAAATCTCATGCTTGAGAGTAAGTTTGGGCCATTGAAATTTCAGGTGTGGACCTCAGTGAGCCTGAGGTGGAGCAGGAGCCTATGAACTTTGCAGAGCATAGAGGGAGAGGAAAAAAGTTTCTTGGTTTCATGGTCTGATGAGAAAAGAAGTAATGCTAGTGGGAATTACTTTTTGTAATTGTTTGGTAGGAAATGGATCTGCTTTACTCTGAGGAGTATTAAACACACATCTCCCTCTTCTTGGTAAGTGTACAGGTTCACATACATCTACCAGACACAGTCCATCTGCCAGACTCCAAGGCAATTTTTTTCTTTCAATGCAGTTTCTTAAATATATAATGAAACATCTGTTAAAACAGAAACTATTACTCAAGTATTCTATTTTACAAGATAGTTTCTTGATAATAAGCATTGTTTTATTTATATACTCTTGATTCTTCTTCACTATGAATATTATTTTGTTGAAAATATAAGGGCCTAAAGGGAGAGGTAAGAAATAGTTTGCCATCTTTAGTCTAATAATCAGGGTGATGAGATAGGAGCTTGGTTACCTTAGCTCATACTGAACATTAAACAAAAAAAATATTGTCTCAACCTTCACCCAGACTGCTAGGGATCTGCTGCCAGAGGAAAGAGGACTTTGAGGCAGAAATGGAAGGAGAAGCATTTATATGGACAGATATCAATAAAAGGCAGAGGCAGCAGGAGTAGGGGAAAAGATGAATGGAAAACTCTTCCATGCAGCTACAAAGGGACACAGGGTGAAGGTGAGATACAGTGTGAAATAGAGAGTGTGAGCAGGGTGTACTGAGCTATAGGTTGAATTAGGTAAAAGCAAGTTAATGCTGTGGTTATAAGCTAGACTTTGATGCAATCAGTCCCCAGATATGAAGAAAAAAAAAAAATAAATCTCAACTCCTCCCAAAGTTGCAGGTAACAAGAATATGAACTTGTCAGTCCCAAAGCCTGAAGCCAGACAGCCAAGTTAGCAGCATTCCTTGCTAACCCTGAATATCTTGCACTCATAATTACTTACAGCTTGGTCTTTCAAACAAAAGCAAGACATGTTAACAAGATAAAGACATGGAAGGCTATGATTCCTCATAAAATAAAACAATCTCACCCCGAAGAGGGTACAGAAAGAAATATTTCCTTCCTTTTATTTCTTTTCATAGCTTACTGTCAGGACCAGATGTTTTAGAGCATAGTTCTGCTGGTGATGGGGATCTTTCAGTCTGACCCAAACTTACATGTCTCTCTCTTTGGAATTAATTAGCATAGAGTATTTTGTCCTTTTGTGTTAAAAGCACTGGAAATCATTCCTCAGCTGTAGCAAAAATTTTCCAGATAGCGATGGTCATACTGTAAAGAACTGAAGTTCGTGTTAAATTGAATGTAGTTGATGGAAAAATAGATTAATGTAGATGGGAGAAATTAGCCAGTGAAGTTAAAAAAAAAGAAGGTCACAGTCTGTAGTCTGGCAAATCATGTAGCTTTTTTAAAAACCTCCGCTGTACATAAGGAGCTCAAGTGATTTACTATCTGAAATACAGCAAAAGCTGATAAATGAGTCACCAAAATGCTTACAGACAGTGACAAAGCAAGCAATTCTCTGCTTGATTGGGGCTAATGGGGCTGCAGGGGCAACCTGCAATAATTGTGCTAATGGACCAGCAGCAGAGACCACACAGAGCTCTGCCCACAGCAGGTCAAAGCTACATCAAGGACAGCACCGTGAGCTGGAGCTAGGGGTGTCAGAACAGGGTAGGTTCAGAAATAATGCACTTGTGTTTTGTTTTTTTTTCTTTGCATATTTTTATATTATTTCTTTTGGAAAGGGCAAAAATATAAAACAGATTGGCAATTACAGCCACTCAGTTTAAAAAGTGGAGCAGAAGTTACTGAGTCAGTACTGTGTGAATTAGCATCATTCAGAAGCAGCTGTGAAAGGCTGAAGGCCTCACTCACACTTTCAGAGCTACTGTCTTCTCTGTGCTAGTCAGTAAGGACAGTAAACACAGTCCATCTGCCATTCTCTCTCTGGGACGCTTGAGCAGAGTTTCTGTAAGGACTGCCTTGCCTGAAGTGGAGCTCTGGCAGTGGGGGAGTATGAAAGCATCTCCCTCAGATGGCCACACTGGCAGTTACATTGAACTCATATGTCTGGCAGGGCTTTGCACTTGATATTTGAGGAGGAAACACTGTGCTTTTGAGGAATGTACTGTGAGAAGTCTAGTCCTGAGTAGGGTAAGTAAATATTTTGCAGTGACTTTTCCTCCCACTCGGGTGGTCTTGTGCAATTTATTTTCTCTGCTGCCAAGAAAATGAAAAAGTTAAAGCAGTTTAAAATACTCTTTTGTTTCTAATCTTCCTAGAAGCAATAGTAGCAACTCCACCTCCTCAACCATGTCAATGACATGTGATCTGCAATCCTTTTTAGGAGTCTATTGACAGCTGGTTGTGCATGTAAACCTCTTACACTGAAAAGGATGAACCTGAATTTAGTGAATCTGTTGATGCAGCTAAAAGGAAGAATAAACCCAGAATAAGGATAACAAGGAATACCCTTATGTTTTCTCTGATGTGTTTTTAATTGTATAAGCAAAAACAGAAGGGCTACATTGTAATATGATATAAATATGTGGGGTTTTGTTGCACACATTAGCAGCATATGTCTTCTTTTCCAGTCTTCTCTGTGCCCTGTTTGTCGGGTCTCCCAGCTCTTTCCAGTGTAGGCCACTGAAAAAAGTGCTCTACAAAATGGTGCAATGGAATTCATGCCTTTTAGACATTATTTTTGGGTTGCATCTACTTGGCATGTTGTAGTATGTACCTAAAAATAGAGCAAATCAGAAGTGCAAGAAGTAGTGATGTTTCAGAGTAAAAACTCTGAACATCAGTGTTTGGAAAAATATTGTTTTTAACCATAAATAAAATTACAAGAAGCATTCCTTACAAACCTGCTCCTAGTTAAATGGAAGTATTGAAGAGGATTACATGGCCAGAAATATTCCAACTTGCCTATTTTGACAGAAGACAGACTGTCCTTGGCAGAAGAGAATGAGAGATTGTCATAAGGATTTGTGTGTATGGGAATTTATTAATCACAGTTTTGAAACTATTATTCTGTGGGCAAAAGTTGATACAGCTACACTGATGTTATTAGACCTGTCAGGCTTTCCTTCAGCTGGAAATCTGATGTTTGTGAGGCAGAACACACAAGAACTCTACATCAAAAGCAGTAAACAAATGTATCAATCTATTTACAATTTGGAGTATGACTGATCATTTAATTTTCTTGATATGCCACTCCAAAAATGTTTTAGGCTCAAGCAGATATGTTGGAGAACAGAGAATTCTGGCTCTTCATACTTCCTAAATTCTTTACGAACCTGAGAAAATTCAGGTCATATGTATAATACTCTGAGATCATCTAAATGAAGTATTGACACTGGCTTCCTTATATGTAACGGGATTTGTTTACCTGGATGAAAAATTAATTATCTGGATCCTACCTGTGCTGCATTTGTATCTCTTCAGAAATGAGGTCTTCAGGGTTTTGTGGTCTGTATCACATTTAACCCTCATTAACAATAAAGTTGCAAGTAGGAGCATACTTTGTCCTATTGTGGTTACAGCATTTGGTTATTTACCAAAATAAATTAATATATAAACAGGAATAATACTTCAGAGCTGAGACTGTAGCCATGCCTCTTGTGATGAATAGAAAATGTTGATAGAGTCCATCTTTTCTAATCAATGCCCCTTTTAATATTTGCCTATGTGGTTTTGTCTTAAGTTAAACTCTTTGAGCTCTGCCATGTGTCATGTTATTTTTTCTCTTCAGCCCAAGGTTTTTCCTAATGTGATTGGAAGAAATAATTACTGTAGCTTCAGTTCTTCCACTATTCTAATTAATTTTAATATTCCATAATCTTAAAATAGTACAGAGTGATTTTTTTTTCTCTGTGACAACCTGCTATGGACCTCTACTTCTCATAAACATGTTTTATTTGTTTTTAAACATTTATTTTCAATTATAACCTGCTTTAAATGCCATCACTCAAATGGATTATGTTATTTGTGTTCTAAAGTTTTTTTTGTGTAGTGGAACAGCCATTATTCTATGTTGTTTCTTGAGGTGCAGAAAGTCTACTTCCACATTAAGTTTTAATAACAATGTCTGATTATGGGCACTTTAGTGTCTTTTGTTTGTTTTTTTGTTGTTTATTATTTTGTTTCATTACTTCATTTACTGTTTTACTTCCCAGAGTATCCACTAATTTGTCCCCTTTGCATTTCCATTTTGTCAGAATATCCTTCAGTTTTTCTGCTATATCACACTCCATGGATAATTTCTTTTTGCAAAATGCCTGTGCAGATGGTATTAACAAGCAAGTTGTTGACGCAGTGACTGTTGACAATGGTTTCTGCAGTTGTTTTATGTAGGTGTAGAAGAAGGGATTACAGGCAACCTTGCCCCTGATAAGTCACAGCTGTACTAATTACCAAAGAAGAGGAACAGCCTTACCCTTAATGGGTCACAGCTGTGACTAATAAAGAGATGTGTGATAAAAGGGGTGGGTTGGCTGGTCAGGGAGGTCCTTTGAAGAAGATGGCCTTGAGGATGTAGAGGAGCTCTGAGGGAAAAAAGGAATGATCCAGAAAGACACAAAGAGGAACAAAACAAGGAAGAGAGTTGCTGCTGTGAAAGGTCTGCTGAGAGGTCAGTCTGGGTCTGATGGAGTTGGAGCCTGGAGTCATAGTCAAGATAGCTGAGACCTGTATTCAGAGTCTGCAAAATAATATTTGCAGTCATAGTGCAGTAGGAAATAACCAGCAGTCAGAGTCTGCAGTTGGACCCTGTGGTAGGAGCTGCTGCAGTCAGAGTCAGGGTGGCTTGGCTGTAAAGAATAAGCTGGGACACTTTTCACGTTGTTAAATGAGGGTCTGTGTCTTGGCTCATTTCTACCCCTAATGAGAGGTCTGTTGCAATAGTTTTATTGACAAAATGTATATAAGAATTGCATTTGTTAACACTTTTTCCTATGTTTCAAACTTTTCTCATTTGGAGGTGTTGCTGGTTCAAGAGCACTAAACCTGTTGGATCCATTTGAGTTGATAATCAGATAGCTGCATAATTGTCTGGGTCAACACATGGCAAATGACAATAACTGCTTTCTTTTTAATATTTAAATAGTGGTTTTGGTTCATTCTTTTAAGAATGCTACTAAATGCTTCTGACTGCAAAATAATAAATTATTCAGGCACTATACCTGCTTGAGGTATCAAAACACCTGTAAAATTTCTTCTGTCTTTAAATGTCTATATTAGCTGTGCTCCACTGCTGGTACAGAAGCTGCTAACCTAGGGCAGCCATGTCAGCATGGGCTTTCCCCCTTTCTGCAGATAATCCCTTGATGAAGATTTTTTTTTCAAGTTGGGGCACTGATACTTTGCCTTTTCTATTTTCTTTTTCTTTGGGAGCACAGAACCAGGTTTCATTTATGTAGCCTCATTTCAGTGTGGCCAGAGATTTTCATGCGTTTGTGAAGTGTTTTTGTCCTATCTATTTTTTTGATGCCTGTATTCAGGATATGTTTTGCTTTGGGATGCTAATATTTAAAACATACATGACAAATACTATGACTTATCTCATGAAGAATATGCTATTTTAGGAACGACATGGAAAAAGGTCACCTCTGTGAGCCTATGGAGTAACCAAAGTTACTCCATTCTGTATAGAGTTGAAAGGATTATGGTGTCTGAGAGGAAAGTGACTGAAGTCTCTGTAATAAGGAGGAAAAAAGTATATTAAGAAATATAATGTACAGTTAAACTATATTGCTTGAACAAAGCCATCTTCCATGGAGGAAAAGAAATTTCCTTCTGAATTCTGAGAGGTGTGATTCTGGTTTTTGGTTTTTCAGTGCACCTTACCTTCTTCTTACCTGGAGAAGGTTTAGAGTTTAAATCAGGAGGAAGAGAAGTTGAAGTGACATTGTTTTTGGTTTGTGTTTTTTTTGTGGTCAATTATCTCACTTTGGGGGGTCTTGCCAAATATAATTTGCATACTACCCTGCATGAGACAATCAAATTCTGAATTTATTTTGAATGTCTTATTTATAATCCTGAGTGTTTGAGTTGATTTGTTCGGTGGTCGTTCTTTCACCC
>VZTB01009788.1:2590506-2647884 GCA_013397245.1 Thryothorus ludovicianus
TTTACTTTGCGAATTTCAGCTGAATGTTTTTATGGACTCCGGTCTTGTGTTTTAGATTTGTCTCCTCCTGGTCAGCAATGAATCAAAAAATCTGTATTTCAAAGCTGCTTGTTAATACAGATTAGAAGCTCCTTGTCTGACTTTGTGGCCTTGAAAGTCTAGCTCTCCAAGGCCTTTTAAGGCAACAGAAGATGTCTGGTAGCAAACCAGAACTCAAGGCTGTGGAATCAGTTTCCTGAGGCTTGTAAATGGTGCATGTTGATATGCAATAGTGATCTAAGTGAAGGGCTACCTCAGGGAAGATCATGATCTTCATGAGCTAAAACTGCATTTACTCTTCAATAGTTTCATTAAATGTTATGCAAATATGAGAATGTTTTATTGTTATGAGCTACCTTTTCTGTATTTTTTTTTAATTTGTTCTTCTGGGATTTTTTTTTTTTAAGTTTTTGGCTCTGATGTAACTCAAGGTGGAATGCAAATGACCAGTTATGTAGAATTACTATATTCTAGAAGTTACTTGTTAAGAAGTTATGTTTGGAAGGATTTGTTGATAGATTTTTATGTGTACTTAATCAACACTGAATAAATTTTTTGTAAAACTCTTCTGTATGATAAAGATTTGATCAAAGTAAAAGGTAGATAAAAAAGTACTTTTTATTGCATTGTAATATAGACATTATTTGTAGAAGACTAGTATATTACTCAGTGAGAGTCTTTTTGGTATCTCAGAGTTAATTCCCCAGTTTCCTTGTATAGACAACATGGGAGTTATAGAGGATGGAAATGATTTGAAGGGATCTCTTGCCAATGACTGTAATGATCCTAAACTAGTCTTTCAGATGGCAAAGCTTATATGAGTAACCTCAGAGTCTTATGCTCAGCCAGAACTTGAAAAGAAATTCTTAGTGCCTCCATTTTAATTAAAATTAAAAAAAAAAATACAATGGAAGGACTTTCAAGTGAAAAAAAGTTCTTTATTTTATCAACTTCAGTGTTATTTCAAAACCTGACAGCTATATCTCCCACTAGAAAGTATTAATTTGCAGATTTTTCCTTCTGTTTCTTCTTTGTCTGCTCAGTCTCATTCTCTGCCTTTGAAGCAAATTTCAGTGTTTTTGCTCTGTCCAGTCAATCAAGATCAGAATCTACATAAAGGCTACATAAATTGTCCTAATTATATTGTAATACCTGACTGTTTAACAGATATGAGTATGCTTGAACTTGCTGTGTTCCATTTTATTGTGAACAAAGGCCAAAATAGCTCTTTCCAGCAAGCTTACCATACTTTGGATCCATCATGTGGGTTTTTTGAAACAAAGCTTTACTTGATGACAACTTGATTTTTTTTTTTTAAAGCTGTACAGTGGCCTGCCTCTAACACCTCTCCAGGCATAGAAATCAGCCAAGACTTCTCATGCTGTTAATGACCACATTTTTTTGGTAGATGTCTAGGTTTTATTTTTTTTTTAACTCTAAGGGATGGGGACACTTTTTTTTTTTGTTAGTGATAAAGTTTTTTTTAATATAAGAGTTATGGATATATAACATATGTATCAAAATTCATAGAATGAAACATATAGAACAACAATTGTCACAGAAATGCTTAAAAAAGAAAAAGATTTTTTTTTTTTGTTTTGTTACTTGATCTCTAAGAATACCTAACTAATGATTTTTTTCAATCTTCAAAACTGGGGTGACTGGAATAAAGATATATGAAAGGCCAGAGGAATCAATGCATGTTATGGCTTGTCAGTACATCGTTTGGATTAAGGGAAATTTTATTAAAATAATCCTGCCTCACTGTTGTGTATGAAGGTGTTAATCTGGGAAGTGGCCAGTCATCTTGTTTTAATACTGTTTCCTTTTCTTGCATAATTCTTGAATTCAGCTGTTCTCTAAGTTAATCTTCATGCTTTGACAGGTTTCCCTAAACCTTTGAGTCTACAACATTCTATCACTTCAATGCCTGGCGAATAACAACCTTCTCTAGACATGGTTACATCATCTAGTTGTATCTCAGGTCTACTATTCTGTTCATATTTCCATCATCCAAGTGCCCCATTTTATGTCTTTAAGAGAGTCTGGTCAGATACAAAGGTAAAGAACTAAGCTGTGACTGCTTTCTCAATGTTTGAGGTTTCTCAAATTCCCTTATGGACTAGATAAAAGGTGTGATTCCCCCTTTATTTGTCATAAATTCAGTTAGCAGCAGAGCTGGTTAAGACCATTGTGAATGTCAAGGAAAAATGCTGGTGTTTAAAAGCCAAACCTGTAGAATACACTGAAGTGTCACAAGTGCAGTCATGCTTTAAGTGTTCCTGATAAATTGCTTCCCTATTGCCAACTCATTTTGCAGTATACCCTTAGGCATTTGCAGATAATACCTCTTAACAGTTTCAGTGTAATCCATAGGGAAACTGGGGGTTTGGAATTTGGACCACTACCCATACTCGCTCCTGATGCCTCTTTCAAATTTGCAGCTTACTGGCAGTTGCTAACAGCTAAACTCTTTTAGCAGCATTTGGGCCTGAAATTTATTTTCTCCTTTAGACTGTCTGCAGTTTTCCATGTGGTCTCCTGCAGCTTTCCAATTTTCTTTGCCGAAGCAGAGAATTTGGAGGAGGAAACAGCAGATATGCTTTTCAGTGCCACTTCTCACTCCTTCAAATTGTTGGGTTTTGGACCTGCTGCGTCACTGTGGTTCTGCTGGATGCTCATGAAATCAGGGTTGGCCTGTGTCCCCATGCCCACCCTGTCCCTGCTCCCTTGTTGGGTGCTGTGGGACAGGCTCTGGTTGGATTATGTGGGATCATGGCCCTGCCAGACTCATGGCCACTCCCTGCTCCTGGCTTCTTCCCACAGGGTAGATGAGCCTCATGATACCCTGACATAAGAGCAGAAAGCATGTGGAGAACAGTCCCTCTGATGAGGTAGAGTGAGAAATGTTTCATGGCATATTAAGGGTTAAGTCCTTTCTTTTATCTTCACCCACTAGACTGAGGTCCTGTTCTGTTTATTGACCCACAATGCCTTCCTGATGGATACCTTCTCTGACAGAGGCAGGCAAAGACTCTTGAGGTAAACAAATTACCAAATTGGGGAGATGCCCAATTTGATTTTAAAACAGGAAGCACTCTATTTTTCAGGCTATTTTTGAAGTTAAGTTTGTCCTTGCAGAATATATTCACTTTCCAAAACCAGGAGAAATGAATGAAGCAAGGACATTGTGCATGCCCTATCTAAGGAACCATTTCCATCTTGGACAAGCTCAATGCATAACTGTGCACATTTCTTAAACATATCCTTTAATTGCCTAGGGTCTTGGCATGGCATATATTTCTTGGTTTGGAATAATGGAATCATTTAGTGTGAAAAAGACCTTTAAGATTATGAAGTCCATTTGTTTTACAGCCCTACCAAGTATATCACTAAACCCTGGCTGTAAGAGTCGCATCTACATGTCTTTTAAATACCTGCTGGTAACTCAGAACTTCTCTGAGCAGTCGGTTCCAATGCTTGACAACCTTTACTGTGAAAAAAATAGTTCCAAACAACCTATCTTAACTGTCCCTGAAACAATTTGAGGCCATTCCCTCACGTCCTGTGACTTTTTTTTCTGGGAGCAGAGTCTGACACCCACCTCCCTTCAAGAAGGGAGAGATAAGGTCTTCCCTGACCTTTCCTTCTCTTTTTCTCTGGACTAAACAACTTCAGTTCTCTCAGCTGCTTGCAAGTAAGACTTGTGCTCCAGACCCTTCATCACCTTGTTTACTGTTTGGACACACTCCAGAACCTCAATGTCTTTCAAAATGAGACCTGCCAGTTGGCTGTACCTCTCACAGTGTTGTGTTATCAGGTAGTGCCAGCCCTTCAGGATCCCTCTCTGGGGCTGCCTCTGCAGGATCCTGTACAGTCCTGTCTAATAGAAAATTAGAAAAGTCAAATAGCAAATGAGTCTCTATTAAATAATGCTTTCATTGCTCATTTTTTCTGACATCTTAATGGTGCATGAGTTTAAAGGGTCTGGAGGTTATTTGCTGATTTGGTGAAGCTACATAAAGCAGTTCATCAGGAAATAGCTGGCAACTGTTTGGAGCTGTGAGATCTGGAGTCTTTGATCCTTCCCTTGCCTCTGAGTATATCAGCTGGCCATATTTGATTTGTGATGGGTAGTCATATAACAATTTCCCCATGGTGTGCTACCACTGAGGAGAAATCATCATGGAGAGTTGTGTCTCTGTGTGGGCACATATATATGATGAAGTTTTCAGATGTATGCATACGGCTGCTTAGTGTGCAGTAAAGGTTTAAGAGCTGAATGCTCTGATGTTGGTCAGCACAGAACCGCACAACTGTTCCCCGAAAAGTGGACCTTGTCAGAAGCTCACAAATACCAAGTCTGGTGGAGGAATGTGTTTTTAGTACAATCAAAAGCTGACCTGGGTCTTTCTTTCTCTGTGTTTTTTTTTTTTTCTTCTTCTGTTTTTCAATTTTTTTCTGTGTTATGCTTGTTTACAATTATGATAAGAGTAATTAGTTCAGTACATATGATTTGTATAAATGTTTTCTATTTAGGGTAGATGAAGCTTCTGAAATTAGATTTTATTCTAAAAGAATGTAGTAATAATATAAATTAAATTCATGCGGTTGTGACTAATCTTTTCCATGATTAATTATCTCTCATATTTTTCCTCCTGACTTTTTCTCCTCTAGGAAACTTTGCTTTGTTGCATTTGTTATGAACTCTTGGCTCAGCAGTGTTCTTGAGATTTTAAGAGGCAGCCTCATGCTTATAGTTATGTAGTTACTAGTTTAGAATTAGGTTTCTAATTCAGGGAAGAGATTCTTTATTTTTCATATAGTGAAATTTTTAATAAGTTATGGTAATAACTGTTAATGTTACATAATATTTCTTCTTCTATACTCACCTCTTCTTAAATTCTGGCCAAATCTTTCCTGTGGAAGTGAGAATTATTGCTTTCTGTTTTCATAGAAATGGCTCCCCAACAATATGATAGTTGTGTGCACAACATAACATGTGGGATATGAAGCACTATATTAGCTGATATTCAAAATGTATCCATTTTATTATAAAGAATGAAAGCAATACATTGTGTATCATGATTAATCTTTTCCATGCAAGGCTAAATAATAGATTATAATCAGACCGAGTGATTATTTTAAGTGTCAGAAGCCTAACTAGGATGAGTATGGTTTTTTGATTTCTCAGACTCTTGTAGGATGTTTAGTTCTCTTGGTGTCCTTTGCTGTAGTGCATTTGGGAATGAAGCATTGCTTATGGTTGAACATCAGGGACCACCACAAAGACTTCCTTTTCCTTTTGTTTAAAATTACAGGTGTCAACACCATTGGGAAATGCCTGAAAATGTGGTCAGAGTACGGGTCTAGTTTTTGATGGCAGGAAGGTATCACCTGCAGGTGATGGGAAGCACTGATGTGCTGTAGGGGAAAACTGCAGCCTTTGTCAGCCACCAACTCCGATGTCTGAGGAGTCATCGACTCCAGTCAACAACTGGAGTCTCCCACATCTCTTCCTTTCATCTCTTGTTCTCACTGTACCTCTCTAGAGGGCCAGTTTGACCAACTCAAACTATTCTGTGTTTTTTTGATGTAGAAAATGCTAATGATTTTTGAGTCTGAACCATGAGAGGAGAACTGTGAACACAAGTGGTGTCAAGCTTATGAGATCCTTGCCTGCACATAGTGCAAGTCTAGAGTGGTCTCCTCCTGTGAACAGGCTACCCACAATAGGCTGATGAGAGCTGACCTGGTGATTTGGCCCCTTAGTAATGTTCCTGAATTGCTCAGTAGAGGTGGATTGCGCTCCATTCTAGCACGTGGATATAACCAAAGTCTCTAGCTATTTGATCAGGAAGAAACACTCAAAAGTGTGACCTGACCCTAGGTTCTGAAATGTGTTACATTTTGATTTGTTTCCTATTTAACCAGTGTCCCAATTGCCAGCTGCTTGCAGAGCTGAGGAGCACCAAGGATGATGCTAAGATGGTTTTTGAGCACTGCAGACTTCTTTCTCTATCAAAAGGGTGTCTTTGGACCTTCTTAGCTTTTGGTTGCAGATGATCTTCGATCTTTGGATTAAGTGGATGATCAAATTGCACCTCCAGCATCTCTGTAGAAGTGTGAGTGGCACAGAGGGGTTTGCACTAGACTTTCTATGCAAGGATGACTCTTTTATAATCCATGCTATTCTTTTAATGATGTTTTTACAAATTTTCTTTCTAGAGCTTTCAAGATTCCTTTATGCCCTAATTAGCTTTATTGTTTATATTACGATCATTCTCTAATTAGAGTAATCACATTGTGGAGGAGTTGAAACGCTTCTGCTTTTTCTCTAATTATTTTTGTTTTATCAAGCCTGGCTGTTTTCTGCTGCTTATTCTTGTCCATGTGTTTTTATTCTTTGCGAATTTTTGTTGTCACGTACTCATTGTTTTTACTTTATCTGAAGACCTTTTCCATTTTTACTGTCTTTGTCATTCTTGGCCATCTGTTTAGCTCCACAATACCATTTAAAAATCACAGGACCTACCTATACCAGCAAGTGGGGATAACAAGGTGTAAGAAGAAAGTGAAGGTGGTCTAAGTGATGTCTTTAATTAGCATTCTAGATTCTGCAGCTCAGGTTCTGTCACTTAAGCCACCTGACCTTTATACTCCCTTTCTTGTTGCCATTCCTGTGGTGGCTTTGCCCTTCAGTGCTTTTTGCAAACTGGTTATTCACAGTAGTGGTGAGAGCTGCTGAGGTGTGGATCGTCAGTGGATATACATTTGCCTGTGTAACATAAATCAATGCTGGTGTCAACCCCTAACAATTAGAAGAAAATGGAAGTTTTTTATGGAAAGTGTCTGGTTACTCAGAATTTACACATCCTAGGAGGAAAAGAGCAAAAGGAAGTGTGGAAAGGTTAATAATGTGCACAAGGTAAGGTAAGATCAGAACAGCTTATATTATATATCATTTGAAGCCTTATTTCCTGTGGAACAAGTGACATTGTGTTTAAAAGTAGAGATGGCTAAATGGTCTTTTCATGAGTCAAACTTCTGAATGCACATGTTTAAGGTCCACCATCAGAACTGTTATAAAAATTGCCCCCTTTGGAATGCAGACTTTTGAGCATAGTAGGATGCTGGGATTATCCAGGAGTCAATCAGCAACACTTGGTGAGGACACATTTAAAGTTCTGATCCTGTTCTTGCTATCCCTATTGGTTCCATTTTGTAAAAGCTCTAGCTAGCCTTTTACATCAAAAGCCATGATATTAGAAGAGCACTTCCCTTCAAAATATCAGTTTTTCTACTTAGACTTTCTTTTGTGTCAATGATATTCTCTTGCTCAAGAAAGGAAGCACTTTGATAGTTACAGAGTATGCAATCATCTCTTCACAGATAAGTGTCAGTGCAATGTAGCACCTGAGTTGTAATCTGCCCATTTGACACGAGGTACTGGGTAATTGAGTCTAACTCTCTTACTTTATTCAGTTGAGACTGAAAATATGTGGCTTACAGCAAAGTTTGAATGAGCGTTGTGGCCACTCAAGGCTGAAATACCATTTCCAATTGCTCTGCACCTAGCACATCTCCTGACGGAAAATTCAACTGAACAAACAAGCCAAAGCAGTACCCGGAGGTTTTAATTTTATGAAGTTCAGACACAGCTCTAAAAATTGCAACTTCACTGTTTTCCACTGTGTTATAGTCAAATATGCAAATACTTCTTTTTGAGCTCTCCTTTTATTTAGAAGATTGAATAACCAGTCACTGTTGTGTATTTATTTAGAAGTCTATGATTTTTATAATTTCTTTTCCCTTGTAGTCCAGAAGTAGTGGAAAAAATTTTGAGTGTCCTCTAAGTGGGTTTCTTCTGGGTATATTGAGATCTGCATTTTAACTGTATGTCTAACATATTTCTTTGAGACTTTCTGGTGGTGGTAGGCTAAAATTTTGAATGGAATAAATGAATGTACTTTAATAATGTTGATTTTGATAGGAAATGTCTCTGAAAGACCCTGGTTATGGGAAGATGTTCTCAAATGGCTCAATTATTTAGTCTCTCCCTGAAGCCTGCCTCAAAGACAGACCTCTGTGATTGTGATTGTCTTCAGCTGCTTCTTAAGTTTTGGGATTTATATTTTAGCAGAAAGCTCCTTCACAATGCTAAGCTGCAATATGGCAAGAAGTAGCTTACACTCTGTTTAATTATCTGCAACACCAGAACCAAGACTTGACAGAAAGAAAGGGATTGTGCTGCAGAAATTAAGTACTTGTATTCAAATTTTCTTCCCTAATACCAAGAAGTACCATGGTTACTGCAGAGATTAGTGGATTTGTAGATGGCAATACATGTCTCAAATAGCATTTATGGGAAATAAATTTTTCTATTATCTTGTATTTTATGAAGTATGCTAGTGTAAATTTATATGAATGAGTCCCCTGTGAGTATAAGGAAGTAACTTCCATGCCTAGTTCAAACTTAATGAATGAAAACCCTAATTTAGGTCAACACCATTCTTAAAAAATATTTAACTAATTAGATGGACTTGTAGCAAAATATTCTGTAGATCTGTAGTGAATCATTTTACTACAGACTTATTCTGTTTTTTTCTCCCTCCAAAGATATCACTTCAATTTTTCAAAATTATTCAGCTTGAGGTCAAAAAACACTGTTTTCACAGAGAAGACACCACTACTGAAGGTTTCCTCAGAGGAAAATGGGTGAGTTACTTCCATTTTTTAATCAAAATATTTTTTCCCTAAGTTCTCTTCTATCTAATTTCATGTGGTTTTTCTTATATCCTAATACCAAACCTACTGGGAAATAAAGTGAATAGCAGGGGCTGTAAGCAGAGAATTACTCTGGAGGAACTTGGTAGCAGAGAAGGGGCTGAAAAAAGGGAAGGGAATGATGTAAGGCGTGATGTTAGGGTGATTAGAGAACCCTAAGCATAGACAGCTGCAGATTCTGTGCTCTTATTTCCTCCTTGTGCTGTTAAAGAGCACTGAAAGACACAGCAGAATTGTAGGGAAGGTCCCAATGATGGAACTTACACACCAAACTCTGAAGTACTTCTGCTTGGTGTATCAGACCTGGTGCTCTCAGGTGCACCTTAATGTCATGGGGTCTTTGCTCTTGCTCCCCAGTCTACCCAGCTGCATCACCAAGGGGAGCTTGGTCTGTACTGAATGAGTGTCTTTCTATGAAATTTTCTGTAAAAATCTCTGAGTGAACATAAGGCTCTGCAAGGTCAGCTGCTTCTACTGCCTGTTGAAATAAAACACTGATTTTATTATGTTTACTGAAAATGTGTGACAGGTTGCAGTGTATGGCTCTTCATAATCCAGATTTTACCACAGATGATGATTCATGGGACAACAGCTCTGCAGAATTTGAGCAAAGGTTTCAGCTGGAAAGTGAAATGACAAGTTTTCCCAGATCTGCTTCTTCTGAGAAATATGAAATATTGGACAACCTTCATGTCAAGTTCAATTTATCAAAGATGAGGTCTGAATTCAAACATTAAATTTTTTTATATTTCTGCATGTATTTTTTATGCTTTGCTGTCTAGAAAATGACTTATGTAAATTAATAAAATAGGACTCCATATTTTTCCATATTTATACAAAATAAAAATTGAAATTAATTATAGACTCTCCATAATGATCAATAGCCCCTTGTTCTAACAAGAATCAATCATAGCACATATTCTAAATTTGTGTTTAAATACTTTCTATATTGCTTTTAGAATTTATTTGAAACAGTTTTTTAAAAACACTGTGGTTGATTTCACAACATTTTTTTCTTCAGTGTTTTTTTTGCTTCACTTTAATTGTGTGTAAAAGTTCTTCTGTAGTCATTACAATAGCTTTTCACATATACACAAAGCAAAATATAACTGAGTATTTTTCCACCTTGGACAACATTAATATTTCACTCTTTACCCCAAAGTAATCTTTTGCATAATTTAAGCATGAAGGAAATTGAAACTGTTAATATATTAAAATATAGCAATATGATAAGAGCTTAACTGCAAATTTTCTCAGGATATTTTTGATGGGGATTTAACTAGCAAAACCTTTAATCTTGGATACTAATTCCCTCTGGCCCTTCCAGAGGTTCAATGCTTGTTCTAGTTTGTTTTGGTGTCTATAGGCAGCTCTGCAGGGTTTTTATGGATCCCATCACTGCAGGTCCACATCTCCTTGTTGATCTGCCGTGTCTTTCCAGCAGAATGTCAGTGCATCTCTTCCTAATCTGTATATTGTCTTAGCTCATCACTTCACAATTGTTTTCTTCTCATTGTGCATATGGTATTGTGCTCTCCCCCTCTGCTGCTGAACAAATGGAGCAGGAGAATTCCAATGACAGCAATTAGTGCAATGTGAGCCCATGCAGAGAAGTTTGACAGGTGTTTTTCTTCATATTGTAGATTTCTCTGGTATTTGATGGGACAAAGGTATAGATTTGGAGTGTGAAATTCATTGTTTCCAGTACAGCATAGATTTATAATCTAGGGAAGAGTGCTTTTATCTGGCAGAACTTCCCATGAAATATTTTCACTGCTATACTGTAAGCCGTTCATATGGGATCAGCTCCTTACTGCCTTATATCAGCATAACACTGCTGAAACAGCAAATGAAGCTGAACTGCCCTGATATGCAGATAAGATCAAAAATCTGAAGATTAGAAGAGAGGATGGAGTCCTTCATAGATCTGTACTCCATGCATTCCCAACTGAAGACAGGCATATATCAGCACAGGATTTGGAATAGGGCTTGTACTTGCATCTCTGTGCCAGATTAGCACTGTAGGAAGAGACAGATTGCAAACCACGGGTGAGTCAAAAGCTGATCATGTCTCAAATGTAAGCTGTTAAAAATGCTGCTTCCCTAATACAAAATGCTGTCAAAACAAACAGACTGAAGGAAAAGACCCTTCTAAATTCTATATTTATTAAAACCATTTCCAAAATCTTGTTTTTATAACATCTTCCCAGCTCCTTAGGATGAGTTTATTTACAAGCAAGTGGTTATTAATTTATAAATGCTTAATTAACATTTTATTTCACTTGTATCTTAAAATCAAGAGTTTTTTAATAATAACTTTAAGTATTATAACTTGTAAGTCCAAAGTGAAAACAAAAAAAAATAAAGTACTTTGAAATTAAACCAGTCTGGATTATGATTTATTAATTTGTAACATAATAAATTCTCAAAATTCCAGAATGAAACTGTAATGTAGAGATGGGCAGAATTGACTAGCAGCCTAGAGGATCTGTGACTAAGCTGGCACTAAGTATTCTCCATAAATCACATTAATACCAAAAGAAGTTATCAGTGATGAGTGCTGATAATAGCTTGTGTCATCATTCCTTTATTTTCATGCCTGTATTACTTCCTCTCTCTGCCATCTTGCTTTTCAGCAGAGTAGAGCAACTTGGAATTTCTAGAAGATGGTACCTGACTGGCTTACTTCTCCTCTTCCTCTGTCTTCTCTAGCTTTTCAAGCTGTGCAAAGTTTGAGTTAATTTGTTACCACTAGTATTTTTAATAGAGGGCTGTAGCTCCTTTGTACCAGTTTATAACAACACATTTTCATTAGCTGCTGGTTTTATTAGCTGCTTTTTGGAAAATTCTAAAGACGGGGGGAAACTTTAGAAGACAATGATTTTTGAAAAAGAGTCTCCAGTCATTTAAGTTACTTTTTGTCAATGAATTGGTTTTAGGTACTTATTTTCACTGCGATTAAAAATTATTTCTAATGTACTTTAGGTTCTTTTGCTTTAATATTTTGTCCCGTAGCATCTGTCAATGCAGTTTTTTATTACATTTGTCCTTTTCCAACTAATTATCCTGGTAACTTGAAATGTTTTCCTTCTTGCTTGTCATCAGGTTTAAATCAAGCCTTGCGTTTGTCATTATGTCAGAAAAAAAAAAGGTTTGAATGTTTATTTATGAAAAAAACAGAATAAGAGTATTGATGCTTTCAAAAGAAAATGTATAACAAGGTCAAATCAACAGCAAGGCTTCTGTCAATTAAGGCATCAGTATAACATATTGATGGGCAATCAAAAAATTTTTAGTTGAGTTATCTTTTGAATAAGATTAAAAAAGGGTGGTTTTAAATGCTAAATCTTAAAATTTCTTTCTCAAGATTATGCATTTTCAACATCCATATTTTAATTTAGAGTTATTCTTGCCTAACCCACTCAGTAAGCTTGGACAGTTCAGAATATTTTATGGCATCTCATTTCCAGAACAGGGCATTCCTTCAGTGGGCACAGATGTGCAGTGGAAAAAAAAAATACTTATTTTTATTAGTAGACTTATGCTCAAAAGTATAGTTGTTTTTAAAAGATACTGTTAAACCTAGAAGATTCTTAAAGCTTGTTCTTGTCTTCAAACTGTTTTTGCTAATACTTTTCAGGGTGTGTATTATAAGTCCAGTTTTGAGGAAGTCACTCGTGACACCATCAGCCTATGCATCAAATTGTGCTTTCAGCCCAGCCATGCCCCCTCCCTGTGAGGGCAATGCTCCTTTGCCTTTCTAGGAGAGACAAGAATGGGCTGAGGGGGATCTGGATCTGCCAGGAACCAGCAGCAGGAGTGGACAAGTGGTTCCAGGATCCAGCACCAGCTCGTTCTGCAGCCTTCCCTTAGATTTTCCAAGGGGCCACTTGTCATTCCTGTGCATTGTGATCCTCCTGGCAGCAGAGTTGGTGCAGGAGCCCTGATAATCACCAAATCTTCCCAAGCCCCTGCTGACCTTGCTTTGTGGTGTCTGTACTCTGATGATGAGCTATCACACATAAGTGCTTACCATGATGTTTCTGAAATGTCAGAGCTGTTAAGAGAATAGAAAAGGTTGTTTTTAAACTAGCCAGATGGTAAATGCATGTTTCCTTGTGTTTCAGATGCTGTCTAAAATTCCTGAAAGTTTCAGGCCTCTTTATCTTTGTAGTTGTCTGCTCTGTAAGTATTGAATTTTTAGTCTTCCCCTGGCCTCCATTTCTTTAGAATTATTTCAAAATGAGCTATGATATTTCCTCTTAGCACAGAAAATGTCTTTAGACAAAAAATCACAATACTGTGCACCTATTTGGTGCACTTGTCACCTCTCAGGACAATGTGGTTGGGTAAGAAGTTGAGTTGGAGGAAGAGGCAGCTTAAACCCAAATTTGTAGGTCCCTTGAGGATGCTTGTTGAATTTCTGATGAGTCTTTTGTTCCTGACACCTGAGGAATGCTCATAGGGAAAGTTGTGCTGGGGAGGATGCTGCAGGTGTGGCAGCATTTCATTGTCTCAAAGGTAGAAAGCGATGGGGAGGCTGGCATCTAGTTTGGGTGACCAAAGTGCTGCCCTCCCTTAGCAAAATCCTCAAAATTAGAAGAATCTGAGACTGAAAGTGTAGAGAAAATTTTAAAAAAGTTGGAGTTTGTTTTCTTAGTGGCTGTGAGGAGCTCCTTTTTGGGTAGCAGGACTTGTGTGTTGGGAAGAAAATAGATGGCACTCTGCATTTCCTTAGGTATGGATGTTGCTTTCCAGACAGATCCTGAAGGTTACAGCTTTGTCCTAAGAGACATTTTGAAAAAGCATATAAAATGTGTGACTTTGGCTGTAAATTAACAGAAGGAATGTAACTTACCCTTGTTAAGTATCCCAGAGATGCTTTTCAACTGTGATGGAATTATACCAAAAAATACTGAAACCATCTCACAACCAAATGTGCAATTTGAAAGAGTCTTTTTAAAGTATTTGAGATAAGTTTAGCAGGTCTTCTGCAGTTTTTGTTTAACTAATGAATCATTTTTTTTAATCCTTATCCTAGATTTTATTTAGCATTTATCCAGATCAAGGTATGCCCTGGCAGATGCTGTCTGTGTCACCTCTGGAAAGCTTCTGTATCCTTTCATTGTAAAAAAAAAAATAAAAAAATCTGAAGTTTCATTGATTAAGTAGTTGAAAGGGTTTGTATTTTCTGTCTTCTATCCTGAGAGGACTGGCTGTCTTCAGAGCCTTGGCTGCATTTAGGCTTGTCCTTTGACACAGGCCCAAGTGCTCCCTCTCCAAGTTGTACTGAATGGCACCTGTCTGGGACCAAGACACAGTTTAGAAGAACAAGCAATAGAGAAATCCCAAATAAAAATTGTTCATCATAGGCGAACACAGATCTGAATGTCAAATATTTGAGGGATGAACATTTTGTTAGTAAACAAACAAACTTTTGCAAATGAATAATATTTCTTCCCACTATATTTCTAGTTTAATCAGTCTGGTATGAAACATGCTTGACGCTTATTTCACTAGTGTTAAAAGAGGATACACCTACAGCTAAATTTCACAAGCTCCAGCAAGGTCCCTTGTTTTGAAAAGGTGCAGTAGATTTTAATTTTTGAGGTGCTTTTTTCTGCTGTATTTCTGGTCAGTTACAGAGCTTTGGGCAGGGAGAGCTAATTTTAAACAGATTTGAATTATCAGCATTCTCACTGTCCTAAATAATAACACTATATAATGTACTAATTAGTATGGTAAATGAGGAAAAAATATTGGTGTTGTAGGAAAATTTATAAATAGAAGTTAAGATTGCTTTTTGGGAGGAAGCAAATGGACTTTTAGTAGGACCAATGACAACTTCAACAGTCAACTCCCATCAACATCCTGTTCACATCAGTGTTTTTGGTCCTGTTTGAAACTGTTATTGTAAGCTCCTATGGTGGTTTGGTGTTGAACAGCACCACGGCTGTCACAGCCTTATCAGCCAAATGAGGATGAATTGAAAGTGAATCTTTAAGTTTGGGTTTTAGTCAACTGTCATAGCATAAAATGAGGATTTCCTCTCTTTCCGGACTTGGGTTGGATCCATAACTATTGCATTGTACACATTAACTCTGCAGCCAAATATTCCCTTTGTTTCAGGGAACTGTAGCTGGGACTGGGATTTTAGACAAACAGGTGTTCCTGTATTTCACAACTTACCTGTCATGTCAGGATACTTTGAGACAACTGTCAGAATATAGCATTTTCATTTCTTGACAAACCCAAAGCTAAAGCTTTTTAGTTTGTGTAATGTGTCTTGAAAACTAGATGTTCCATCTGCTATCTGATGTCACTGAGCTGGAGAAAAGTGAGAGGTAAATAATCTAGCAAAACCATGCTTATTTTTCCAGGTGATGTAGTAATTCAAGCAGGAAAGTCAAGGAGAAAGATTGCATTTCTAAAAGTTTTGGAAAAGGCATCAGCAAACCTGAATGTCCTCTTACTGTCACTGTCACTCTCCATTTGCACAGCAGTAAGTTCATGTGGTTGTCTTCCACTTTGTTGCATAATGAAGAAAGTATTCCACTTCGTGGCTAGGCCTAGGTAACGTTAACCATTCAGACAGCAGTGTTGAAGATGCAATTTATGCTGACTGACAGACTGCAGTACTCCCAATGGACACTACCTGCTACTCTCTGAATGACTTCTAAAATTTAAGGGTAGGTGTGCTGCTGCAGTCCTTGTCACAAAGTCCTTGGAGGTAATGATATGAGTTTTTTGGGTAGAAAATAAGTATCTTAGTGTCTTGGTTTGAATGACAGGTGTCTGCTAAGGAAGGCAGGAGCCTCCCTTGGAATGAGGAATGTAAATCCTCTCCCTCTGAATTATTATAATTTTGAAAATTAAGGGGCTCTCGGGCAAAGATCTGGGAATAAGAATAGCAGTTCTTTGCTAGGAGAACTAAAATAATACAAATATGCAGTATTACAAAAACCCAAACCCATTCACAGTCAGAATACAACCTGACACCCTGTGGGTCAGGGTGTTGGTAGCAGTCCAGTTGCAATGGTGGCTGCTATCCTTGTGGAGTGGCTCTGTTGAAGCAGTGGTCCTGTAGAAAGGTGCAGCCCTCTGCTGAAGGTCCAGTGGTGATGGATGGGCCTGGTCTTTCTCTGGGAGTCCAGTGGAGAAGGCTGCTTGCTGTCTCTCAGTTTTTTTTCCAGGTAGAAAGGCTTGGCTCTTCCCCCTGGATGGAGCATTTCCCAATGGGATGGTATAATTCTATCAGTGAGACTCAATGGCCCATGAGCAGAAGATCTCCCCTGGAGGGAGAATGGGTTGTGGAAGAGATAAAGAAAACTGGCCTGCCTGGTTTTTGGCCCACGGAAAGAAAATTACGGCCTTCCCCCCCTCCTCAGTTTCTGCAACCCCTGGCACTTAGCTCATAGGGTACCAAATTATGCAAATGAGCACACTTTACCTCTTACTTCTGATTCAAAAGTTTATAAGCATTGAACAGGTACTAAATACTATACATATATATATTTTTAAAACTCCTTCTTCTCAGTATGTTTCTTTCCAGAAATGCCCAAGCACATTGACATCTCTACATTGTATGCATGAGCTCACATTCCTATGTCCATACACTAGAAAAGTCAAAACAAAATGTGAAATATCTTTAAAAAACAAATGGTGTGATTACTTTTGGACTTTGTGTCCTTTGCCACCCTGTTGTGGCCTGGATTTTCTTCTTTTTTCTGCCATGCCTATGAGATATCCAAGTTTGCTCAGAGGCAGAGTTTTCCTTCTCTGGTGCCTCCATTAGCTGGTATGCAAGTGACCTGCTTTTCAGATGAAATATGTTTGTGTTGTTGTACCTTTATCTCTGCTTTGGTTTTACTCCAGGTGTTTTTCTTCCCATTACCTTCTTTATTATTAGCCCATGTGTATCTCCCACTGCTTTGTCCATCCCTATGGGTACAAACCTGGCATGTAATACTGAGGTGTGCTGGCTGCAGATTCTGGAAACAGCATTTTGCCTCCTGTGAATTAATAGAAGCTTTCTGAGTGCAATCTTGTGTTGGTTCAGAGTTTTTTAAATACTGATTTCCCTATGGGCACCAGACATAAATTCAATGATTTTTTTTTTTTAGTATAGTTTTTCAAAATATTGGTCATGTCTTTCTTTGAACATAAACATGTGGGATTTTTTGGTTTTTAAATTCTAACAGTCAGGTCTATAATACCAAAAAGACGTAAGTTTGTACTGAAGCCTGACTAGGGGACCCTTTCTGCAGGAAGCAAGATTCAATATCACTGTTGATGAAAAATGTGTGAAGCATTTTCAGATCTTTTGTTCAAAGGCTGTATATTAAGGGGAGAACATCTTTAAATATTAAGATGATAAAAGAAGGAATATTGAGCCTGAATAAAATCCAGCATTTGTTTAATTACAGGTACCTATTCTAAGACATGAACACTCTTATCTTTTTCTTAACTCTTTGGCCATTCAGACCTTCAGGAAATGTCTCTCCATTAACTAAGTAGGTGATCAAAGAGTAAATGAGAAATATTCTTCTTCTCCACAACCTATATACATTTTCAAACCCGAAAAATTTTCTGAAGTGCTCAATATATTTTATGTTCATTCCTTTGTTTCTAATAACTACTGCCATGATTGAAGCAAATTTTAAACTTTTGTTCAGCAATGCAGAATGGGCAACTGGAGCAGAACTAGACATTAACTTTTTGACTTGAACTAGGCTTTATGAAATTAAAAAGTAATTGTGATTCATCATGCTTTAAGGAATTGTGCAATCGAACTGTATGCTATATCACTGTCATTTAAAGAAATGTCTGCCTCCCTGATACAATACCTTCTTCCTTTCTTTGCATCTCATACAGTTATAGCTATTTCTGTACTTCTTAATAGTAGAAATATTTTTTTACAAAAATTAGTAAATCTTCAGCTCATTTCTGTGCAATGGATCTCACATATCTTGCTGAAGTGTGATTTTTCTATCTTTACACTGTCTCTGATAACTCCTTCAGTAATAACCGTTTCTTCCCTCTCAACATTTATACTTGTGCCCATTCATGTTATAGGTGAGGGAAGGTTAGATCAGTGTGGGCAAAGCAATTTAATTTTTCCTTTTTTGGACTGATTGTCAGAAATTACCTGGGGAGGTGGACTGTGAATTTTTCCTGAGTCTGGCCAATAATCTTGCATTTTTGTAAATGTGTTTTAAAGCCTTTTGGTCCTGATCTGACTGTTTAGGTGCTTAATAGCTCTCCAGTAAAATTTTTGGAGAAAGGGATGATATTATAAAAATAAAATATTTTCACAGTACCCAGTATGAAGTGTTTCTTGCTCACTTGCTCGTTATGTTTGAATTAAAACTCAGTAAAAATACATACCCATTCTGGTGTGACTTCAGGTTATTTGCTTACTCCAAATCAGACAAAACCAAAGATATCTAATTGACTAGACTGTGGCCATTGTCATGCATGTACCTCTATCCTCTCCATGAGAGATTTTATCACTTCCAGTCCAGGTTTAAGGTCTCAAATTCAGAAACTAGATGTATCTCCATAGTAAAAATATGTTGAATTTTAAATCATAGGCTAGATTTTTCTTTTCTTTGGATTTGGTGGAACTATTTAAAAGAATTCCAAAAATGGATGAGGAGTCTCTACGACAAGCAGGCTTAAGATCCCTTGTTATCAAATTCCTTACTAAAGTTGTATGAGTTTGAATGATTTCTGCGTGGATTTGTGTTGTTGATGCAACTGTTAATCATGGAGCAAAGAAAAGCTGCTGGAAAACTTGCAGTCACACCATGACCATTAGTGACAAGGAAAACAACATTTCCCACTCCCTGAACAGGAAGTGTATATATAGAAAGAAGGACTGTGAGGCAAAGAATATAGTCATATTTTAAAAGAATTTTAAGCTTCCTTGAAGGTTTTTCTCCGGGGAGCATAAATTAATGTAATTAATTACAGAACCTCTCTAATCCTTTAATTCTCTTTCCCCTTTGAATAATTTTTTTTTTATTTTGTAACTCTAGTTTTCTACTGGCAGACTCTCCTCCATAATTTTTCCTTGCAGAAAGGATTTAAAAATTATTTCTATTTTTGATGTTGTTGGAAATGTACTGAGCATTTGAGCCTGCAGGCAATGTTCAAGCTGTTAAATAGATGGATGAAGACCAGGGCCACGTGCAGAGGCAGCCAAAAAGCAGAATCTCAAGGCACAATTGATAAAATGCTGTAGAAATTAGTTTGTTACTGTACTACTCAAACTGATGGAGCAGAGAGAAAGGATGTATCTACTGTAGACAATAATGGAACTGCATAACTGGCACTTAAAAAAGGGGGAAAATAAAGTTTATAGAGCATTCATCAGATGAAAAAACTAATAGGTACAGATAATTGTGTGGTTTAACTTGTGTAGGGATGATGTAAAAAATCCTTCATCAGCTACAGAGATAGGAAATAAAAAAAAGAACAAATACTAATGCAGAAATAACACCAGTTAAGGACAACATGCAAAAATGGATACTAAGACCCAGGGAAAAGGCTTTCTTTAAAATGGTAATGAGAAACTAGCATAAGTGGCCTGGTCATAAATCAGGGTGAATGGTGTATACCTCAGAAAATTGCTGGAAAATAATCCATAGGCATAGCATTCCCTAGGTACATTCTACAGTAAACAGAATAAGATATATAAATAGTTATTAAAGAAAGCATAAAGTCAGCCATCTGTGTGCACATATAACAGAGAATCTCTGTCAAACAGGGCTTTTTGACTGCCTCTGTACATGTTGAAATAATCACATGGAGGGTAGAGCAGGGACTCAGTACTTTGGGATCTTACTCAGCTACTCCTGAGTTAGTCATCCTAGGCTCTTTTTAGAGTGAATAGAGAGAATGGATGTTCCTCATGAGTAATTATTCTCATCTTCGTGTAGTGGGCCAAAATGAAGCAATGATTTCCATCTTACAAGCACTCTCTTGTCACTGTTTTTCAGGAAGCAACCATCAGATGCAGATGTCCAAAGTACAGGAGCATGAACTGTGGTGCATGAATGTGTGCAGTTTAAATGTTTAGCCATTGCATCCCATTCCATCATGTTGTCTACGTAAGCCACATAAAAATAAAATCATGTGAAGTAGTGACCCTCACATACTCTTAAAAACCTCTTCAGAAAACCAGGATCAGGAAACAGCTCTTGGCTCAGCTGGGAGCAGCAGACCTGCTCTGGTGCCAGATGTAAATACAGACAGCCACAATGTAGTGCTTCACAAAGCAAACACAAACCCAAATCCCTTGGCGGGCCAATTCACAGCAACAATGTGATTTCAAGAATAGAACTATATCAAAATAAAGCAGTTTAGCTGAAGTGAAATCTAAAATATCAGCTCTGCCTGTAAATCTCATCAGGGAGTTTTTTTTTTACTTTAAAGGGGCACAATGGAGGACACATAAAATAAAAAAAACAACCCCAAAAACCAGTTCAGGAAAAGTATGATTAAATTGCAGAATAAAAGGGACTACTAGAAGTACAAAGAGAGGTTTCTTGAAAAATTATCCATGTTGGAATGATTAAAATTTAGAGGAAATCACATGCTGGTAATTTAAGGGAAACATAAAAGCAAGCTAAGGCAGAGCAAAAATATTCTGAACAGCAGCTTGATTAAAAAAACCTGTATTTTTTCATATAAGCATGTCTGAAGTTTTCTTCTGGCTTATTATGATTCCACCTTTCATAAAGACTGTGATCTGCTGCAGTCTAATGATGGAATTATGACAGAGTCCCTAAATATTGTTTGGAAAAGATGGCTCTGATGGGATTTGAGAGCCTCAGTGCAGAGTGGTGAATGATGTTCTGTTGCACTTGCAATCAAATGGGAATCTTTCTTTTTTTAATATTTTTTCTTTTTTTCTATGGCTCTTAAAAATGGTTTTATAGGTGCACAGAATGGAATGGGAAAAGTATCCTTCTCTGTAGAGCAAAAGGAGAAAGGAGTAACTTTTCTTGAAAATAAGGTTTAATTTTAGACATCCTTTCTAATAGCTCCTGAATATGTTATCTAGGTAATTACAGGATTAATTTTAAAAGTATTGCTTAAATGGAAGCTGCCACAATTATATGCACCTGTACCTTTTCAAGACAAGTGGTACATGCCTAGTGAAAAACCAACTATCAAAAGTTGTCCCAAACTGTAGGGTTAATGACTTCAGGTCAGCAGACCTTTTAGAAGGTTTAATTAATGTCTCTAGTTAAAGGTACAGATATAGTTTCTATTGAGACTCTTATCACATATCAACCAGTGACACAGGAAAATTATATGCCAAATTATATTTAAAACTTTCAGAAACAGGACTGTCGTCATTTCTGTTTTTTTGCTGAGACTTGTGTGTGTAAATTGTCCTGACTGACTTGTCTCCTGATTTGTTACTTGTGAGATTATCTTTTTATCCTTTCCTGTATGACTTCTTTAAGAAAATAGATGCTTGGGAGCCTAATTTTTTTAATTAATGACATTTGAGTGTCACTAGTGGTGTTTGATCAGCCTGCCTTGCTAAGCAGGGTGACATTTATATTACTTTGAATGCATTGGCTGCCCACCTGGTACTGGATATAGGGTCTTTTTTTTTTTTTGTTAGTGTGAGAGATGACTCTTTTCTAGATCCAGGAGGACCTCATAATCTCCCAAATCTTTCCCCATCAGATACAGACTTAGCATGGATGATCTTCCTGGGAGTCACTGGAAGCAGGACAGAGCACAACACTTCCCTGAGTCCTCTAACTATCCTGAGCTTTTTCTTTTCCTCTCAAAGTATCTTTTGGGGAAAATTATTTTGTTTGGCACATCATCTGTACATTTTATTCTCTCTTTGTAGTATGCTCAATAAAATATTAGACGTTAAAACTGTAAGATATTCAAGCATGTGATTAAGTCTCATGATTTCAGTGGAATATGTGTAAAAATAAGGAGTTTTTTTTGTATGTTTGCTTTTTGGTTTTGTTGGTGATGCCTTAGCTTTTTATCTGTCACAGACAGGAGCAAAACAATTACAATATTGCTCTATTATAGTAACAAACAAACTGTGAAGGGTTTACAAACTCAGGCTTCCTCCTCCCCTCTGCCACTAGATGTATTTGGGTTGATAGAACCAGACTTCCAATGGATTTGTGGGTCATGGTTGGTTGATTTTTCAATTTTATTAGACTAGGAGTAATGTTTGACCATACCTCATGTGAGATATCTCAAGAAAAGAAGAAGTAGCTGAGGATGATAGAGTCTGTGAGTACTTCAACTAAGAGAAGGTCGAAAATATCTTTTGGATATTTCTAACATTGTGAGCAAAACTTGACCAAGAAGCAAATAAGCAAAACCCTCTGCAATTTCTACATTGTTTTCACCAGTTCTGTGATGTTTAAATTGCTGAGCTAAAGCCGTAGCCTTTCATCTAGTACAAGTACTTAAAGTGCCTTACTTCTCTGTATTTCTGTGTGATATTTTGATAGATCAGGTGAAAGCACTGGTAATACCAAAAATCACTAGGGAAGATATATTTGTTCTGAACTTGTAACTCTCATTTTATTAGGAAATTTGGTCAAAACAGTACTACTTGGTGAGGAAGGAGACATGTGTCTTGCTATCAAAATTCCTGAGGCATTTTAGCTGAAGAATGTATTTTTTCAATATAAATGGACTAAGATTTTTTTTTCCTGGAATTTGTACTGCCTTTATTCATTTTTACTGGAAATTTTCACCTTAACAACTTTATTAACAGCCATGAACCTGACCGACTTTCGTGATTCTGCTCTGTTGAAGTTAGACATAGGAGGCCCATTTGGGGCACAAGTAGTTGATGAGCAAACAGAGGAATACATCGTGGTACAAATCAGCCAGAATGAAGACACAGGATCAAGGAGAAGGCGCCAGCAGCAGGTGATAGTCTTTAAATTCTTTTCCACTTTTTCTGAGATGTGTTTTATCATTTATTTCCACCACCAGTCTGTGACTTAAGTGGCCATGCTTTTTCCTGATCCAAAGTGTTTTAATTTCAGCATTAGAAACCTTAACGTAGTTAAAGTCTCCCTTTTTGTTTTGCCTTTATAAGACTTCTCTGGGCTTCCTGCATTAAAATTTTCTTTATATTCAGTGCAAAGTGTGTTTTGGCATCCTCCCTCTGGAGGGCATCCTGGAGGTGTCTTTCACTTCATTGATTTAGTGAAGGTATGAGGATGAGTTAGTTTGATTAAACCTGGGCATCCATAACGAACCTAATCGGGGGAAGTAATTTAGACTGATTTTATGTCTAGTTCCAAAAAATCTCAAAAATGGTCAGAAGAGAGAAAAAGAGGAATAAAAGCCTATCAGAGATATAGCACTCTCACTGACTTCTGCTAATATTTCTGAATATGACTCTCTTGCAGGTGGTATACAACTGGTCTCTACCCTTAAGTTCAAGAAGAAATCAGCAGATCATCACAACTAGAACCTTTCAGATACCAAACAGGTTGGCTAAGAGATTGAAAAATGGTGCATTGAAGGAGCAGTTTCCATAGACTTGACTAGGATAATGATTTAAAAATAATGATTACTGCATGTTTCAGAAGGGCAGGAAAGAATAATTTGTTGTGGCTCTTTAAAAGTATTTAAAATACTGGTTTGTATTTGAGTTAATTTCTAAATGGTACTTTTTAGGGGGATGGAGTTTGTTTGAAAATATTTGAAAAGTTGCTTGCTTTTGTAAAGATATAACAAGTACATTGATAAGTACTCAATATAAAATTAATGCACAAATAAAACAAAAGATATTTCATTCCAGGAATAAACAAAACTTTCTTTCACCAGAGGCACCATCTTCATAAACATTCAAGCTTTCCTGCAGGAGTCTGGAAGTGTTCCTCTCTCCATGAAGCATCAGTACCTTCATGCAAATATAGAGGCACAAGTAACAATTGCATCCATCATCTTAGTAGGTGTCTACGTGCTGATCATATTCGAAGTAAGCCACTTTTGTACTTTGATTTTTTTTTTTTCCCTAAATTGTAAGTGGAGCACAAGAAAAGTTTTCGGTCTTGGGCCTTGATATATTTTTAAAATGTGCATTTAACTTCTTCATGCACCATCAGTGATGCTAATGACATGAATAAGATACATGTGGGGAAATTGCTCTGCATTATAATTGATTTTGCCAAGTTCTTTTAATGCTGCAGTAGTCTTGTATATTTTTCTATTAGGCTTTAGAAGTTTTTTAATATTTCAATAGAATTATAGTTTTGTTGTGAAAGTAAAAATAGGTCAGAATTGTGAAGGATGTGAGAAATTTGGTTTTAAATTAATTATTTTTAAAATAGGGAAAAATAAAAATTCAATTTTGGTTATTTGCCTTCTCTAAGGTACCTCAGACGATGAACTTAGCATACATTTAACATGAACATCTATTTTAATAGATGACTTTCAGGCATTCTTTAACTGTATTATTTGAAGAGGAAATGGAGCCTGAATTAATATGAAGTCAAGGGACAGGGAACTTTTAACATATATTGCAACAATATTGCAAAACCTTAAGGTACTAAACCCAATAAAAATACATTGCTTCACACAAATGCACTTCCAAGAATAGAAAACGTTATCGTAAATAGCACAGAACTCCAACTGAATTATTTGAACTGAAAACACTGTTATCTTAAAATGAATTGCAGATGGGGAGGGAAGCTTTTTTTAAGTTTTATTTTTAATTCATATGAGCATCCAGAATGTCAATACTCTGAGTCGAATCACGCCTAATTTGTGTTACTATGAAACAAATAAATGAATGAAATCAAATCTGTAAGGTGCTCCACAGTATATATGTCCAGCATGCTCATTTTTCTTCCACATCCATTGCATATTTTGAGCTTTTCATCCCATTCTCCATTAAAATGGTAAGGCTGTAGAACTTCACCTAATCAAATACCAATAATGGATGCACACAGCACAACAGATGCTTTAGACATTTAGATTATGTTGTTCAGCAATGATTATTTCTTTCTAAACCTAAAAGTGCCTCTGCTTACATTAGATATGAACAAAGAGATATTATATTAAATGCAGAGGGTTATTTGAGTAGATTTTTCTATAAATATGTGTAGGCATGCAACACAGCACCAAAATGGTCTTAACACTTTTAAATGCAACTTTTTAAAAAAAACTGAACCAAACAAAAATACTCCAATGACAGCTATGCAACCTTTTAGCAGTTGCAAAACCATCAGATTTTAAAGGTAGGTAAAGGAGGGGTTTGTGTTTGCATCCTAAAAATCTGCTTGGAAAAATTAATAGGGAAAAGGAAATAAAGGCTTGAAACTGAAAAGCAGAGCCAGGGAAAGCATTAATTTTCCTGTTATTTTTAAGAAAAAGCCTTAAACCAGCTCATTAAATTATTGTTTCTGTGAAAATATCAAGGAATGTGTTGGCAGAAAAAGTATTTCTACAAAATCAAAGGTAGAAATAGGTACTCATAAATAAACTTTTTTAAAATTTAGAGTAGAAAGCCACGTATTACATCATGACTTTAGCCTTTTTCTCCATAGCATCTACAGGAATGGCAAATGCTACAAGAAGAGTAAATTTTGAACTGTTACTTTTTAAATTCTATGGTTCCCTCATGGATTTCTCACAAGCAATGGATGTTAATATTGTTAGAATATGTACCAGTGGCTTTCATCATATTCAGTATTTATAACTTTAGTGCCTGAAGTCCTGCTTTCTCAACACCTTGCACTCTCTATCCCTTTATCTGTTATCACTGTTGGAGAAATCAATTTTACTGCAGGAGCTATCTCTCGTAAATTTTCATTTTTGGTATTGCTGCTTCCCATCTTTTATCAGTCTTTATTAGTTTCCTGTATTTTATTTATTATTATTTGCAATACAGCTGCAAATTCAGATGCTGTGGACATTCAAACCGGTTTTAGAGCTATATTTTCCATATTTTATTTAAAAATGAAGAAAAAGGAATCATTTTATCTGTTAAAAATCACAAGAGCCTCTTTTTTCCTCCTGCAGAGCCCTTTTCCCCCCAGCATGAGTCCTAAATCTTGCCCACAGCTTCCTCATCCCTGCTGTCCTCGTCTTTTAATCCTTTCTTGCTCTTGTCCTCTTGTTCTTTGCTACCTTAGTCACCAGGGACTGTGCAAATCAGGCTGCAAGAGCTTCTGCTTCCTGCAGGTACAGGATGATGGGAGATTGTCAAGCTAGAGGTTCCAGTTGGAAACTGAAGTGTATTTACTTGTAAACAATTGTCTTCAAACTTTTACCACTGTAAACACACAGGGTAAAATCTACTTTAGGGTAGTTGTTTTCCTCCATGTTAGCATCAAATGTCTAAATTAAGCTCCCTTCCTTATCAGTGGAGATCTCAGGATGTGCTGTTCTTCAGAAAACAAGCTGTTGAACTTCATTTCTTAAGGCATATGTTTTCAGTGTCGTTTCATTTGAAACTGGTTCCATCTTATGCATTCATAAAATACAAATATGTTTCTGATAAAAGAAGATGCCCCTTTTCCTCTTTAATTTCCAATGATTTCCAGTTTCAGGTTTACCACAAATATTAATATTTTCATACTTCACAAATCTACTACTCCCTGAAATTTTTGTATGTTGCTTTTAACTCTCTTTATTGTTCATGCCTTAGTTTTTTGTTTGAATTTTGTGGGCTGTTTTTTTTTCCCTTTATGAAATCATCTTTTCTTTCATTAGGTATTAATTCTCTTGAAAATTATTTTCTTAAAATATCAATCTGTACCCTCTTAGCATTTCAGTCTTCTATTTCCTTCCCTTGTCTCAAAGGAGAAAAACATTCAGCTTTTTGCGGTGCTTTTTCTTTCATCTAATCTATAGGATTTTATAGACTTTTGGAAAACCACAAAGTCTTTAATTTTGTTCTTGGAAGCATAATCTGAACAGGAAATTCAAAAAGATGCGTATTCAAACAAGAAAGAAAGGAAGTGTGCCAGGTTTACTTTTGTTGATCTCAGCTCTACTGTCTGACCCTTCAGGATTAGTGTGGAAACATGGTTAAGATGGGTTACAAGTATATTTTCACATTGGTCTCCAGGGACATCTGGTGTAAATTGTGTGGGTGTACAGAGTTCTACACTGATGTTGCTGTATTAAGTCAATTTACAATGTATTTTCAGACAGACTTTTTCTATGTTTGATCCTCAAAATGCGTGTACTCTCTTGACTGAAAACTTGAAAAAAAAAAAGCTAGAAAATTTAATTTTTATAATCCCCTGCTCCAAGCCTCTTTGTTCTTTCAACTGAGTGTATTTGATCCTTTGCCTTCTTGGATTTCCATAATTTTTTCCAGAAAAGCATTTTCCTATGTAACTAAAGTGATTATTTGTAGCCCATTAATTGAATGGTCATCAGGTATGGCCAAGGAAAAGCAGAGTAGATAAAATCTCATTGTTAGTTATCAGTTAGACAGATTAGTTAGATATCAGATAAATACAGTTAGTTACCTTTGCTTTCTCAACTTGTCCCTGTTTTTGTCTACACAAAATGGGATAATACACTGGTTATGCTAAAGAGAAATCTGTTTGCCCATCTATATCTTAAAATACCAGTTAGAATATTAAAGTTTTGCTGGTGTTCAAAAGGTTTTTTGAATTGATAACCTCTTATTTGTAATTATTAACTACATATTTGCAGCTATGTTGAAGCCGCATTAATTAAAAATATGTATGGAGGAATGCTAGACATCAATTATTAAAGGGTAGAGCTCATTAATTGAAATTAATTAATGTGTGCCCTTGTCCAACACTTTCCCTTAATAATATATTTGTTTTGTGTTGTGTGTTAAAATGCAGTGTTAGCTGTTTATGATACTTGAATGAGCAAGTAATGTGAAAGTAATTGCCTTTTAAGAGCTATTTTGTAAAACATTACATTTAATCAGGAAAAAAGGCAAAATAACATTTATTATACTAATTTAATTTAAAAAATTGAAGAAAAAATAAGAGATACCAATAACATATCAAATAGCAGCAAAGTGATATGAGCAAGTATCAGAAATTCTGTGAGAGTCTCCATAGGACTTTTCACAAGTGATATTATTTAGCTTCATACCCTGTCTTGTAATTAGCACTAAGGAAGATCTTGCCAGTATCTTTTAAATGGCATTTTAACGATCTGACATCTTGAATGAAATTTGCATGTCTGAATTTCTTCTTAAAACACAAATACTTGAAAGTGCAAGATCTAGCCTTAAAAGCTTTAGTTTCTTACTAACATGAAGTATGAGCTTATAATCACAATTTTCATTACTTTAATGAAAATGGATTGTGTCAGTTTCTCTCCATATAGCTTTTCTATTATTAACTAACTTAAATTATGAATAAACATCCCCTAAGCTTAATTTCTTTAACTCATATCAGAGTGATTTTTAATAGCATCTAACCAGCAGAAATTAGCTCCAGAGAACAAAACTTTATGAGGTTTAGTCTGACCATTTTTCTGTCCTTGTAGGCTGGTTGAACCAGTGTTTCTGTGCAGGAGACATTTTTACAACTCTAATAAGTTGTTATTACTGCAGTCTTTACTCACAAAGTCCAGATTTTGTATGAAAAATTATGCTTTAGAGAAGGGAATAGGAAAAGAGAAGAAATAGTCATTGGCTATTATGAAGCATAACACTAAGTGATAGAAATAGGCTGATCTTAAGGGAGAGGTTTTTTTGATAAGGAAAGTAACAGAAAATGTGACTGATCACAGAAGTGATCAGCTTAGTCAGCATGGCTTCTCACTTCCCATCCATCCTTGCATTGATCTGTCTTTAGATACAGGCTGAGAAGTGTGGATTAGAATGTTCTCACTACCCATATGTCCTCCCAGAAGATTGGTAGCAAAGGAACAGAAGAAAATCCATAGCAGTTATTGGAAAAGACCGTGTAAAAAAGGAAATAGTAGCTGATGCACCCCCCCTCTCCCTTTGTTAGAGAGAATATATTCCAGCTGCTATGGATGTCATTTGCTTTAGGATGAAAAAAATTGTGAAGAGGAATTAAAACAGTGCTGTAGGGTTTGCCAGAAAATTAGGGACAGATTATCAGAACAAACCTTCTACCCTTCTTACTAAGAGTCCAAGCCATACCTCCCTGGGCAAGAATAAAAGTGTCTCCTTCTATACCCTACTGTCTGGGGCTGGTAGGGAGTAAAAGAACCCAGAAGTTTTAAATATTGGGACTCTGAGGGTTGTACAGAACCTAAATCAGGGTAATGAAACCTAAACATAAAATCCAGCAGTGAAACATACTTTAATACAAGTACAACTTCCTCTGGAGCAGTCTAACCTCATCTGCCTTGGGCAACAAGTGGTTTTGGATCTCGTTTGGAGACCCCATAAATTAAAGCACCTTTATCATACAAAAGTCTACTTCCCTTCATACCTCCCCAGCTTGCACCATAGTGAGGGCACACCTGCCATCCCCACGAGAACTGGTTTTAGGACATGAACTGAGGGTGTGCAGTAAAGCTTGCTGAGGATAACTGGATCGAGCCAGGAGATCCGGACACGGGACAGAGCTGTCTGTCCTGTCTCCCAGAGTGAAATATTCAGCAAGTGGTACCCTAGATATTCTTCTGGAGAGAACAGCCTGTTACTGAGCTACCATTTAAGCAATACAGACAATCAATCTTTACTGTCATTCTCTAAAGCCTTTCCTTAATTTGAGAGGAGTCTGTGACCTCTGTGTGTTTTGATCTCAGTGCATTTTGAGAAGCTCAAAATTGCTTTCAATCTGCTGTGCAGGAGCATTGTGAGTTGTTCCTTATGAGGAGGATTTTATCAATAACCCTGAGGTGCCAGGATTTTTACTTCTTGTGTAGAGTCACTGCCAACAATGAGGAGACTCTAAAAGGACAGAGCCAGCACCAGTAAGATAAACTAGTCATTTTTACCTGCCCTAACTGCAGCAAAGGAAAGGAAGCAAAATTCTGTAAGATGAGGAAGGGATGAGTTTGAATTAAAACAAAAATGCAATATAATAACAAGCAAAATCCTCAGCTGGATCACAGCTTGATATGTTATAATAACAATTTTGTGTTATTAATCCAATATGAATATTGATTTTACACTGACTATTGCCTGCCTAATTGTTAGATCTATCTTGGTAGAAGTCTGGCTGTGCTCTGAATATTTGTGTTTTAAAGAAAAATACCTTCTTTTGGGCGCTATGGTACTTCAGCAGAACGTAAACTGTCTTTAATTAAGAATGAAATAGGAAGAATATTGCCACTGGATGGTGCTGCTCACTATTCTAAGGGCTAGATTGTCTGCTTTAAAAGGTGCTGTCAGGCTCCTCTTTTCACAGAATGCTATTTTTTTAAATAATACAAGTCATATTTTCAAAACTAGATGCAAAAACTAATTTCCAAATGGCTCTTTGCTATTTTCTGTGCCTTTTAAACCTAATTTTGAACTGTATTTTGTTCAATTTGTGAAAGACTGGCAAATACAAATGTTTTGCCTGGCTTTGCATACTATGTATTTTGTGGATTCGTGTGTTTTCTTTCTCTTTGAGAGAGAGAATAGAACATTAAATTAGCTTAATTGAATGCTGCCGTTCAGCTTCTGTCTTGCCTATGGCAACCAGAGGAGTAGAGAGTCATGAAGTCTTAAAATTTTAACAAGTTGTTAGAGCACATGTACACTTCTAATGCACACAAACAGGGATGAAAACCACTCAGTTCTTTCTGGGGCCTCAGATGGTGTCTTCCTTCAGCAAGAGCAAGGGCAAAGTGAAAGAAAAATCTCAAAGTGTAGCAGTTAGGCTTGAAGGGACATGTGATGACATGATTTAAAGGGGAAGAAAAGTGGAGTGAAAAAAAGACAGGAGATGTCAAGAATGAAAGACTCTCCAGGGGAACTGCTTGCTAGAGCAGAAAGTTCCCTGTAAAGGTAGTGCAAATACTGCAGCTTATTGTACTGTTGTTCACAGTGCATGGCTGTATTTCTCTATGCTTGTGTTAACTTACTATTTTAAGAGAGCTGGCAAAGATTCAGGCTGGGAAAATAAAATTTTGTGATTTGGTCCATGTCATTTGTTTACTAGAAACTCCTAGTCTTATTAGTCTCAAGAATGCTGAGGTAACTGGGAAAATAAGGTAACAAGTGGTGACATCTCCTTCAGTTTCAGAAAATGTTCTGAAACTGCAAATGTAATTGAGGGTCTCTCAGTCCTCACAAATGCCTTTAGGACACAAAGAATGAGGGTGTGCATTGGGAATGATACCAAAGTACCTGGAGTGGATGGAGTCAGCAAAGCCTGCTGAGGTAGGTGCTGGAGAACTGGATTGACCTTTGCAAGACTGGAAGCTTATTCCTAGGCCAGCCTGTTGGTAAACAGTGGCTTTGATCATGTCAGCCCACAGAAGCAGTTTGGTTTATTTTCTTCCAGGTTCTTTAATGGCTCATGACCAGATCTCTTTACTTAAGTCATATAGAATATGTTTTACATAGCTAAAGTATTGCAGGAATGAGTGCCTTGGCACTTAAAAATTATCACCATTATCTTCCTGCAAGGCTCATCTTTCTGTTAATGTGACCAGACTCAAGGCCCTGATTTACAGAACATGAGTTCATTCATTTCTCTATGTGTCTGTCCACTTCTATAACAAGACAAAATCCCAAGGTTTGTATCAAGTACAGATTTGCTTTTAAAATTTGACTCTGAGGGACTATCAAGATATTAGATGCTTGTGGACACTACCTTCTGGAGTTTTCTAGAGATATATAAAACTGATTTCTTAGCATCAGAACCCTTCTAAAATGTAGAGTCTGGAAAACATCCATTTATGACTGTAGTCATAGAGGTAAGGCTCTCTCTTTTGTATGCTTCTGATAGAAATATTAGCTAGGCATGATGTTATACCTTTTTGTCCCTCTTTACGTCAATATTCTGAAATGAGAGGTTATTTCAAAACAGAACGCAAATTAGCATTCATTTCAACCCTCATTACTTAGGATTAAACCCTCTTCTGGGTCCTCTGTCCATCAATTGATACTTCCCTACTTCCTTCCTAGTTCTATGTTCTTTTCTCCAGCTTTGCTTTTTCCTCAAGTTTCCAAGGCATGAGCATTCAGTAGTTTGTTTCATCTTATGCATCAAGGGTATGTTTGTCTTTGCATCATTCAAGGACCACTTTGAACAGTTAATCCAATGTTCCATATCAGCATGAAGCTTTAGTAATTCAGTTTTCTCCACAAACAGTAAGCAGTGACATAGCTAAAGAAGAAAACCCATGAACTCTGAAAAGACTGTGAATTGTGCACATTGTTCATTCAGAGCCTTTGACAGAGCTATGGAGTCACAAATATCTCTGCAGAATCTAGAATCAACCTATAGATTTTCAATATAGAAGAGGGGAATGAAATAATCTGTTAGTTTATTCACAGAAAATAATTTGCTTTCTGAAGTCACTTTCTCTGTCTCTCCCCCTGACTCTCTGCTTTGTTTCATGTATAGAAAGAATTGATGTCAGCTTAATGCAGTTATTCACATGATTTCAGGGCTGCCTACCCTAGACAAGAGTCATAAGATATCTTTACCTTGTGTTCCTTAGCTTGTTCTAGTTAATGTGCTGTTGTGGTTTAACCCCAGCCAGCATCCAAGCCCCAGGAAGTCTCTCCTCTCTCCTACCAGAGGGATCAGAGAAGAAAATCAAAAGTATAAAAGCTAGAAATCCCATGGATTGAGATAAAGACAGTTTAATAAGGGAAGTGAAAGCTGCACATGCAAACAAAGAAAACCAAGGAATTTCTTCACTTCTCCTCATGGGCAGCCAGGTATTCATTCATCTCCAGGAGAGCAGGGTTCCATCATACTGAACAGTGTCTTGGGAAGACAAGAATCATCACTCCAAACATCCCCCTCTTTCTCCTTCTTCCTCCCACTTTATATACTGACCATGATGTCACATGGTCTGGAATATCCCTTTGGTCTGTTGGGGTCAGCTGTCCGCGCTCACAATGTCCCAAAGTCTGTTCATCAGCATGGCAGTAGGAAAAGTAGGAAAGGCTTTGGCTCTGCATAAACCTTGTTCAGCAATACCAAAAACATTTCTCCATTATCAATTCTATATTCAGCACAAATCCAAAATACAGTCCTCTACCAGCTTCTGTGAAGAAAATTAGCTCTACCTCAGCAAAACCTAGCACACATATCGTAGGGATAAAAGTGAACTAATGCAGGCATTTTCTTGGACAACATATAGTATTACTTTTAATCACTTTCTATTTAAGATAATCATCTTGTATGGTTTTTATGTAGCGTTACATTAGAAAGTGACAAACAGTTGCCTTCCATGACTTCCCCTAAGGTAGTGTTTTTTATACCAGGACTTCCTCCACTGATATTAAATCAGAACAAGTAATTTGGCACACTATCTGAGCAGAAATAAATATTATAGCAGAATGTCATAGATGGGTGCTTTCTTTCCTTGGGGCTGTGTAGATGTTCAGAAATTGCAAAATTCGCTACAGAATCTAGTGTTTCCATTTAAAAATAGTCATTTAAAGTTGGGTATTTGTCTTTAAAAAGAACTTATTGGCTATAAATGAATATATATGGAATATTATTTTCACAGTTACAGACATAAATATTTATTGTGCAAAGAATGAATAAGAATGCATGTTAGTACTAAGATATGCTAATGTTTCTAAGTCCACAAATTCCTCCAGTCAGTGCTCTTAACTGGTCTTGGTCACATATTTCATGCAAATGGCAGTACTAAAATGTTGATTCATGATTGATTTCTTGTAAAAATGAGTGAACTTTTGGTCCGGAATTTTTTTTTCTCAGGCAAGACATACTTACGTACAGTGATGCAGTTTTGATATATTTTGACTTATAAAAATGAGATTCATGGTTAGATTTTTCTAAATATTTAACCTAGTGTAAAGTCTTGTTTTATGATTCATGCCTGCATGTATGGAATACATACAGATAGTGTCCTAATCTTCAGACAAAGATATAAATAACTGTTCTTGCTGTCACAGACTTTTGTGATGCTTGGGGTTACTTTGGGATTCTTGATGCACATCATCTTACACCAGTGTACCCTAATGTTTGCCTCAAGACTTGCTCTAGCCCATCCCTGCACAATGCACCAGCATGTCATACTTTCTCAGCTGTGTGAAGCAGCTCCCTTTTGCCTCAATAAAATCCCTACAGGGTTTACTTACTACTGCTTAACTAGGTAATTCTAAGGTAATATATTTTCCATAATCATTCATTTTGCACAAGCTGTTGAGGCACATCCCCTGTGAGGAGTTCCCCTGTGCTGGACACAGTGACCCATGGCTGAAGGGGCTGCAGAACTGCTTCTGCAGAGCTTGTGTAGGGGAAAAACTGGTGGAAGGAGGGTGAAAAGCTAAAACAATAGCTGCCAGCACCAGCTGAAGGGGGAGGTATGTTCCTGAGCTTTCACTGACTGGTCAGTCTCTTTACTAGAGGTCAGCATGTGGAAAATCAAATAAATATGTCTGGCATCAGAGACGTGCTTTTTCTTCTGCTCTGAACTCCTTTTTGTCTGGCTATATCCTATGTTTCTAGTCTGTTGCCTTATTGTGTCCAAATTGTACAATTTTCCAGAAATAAACAAATTTCCATGAATTAAGAATTTGGTGCTGTTCAGCTTTGTAGAGGATCTACAGCTAGGGAGAGTTCAAAGTATTTCAAGGCTTTTTTTGAACCTTGTTTTCTATCATAAGCCCAAATTTTCAGTCATGTTGCTTGAGAGGAAAAATTACCTAAATTTTAAAACTAATTTATGATTGATTTTCTGTAATTTCCATTTTTGATTTTAGCTTCTGATGCTAGTGTTAGACTGCTGCGTTAATTTTCCAAAATATGGGGTCTTTTGATCCATTTATTTTGATCCGCTTACAAGTGAATCAAATATGTGTACACACGAAAGACTGAAGTTTCATCTGTATCCTGCTAAAACAAATGGAATAGTACAAAATTTGTAAAATGTATGACGACAAATTATAACTCCATCAAGGGATGTGACTGAGGAGCACATTTTCAGAGGCGTTCAGGCTAATACTGTCTTTATTATCTTTAGGAAAAACTGTGGACAAAACCTCTTCCACTACTGAGGATGTCTCCTTTTAACCCAATAAATTCTTATTAAAACATAACAAGGAATAGATACAAAACATAAAGTCAGAAAAAAATCACTATCCTAGGGTATCTCTTCCTACTTGTCCCCTGAGACTAAAGAAATAAACTAGAGACTTCATAATAAAGTCTAAGAGGGATTTGATTGTTGATTTTATAAGGAAGATCTCAGCTATTCTGCAAGTAGGTGAAAACCCCTATGTGGATATAGGCTTATATCCACATAGGCTTCTAGGTAATAACTTCATGCTTGTTGAAATGCAGCAATGTTGCCACTCTATCAAATGTAAATTAATTTATCAGTAAAATAAGAAGTTTAATAAAACAGACTTCACTGAATTAAAAATGGATAAGAAATGAATAGGGCTGGGTTGGAAACTTTATGTTAAAATCATTGACACTCATATTTCAACTGCTATTTATGACTTACAATAAAGCACTTGTGGAAATAAAGCGTTTGGTATGATATATCATTTACCAAATATCTTAGAAAAACATTTTAGAAATATGCATGTCCTGGATTTCAGCTAGGAAAGGTGTACTCTGAAACAGCATCATTCAGTTGGCTTCTAAATATTGCCCTTTTGCCTCCTGGAACACTATGCAAGATTTAGTGTTTGGAATTCAGAATAATTTTTATAATGATGCTGTTGCAATCTACCAAATGGTTCGATGAACTCAGTGCAAAAATTCCAAAGCACTTTCAGATAGATAAAGAAATTTAAATCTGGGAAAGGTCTAGGCTTTCTAAATCCAATTTACTTTATAGTTCTGGAACTGTATATTGTTAATTAATATCTAGCAAAAAGACTTGTGGCTTAAATTACTTGGGTAACTTCAATCTCTTACAGCATTCACCATATTGTGTTTATCACACAGTAGGCAATTGTGAGACAAACTTTCTACAGAGAATTATGAAACAAAATTGCTATAGTAACCTTTCCTAGTCTTTGCTTATTCTGTGTTGACTCTATGAGGTTGCTATCAACACACCTAGGTCATTGACAGTGTTGTTTCAGTCTTGTAGCTTTGGGTATTTTCATTTTTTATATAAAATACTGTAAATATCCATTCCTTTTTTTTCAATTTAATCTCTCAGCCTTGTAACGCCCTGTATCAGTGAGCTCTAAACTGAATCCTACTTTATATAGAGTGAAATCTGGACTGAATTGTTTTCAGTAGCATTTTGTGCTGGTATTACTGTCCCTTTGGAAAAGGCAAGAGCCCTGTCCTTTGCTGTTGCAGTAAATCAGCACTGCTAGGTATTCTTCAGACAAAAATAAAAGTGATGGTGATGGTGCCCTTTTTGCAAAGAGTTTATAAAGTTTGCAGTTGGAATGGGAGGTGGGGAGCTCTAGCATGCAAAGTGGTATACTAAAAGCTTTGCATCTTCCTCCTCTGTCTCTCTCATCTCCATGGTCATTGCACTTTCTCAAGTGAGAGAAGGATCAGATGAATAGAGATGATTTCTCACTTAACCTTTGAAAATGCCTTTAGATTCAGAAGTCCACTAAATCTCTCAGCTTTCCTGGGATTAAGTCTCTGTCTTAATTTATTTCTGAGCCATTTGAATTCTCTACCTGAACTGCTGTTTATGGATACACTCCAAGATTCATCCTGAAAAGATACTCATCCTCCTGCCAATCTTAAAAAGGGTTTGGTCGTCTGTACTATTTTTTAAAGAGCAATAATAGAATTTTGCTTGATATAATGCCCTCCAAATATGTATTAGATGGAATTGTGGTTCAAAGAATGTCAGAACTTGTAACCTGCATCTCCTAACTTCTACATTTTTAAGTTTTTGAAAAACCTTTGCAAATATTTTATTTGTTTGGGGTTTATTTCCTGTAAAAAGAAAATTAAAGAGAGTAATCTATTCTTTCCCAAAGCTTCCTAAATATAAAATTTTGAATATTTACATGTCTCAGAGTTTGTGTTTTTTCTAGGCTTTACCTTACTTTATGACTTTAATTTGACAGTTTGTTGGATTTGAGAGTTGTATATTTACCAAGTTTTTTGTAATAAAGCTTTGCACCTTGTTCATTATTCAGAGTATACTTTTGTATATCCTTCTTGTAAAACCACTGGAATGAAGGAACTGACAGACAACTTAATTTGTTCAGTTTCTTTCTGCATAAATTAAAGCCAACTTCACCCATAGGTGACAGCAAACTCTTGGAAACTGAAAATGCAGTCAACTCAATGCAAGTAATTAGGTATACAACTGTGACAGCAAAAGTGCTTATGTGGAAATATGCAAAAAATTTAAACAAATCTCAGAAAACCTTTGATATCTTTCTGAGAACTGCAAAAGAGCTGTCTAACGTGGGTGGGGGTGGCATGAGGAGAAAAACTCCAGTTTGAGGACAGCTGAGGATTTCCCTGTAGCCTCCACTTGAGCTTTGCTCTGGCAAGGAGCTGATCCCTTCCCTGCTGGACAGCTCCTCTTGGCATCTATAGCTGGAGAGAGCTGTGGGGTGTAACTGCTGCACCTCATTGCCAGCCAGAACTGGCAGAACAACTATGGAATGTTATCAAATGCTCCCCACCTTGGCAGAATCAGAAGGGCCATATGTGTGCTTACATGTCAGTGCACTGAAATGGGAAATCAAAAATGAGCCAGTGGGTTATCACACACATTTCTCTAGGAGCTGGTGGGAGCTGTAGTCTGTGCTCTGAACAAATAGGTCATTCAGACATAAAAGTCTTGGCCTGATGTCCTGCTTTGTGACCATGGATAGCTTACTTTTCAATGCATTTTTAAGGAAAATGTGAGAAAGAGACAGAGAATTTTTGACTCTCGAGTTAGTAATTTATATATTTCTTTTTCTAGTAATTTGATAAATTGTGTAGTTCTTTACCATTTCATTAAAACTTTATAATCAAGAAGACAAAACAAAGTCAAATACTTCCTTTTTTCTTTTCCTTTACAAACAGGGATGAGGGTCTTGAGATGCTCTCATATTTTTTGTTATCAGCAAAATATTTCTTATGAAATTAGTGGCAAATAAAATATTTCTAGATTGTTTTATTTCCTTCTCAACAATAATTTTAACTTGTGTTGGAATAATATTTAAACATATTAATAGTGAAAGCTAGTAATTAGATTCAGTCTTTTGTAGTGTGATTCTCATTAATTACATGCTTACTTTAGCTGAGTTATTTTACACAATCTGTGATCTTCCAGACATAGAGAATTAAATAACTACAGATGAGTTCCTAGAGAAATAAAGCACATTTTCAGGGCATGCTTTCTGAACATGGCCTTACTAAGAATGAGATGAATCACCTCCTGGGCATGCATCTTCTTTCCATGCAATGTGAAGGGAAGCCAGCAGGACCAGGCTTTTTGATCCTTAAGTCAGGGAAGATGAATTACTTTCCTCCTTGGTTCACCTACTGGTAAATGTAAGAAACTGGTGCTGAAGACTCTTCTCTACGTGGATATTAGAGCTAAGACTTCCTAGTAGAGTTCACACAGGCAAGGCTTTTGTTGGTTGCTTTTTAAATTTTGTTTAATTTGGTTTTTGGTTTTGTGTTTTTTTTATTTTTTTAATAGCAAAGTAATTTGCCATCCTCTGGTCAGAAAATACCCTCAAACAAGCTGAGAAAAGAATTTTCTATCTGAGTTTTTATCCTTTGTCCCTCTCCATTTCAACACTAAGGAGACACTTAGAGGAGTCTGAGGTCAATTCTTACTCTTTGTTGCAGATTGTTCACAGGACCCTCGCAGCCATGCTGGGCTCCTTGGCCGCTTTAGCCGCCTTAGCTATTGTTGGGGAGGTAAGTCACCAAACTGTAAGTGCTCCTTTGTTTCTGCCCGTGGTGTCAGGTATCATTAATTTCCATGCTTGCCCAGTTCTAACTGAGCACATGGCAAAGCAGTGTTTTTTAAGAAAAGAAAATGTTAGGACAGAAACTGGAGTGGAAAAACAGGTCAGACTAATGTATAGACAAAGAGAATACAAAAGAGTTGGTTGATGACTTTTTGTTCTGATTTGCCGGAAGCTGACTACAACCATTTTCAGCTTAATCTAGCCCTAGTGTAACACTGTTATTTTCAGTAATGTTAGCCTACCAAGCAAAGCTAAATGGAAATACTTTGCTTTATACTACCCTAAATAATTGCATCTCATGCTTGCATGTTCCAACCCTTTTGTTTCACCTGCTGCTTACCCTTAGTTGATATGGAGTGAAACCTCAGATTGCTTTTCTCTGTTGTTCTCATAACCACATCATTGCTATGTTCCCTTTAATTCCCTCCAGTTTGTTCACAGGTGAAGTGGTTTTGTTCTCTTACCAAAAAGGAAACTGCAGTGTACCATGTAATTTGTTTATCTTTTATTTCTGTAATGTTATGTAAAGAACAACTAGACCAACCAAGAGCCTGATAATGGCCCATTTAGGATGCCAGCAGTACTTTGAATTAGTAATAATAATAATAGTAGTAATGGCAATAATAACTATTTCTTGTTTTGTAGCTCATAGGAACACTTATGAATTTCCATTGCATTTATTTAAATTCATCAATTAAGTGGAGCTTATAAGTCATAGCTAATCACAAGTTAGGTGGCATTCACTTGTAATTGTATTTTTTGATTGCAGAGGCCAAGTATGGTCAAAGTGGTGGAGTGGATTGACTATGAGACGCTGGCATTATTGTTTGGAATGGTAACTAAAACATATCTTTTGCTCTAAATGTGCCAAAATAATCACATTCAATATAGAGATGTTTCCTTTAAAAACATTTTGTTAATTGTACTTTACTCAGACAATTTATGATGAACATTTGTGTCTTAAAGAATTTACCAAAAAGGATGAGGACCAGACCTCTGAAGGAGTCTTATAAAATGTTGATCCTTTTCTATTTTTTTTCGTAATCCGTGAAATTGTATTGATAGCATGCTAAAAACATCCTTGGGATTTATAAATGGAACAACTTGTTTAAGGGCCAGGTATTATCACTCTCATTTATCTTTTTAATTTTGTTTATTCTAAACCTTCCTCAAACACACTCTGCTGGAAAAATGTTTTTCTGTCTTACTGTTATGTCTGAAGCTACAAAAAAGCAACCCAGAAATGGAGAAATAATATCTGAGGAAATTATATTCATATATTGTTTTAATCACTTTGCCCAGAGCTGTTTGTGGTAAAAAGCATTGTCCAAGAGCTATTAGACTCTAACACAAAATATACAATATACAGAGACAAAATTACAATTATCTCTTTCTATTGTGAGCTTTTCTTATTTCCTGACACTGGTCCTTACTTCTTACATTCCCTACAGACAAAGAAAGCAAAAAAAATATTTCTGCTGGGAGCAAAGACAGAAAGACAAGAAACCTCCCAGATGTGGGAAAATGCGAGCAGTTCTTGAAGCCGTATCTTCTGTGCTCTGTAAAGCATTGCTGTAGAGAGCAAACACGTTCATTGATTTTTCTTGATTAATGATATTAGGGAGATACATTGAGTATCTAATGTATGATGCCCACTTAAGTCACTACAAATAAAATTCAACCAGACTTGTATGACATTTACAGACTAATGTTGAGAAGTATATTTCACCATATGATGCATTAACTAGAGATATCTGGCAGCTGTAGTGGATGTTCTAATATAAGGGTGATTAGATTCTCAAAGCTGTGTCAGATAAGAAGTCCATTTGTCAGGATCACAAACTGCTTTACTTTAGTTTTGAGTAATAATTCAACTGCTTTTGTATATCAGTTCCAAGTGATTATATTTTTCTTCATCTTTTGATAGATGATTTTGGTGGCCATATTTTCAGAGACTGGATTCTTTGACTACTGTGCAGTAAAGGTGGGTTTATTTGGTATCTATAATTATTTCTACATTTATCAAGTTAGTATTTATTCAAATCTGTCACACCAAGCACAATCTTTGCTTAACCCTTCTAAGGCCAATGTATACTTATCACATTAGAAATGACAGTGGTCATGTTGTAATACTGGAAAAATCCTTTGCAGATGAAAGGAAGCTCTTAATGCACTTCTGTTTCTACAGGAGAATGTTAAAGATCCCCAGTAGGGTACACAAGCATTTGGGCACTAGTAAGCTGAGTATTTCACTGATTTCCCCAGAATTGAGTTCTGCTGTAGCTGAACTCTCTATTTATCCCTGGCAGTGGGACAGTAGAAATATGGGAACTACTTTATGACCACACATGAAAAGTGACCACAGACCTTTGCACAGTAACAGAACAAAAGATTACATGAAAAGTTTAATTCACAGAATCATAACCATAGAATTAGAGAGTGGTTTGGGTTGGAAGAAATCTTAATCATTTTATTCCAATCTCCCTACCATGGGCAAGGACACCTTCCACTAGAGTGGATCTTTTAAAATCCTGTCCAGCCTGGCCTTGAACACTTCCAGGGATGGGACATCCACAGCTTCTCTGGGTAGCCTGTTGTAGTCTCGCCACCCTCACAGTAAAGAATTTCTCTGTTATATCAAATCCAAACCTACTCTCTCAGTTTAAAGCCAATCCCCCTTGTCCTATCACTACATACCCTTGCCAAAAGACTCCTTCCCCAGCTGTCTTATTGTCCCCCTTTATGTGCTGAAAGGTGACCCCAGAGCTTTCTCTTCTCCGGGCTGAATAACCCAGACCTCTTCCAGCCTGTTCTCATAAGAGAGGTGCTCCAGTGTTTGATCATGTTTGTGGCCCTTCTCTGGACTCACTCCAGGAGTGCTGCTCTGAAGATGGGGAATGTGTCCCAGGTGTGGAGGGAATGGGAGGTCTAAACCATTTTGGTCCACCTGGACATGCAGGCAGAAGATGAGGGATCAGCCCTTCTCCTGCCACAGACCCCCTTTATGGCTAAATGTGGTGTTTCTTCAGACTTATTTCTTTGTTTGCATCATGGGATTGTTTGCCCACTTCCACGAATTATTTTCTTGCTAAATTGTTTAGTATTGGAGAGGGTGCTATTGGAGTAATAGCAAAGGAACAGTAAATACTCTGAGCTCATTGTTGCTCTACTTTGATCAAGTTGCTTCATCTATAATTTTTTGAAATCTAAGCTGGAGTGATCTAGTCCATTAATTTTGCTTCTGTTTTTTTTCCCTAGGCTTATCGGTTCTCTCGAGGCAAGGTGTGGGCCATGATAACACTTCTGTGCCTTATTGCTGCAATTCTTTCTGCATTTTTGGACAATGTTACCACTATGCTACTTTTTACTCCAGTAACCATAAGGTATTTTATTGTTATGGTTTTGGACTTGGTCCTTTATAGCCAGCAAACAGTAGTAGACATATGTGAAAAATACTTGTTTGGAGGTTTTTTTTAATAATTTAAATGGATATTAGAACTTCAGATACTCTTATTGTAGTAGAATAAAAAGCTAGCACTTTCAGAGGGATGGGTTTTCTTTTGCTTTTGCATTAATATTGAGCACATGTCTGAAACCTCTGAACACTGCCTTGGCAGCTCACCCTTCTGGTTTGTCTTCATATCTCAACTACAACAGCATGTTTCACCAAATACTCCCTAAAAGATGAAATTTTTTTCCTGTAAAGCAGGCAGAATTTTTAAATTAAGGCTGCCTTGTCCTTTGCTGGGTAATACTTATACACAATTTAGATAGTAATTGATGTTTTAGTGAAATTGTTATCCCTTCTAATATTAGTGACAAATAAATTTTTTAAAAGTCCATATTTCATCTAACAACTTTTTCTTGAATATGAGAATCTGAATTTTATTCCTGTTAGTGATCATGTCATTGGGACAGCTACTGGTTAATTGCACAGTTTGAGATTAGATGTTTGGAACTTTGAGCAGACAACCGTGAATTTAATTGCTGCAGATTTCTGTAAATTAATAACACGTGATTTGCAGCTACATTTAATCAACGTGGGATTATAAATTACTGTTTAACCTGAATTTAACCTGTGTCTGGTCAGGCAAATCTGTTTAATCCAGTTCAATTTTGGAAAGATCTAGTGTGTTTTAAAAATTATCCTGAGAGATGTAATGCTTACAGTCATTATCACATTAAAGGACACAAAATTCTATTAAGACATGCCCCCTCTTTAAAATGCAGTCTAAAGCAGTAAAAACCAATTTTGCAAGTGACATTTATTCTAGACTGGAAACAGCTGGTGAAGGAAAGCTCCATTTGTCTTCTGTCCGATTATACTTTAAAGAGATGGCTTTGCTGTACCCTAATCAATAATTGCATTTCTAGCAGTAAGCAGCACTGGAACATTTAAACACCAACTTTTCTTTAGCTGTGTTACAGAACATTTTGGATAAATATAACTTGGGAATGGATTGAAATACAGAACTCAATGTAGCATAAAAAGCTTTTCATAGTCAGAGCAATGGTAACATTTATTCTGTTTTCAAAAAATCCTGGAATAGCCCAGGTTGAAGGGACCTCAAAAGACTGTCTGTTTCAGCTGTTCATGGGGAAGGAAGCCTGGGTGAGATAATCAGGCACTCTCTTCAATCACATCTTGTAAACCTCCAGAGATGGGGACTCTACCACATCCCTGGGGAGGTTGTTCCAGTGGTTAACTGTTCTAACCATAAATTTTTTTCTCATGTTGAAGTGAAATCTCTCCCTTGTACTTGTCCCTTGTCTTTTCCATGTGGATCCTTATGAAGGGAGAGCCTCTGCCTTTTTAGTCACCTTTAAGTAATGGACTTTTGTACTAAAGGTACACTAAGTCCTTTTGTTTTATACTAAATGAGCCTGTAACACTAAAGAAGGGGAAACTCAGTATGTGGGAATTTGTATTTGAATCACTATCAAAGCTAAAATAAAATTTTATCTCACCTACTAAAACCAAATAACTGCCTACTTCAAAAAGCTTCATGCTGGAGGTCATTTTCTTTTATATATTTCTGCCATTGTCAACAGCTTCACTGTGTTGCACTGTGCAGTCTCCATTGCCATGGAGATAAAGCTTACAGAAAATTGTACTGACTTTATGAACATAAGGGTTTATATTTTCTGTAATAAGGCATAAAACATGATACTTGTTTCACTCTGCATTTTGTAGTAAACTGCTAAAAAAAGTAATAACTACTCCCTTTTAGCTGTTGCTTATTTGCAAGATACTTTGTTATTGGGAACTAGAAAAGGCTAATATTTTTACACATGAGGAATTATATAAACAGGATAAGTAAACTGAGGAGCTGTGATTCTGCCATATAGCGAAAATGTTCTGATGGTTTTATACTTTGGGCTTAGCCTCTTCTTACTTATATTACAGTTCTCTTTTCAAGATATCACTAGGCCCATCAAAAAGAAAGAATCACTAAAGAAAAGTTTAGATTATATTTTGAAATACTGGGAAATTGAGGAGCAATGGAGTTAAAATTGCGAGTACACTTGTGGTCTTGTACCACAATTGATACATTTGGACCAGTTGTACTACAAAGTACCCCTTAACTGAATGATTTCATGCTGTTGAGGAAATAGTGTATTTTTGCAGAGTTTTTTCAGATTATTTTCCAGAGTTTTTTGTGCTGAAATATATGCCATCTGACACTTTTTTCTGTGTTTTAAATTGACACCCTTGATGATAGTGTGTAAGTGGATCTGGTTAATCTTTTTTTGCAATACACTCTTTTCTCTTTGAAAAATGGGTTTTAATAACACAGACTTAGGCTAAACAGTGAAGTTCAATGCTTCTTTCAGGGAAAAGTGTGAGAGCATTGCAGTGAGAAAGCATTCTTCCTGCACACTCTTCCCCCCATCTACTGTGAGGTATAGGGGACAATAATTTAAGTGTGACCTCCATCTTTACATTCTGGAGCAACCTTTTGATAATTTGTGAGGACAAAAGCAGTTGTTTCTTACTCCAAAGTGCTTAGGTGTGACTTTAACTTTCAGCCTGTATTACCACAGCCCAAGTTCAAAGTCAAACACGTACTTCAGAACAGAGCGGATTATGCGGGCGCGTGCGTAAATGTACTTTGTGGCTTGGAGTAATCTGTGTGAAGATTACTCTGTGTATGTGGGCTCCGAGTTCAAATGGATCATGAGGTTACTGAGTAAACCTCAGTGTTTTTCAGAGCACTTTAAGGTGCTTCCTGTTAAAGAAGTATTTTACTTTTTCTTATCAAAGCAGCATCCTACTAAAGAATTATTAAATATATTTGAACTGCTAAAAACATTTTGAGTTTTTTCTAACCATAAAGAACGTGTATTTCCTGTTTCATTGTAAATAGAAATACTCATGATCAAGCTTTAGAGGAGGCAGAAAATAGGAACAGAAAATAGAACTGAATAAAGCCAGTGTGAAGGTTGAAATCTCTAATAGATGATTCATGGCTAATAGGCAGCCTGCACAATCCTCTACCACAGCTTCCCACAAGAAAGTTAATCACTGTTGCTGAGTGCAGAGCCTGTGGTTGACCAGAATAGTTTTCCACAGGTCAGTGCAGCTTAAGTACCGCGGTTTCAGAAGCTGTATCACACTGAAAATTTGAAATGCTACTTTCTGTGTAGTCCAATTCTTGTACTAATCAACTACTTTTAATTAAGTACTTTTAAAAATGTACCAATTTTGTAGGTATTAATAATTACATTTTAAATGTAAAGAAAATTTACAATTTTTCATTTATATTTTTTAATTACTCTAGTGCAATAAATGCTTTAACACAGCATTTATTGACACATTATGTTTAAAATCCTGCCATTTGTTTGTGAAGTGACTGCGTTTTGTAATTTTTGTACATTTTAAGATTTAAGGTAATTTATGCATGGGATAAGAAGTTAATTTCATTATCTTTACACTGCAGGCTCTGTGAAGTACTTAATCTTGATCCTAGGCACGTCCTGATTGCGGAAGTAATCTTCACAAATATTGGGGGGGCTGCCACTGCTGTTGGGGATCCTCCAAATGTGATTATTGTTTCAAAGCAGGAGCTGAGGAAGAGGGTATGTACTGCAGTTGTTTGGCTACTAAAATTAAGTGGTGGTGTTGACTTATGCAATGTTGATCCTTTTCTTCCCCCAGACAGCCATACAAATAGAACATAATCTTTTTTTGCCATGCTGCTTCTTTTCCAGTAGGATGATCAGATAGAAGAGAGTGATCATTTGGGGATCAAATAGTAATGAAGAATAGACTTTTTGATCTGGACTGAGAATTCTTTAGTTTCTTTTTTTGTTGTTGGTGAGGAATTCCTTATCAATGACAAAATGAGGAAAGAAGCAGAACAACGGAGGGCTGCAAACGGGGCAACAAGTTGGAAAAGAACAAAAATGTGAAAATGAAGACAAAAATCCATCCATATTTTCAGTATAGGTTTTCTCTCAAAGGTTAAATATGAGACAATTCGACATTTTGCAGAGGTTGCTTTGCCCCTGTAGAGCCAAGACACACGTGAGCCACTTTATCCTTTAAAGTGGGGTATGAGAAGGGGGTGGATGCTTCTCCCGTGCAGCACAGGCTGCAGCTGGCTGGCAATGTTTTGCTATCTCCAGGCTGCAGAGACAGATTTTAGCTTCCAACACTTGGCTCTTCTATTGTTTGCTGGGTGCCTGGTGCCAAAGGTAGAGCCGTGGTGGCTGGTGCTGGGTGACATGAACCAGGTTACAGGACGGGAACCAGGCAGCAGGATCATTCCAGTCCCACCATTTCCTCCACATGAGCCTCTCTGCCCTGTGGCTGTGGGCATTGCTGGCAAGTGTTTGCAGCCCTCAGCATCTGCATGGAGCTGGGTTGGCTGAGTTTTCTGTTTTTTCAGCTATGCCTGCTACCCCTTAACTTGAGGGTATCATGTTTTCTTTCCACCTCTGGCACTGTCTCCCATCCCTTTTCCCTGGTTTGCTGTGGGGCAGCAAGGAGACAGAATGCTCAGGATGCAAGGGATAGCCCCTCCAGGGGTGGGAATTATCTGCCCTTCTCTTCACCAGCAAGCAGCACCATGGAAGGGGAGGCAATGTAATGGGCATATCTCTAAGGACACCAGACATGTGCCTTCTGTTTTCACCAGGTGTCATAAATTGCCACCCTCTCTCCTCCCCCCAAAAAATCCAAAGAAAATGTTAATTATAGTGGAGAAAGAACTGAGCAAGTGGGGTGAGAAAATTTTAGTTAACCCTAGGTTTAATTTTTTTATTTTATTTTTTTAATTTGGACACTGTTATGTTTCTATTGCTCTGTGAAAGAAAGATCTCTTCTACTTAACTGAATGAACTCAAATTAATCAAATACTGTCCAGATTTGAAAAGATCTTTGAAAATTCTTAGTATTTAATACACTGAAGGTTTTCCTTCAAATATTTGAAATGTACTGCAGTTGGCTAGTTTGGATGATGACTTTGAAGATTGTAGTATTTATTGTTAGCTGAGAACTTGATAGCTAAGTTTCACGTTTTAGATATGAAATCTGTGCACCTATTTAAAACTTCTGATCTAAAGGAGAATAATTAGCACCTGCCATGCTGGTCATTTTATTAAACACTCAGAAACTCATCATCTCTATGGAATCTTTAGAAGTGGCTATAAACATGGGAAATAATTAAGCAATCACAATTGAAAAGAAACCATGTTACATTTTTGTTTGAGCTACTGATATTTTTAGGAGGACTCAGATGTAAAAATACGCTAGCAAATATGAGATTATAGCAAATTCTGCATCTGAAACAAGCACAAAAATCTTTCCAGATGTTTTCAGTCTGGATTATTTTCAGATCTTTTGCTGCATCACAGAAATATGAATGTAATGAAATAGATTAGGTTAAACACAGGGCCATAGAATTTTTGCTGCTTCTTTTCTATATTCCCAACTTTTATATCTATGTATATAAGTAAAAGAGGGTCAAAGACCTATCCTTGGCCTGATGCAGAGTGTCATGGTCTGGGGTGTATCTTCACTGCTCAGGGCTCACCCCTTCTAAAGGAGATTTGCCTGGGAGAGTGCTGGCTGGGGTAACTGGATAAAGCCAAGAGAGAGGTCAGAGAGGGAGCTGGGCCATCTGGCCTCTTACAGTCTAAGCTGTTGAACCAATAGCTGGATTCCTAATTTTGTCCACCTGCTCCGTCATGCTCTCTTTTGATCAGAAGGAGAAATACAGACATTGCTGTCTGTAACTACTTCTAGTAAAGGATGTTGTGAAGAAGGGTTATATGAGCTACCACAGTTCTGTGTCTAAAATGAATGGGGGGCCTCCTACATTAATACCAAGTAAAATTTATTTTATTCCCTTTTTTTGTTTTAATTTTGAACTGTTTCAGAGGTAAAAGTTCTTTAATGTATGAATGATATCTTAGAAAATCTCCTTCATAAAGTATATTTTATAGTTTCTGTTATGATATTTTCTATAGAAAACACTTGGTTTTTATGTCTTTTTAGCATTATGATCATGTTTTTGGACATTCTAGGAATGTTTTCCACTTGATATTTTTTGTTGAAATTCTCCTTTTCCTTCTCTTGTACTTCCTTCTCAGTGTTATTTTTCCACAGTAAGTACAAGAGTACTTGGACAACTGCCCCTGCAGTAAGTTGAATAGTGAACTGTCCTATGTAGATGATTTGGTTTTCTTTTTTATTTTGATGCTATCAAGAGGAGAATTTTATCAGTCTACCTGAACTTTTACTGCTTTATATCAACCTCTAAAAGCATCTGAGTAAAATATTAAGCAAGTTTACAATTTTGTAGGAAAACTTGGCTTTTATATCAATATGAAAGGAAATGCAGCCTTGTTACTTTGAGAGCTGTTATCTGGTTATAGTGTTAGAAATGCTTTACTTTTTGCTTACTGTGGTGCTGGAGAGACTTTTCCCCAGAACCTTTTCCCTAGGGGAAAACTCACATTATATTAAAAAATATTTTATTTAAATCATGTTTAAATAAATAAGATTTTTGTAACATTTTACTCATTAAAATGTAACAATAATTCTCTTTACTTGTCTTGAGATGTAAGTGAATGTCAAAAGGATTTTTTCCTTTGTAGCTGTTGCTAATTTATAATCCTGACATACTCCCTACCATCATGACTGGAATCAGTGGAACATTTGCATAGTAGGAGAGGAAGTTGTGCTCTTGGTTCTTAGTTGGAGTTGGAAGAATTTTGACAAAACAGCATTTATGTTTTGTTTTTAGGGAACTAAGAGCAAATGAAATGTTTAGTGAATATTAAAAAAAAATGAAAAGTTTAGTCAATATAAAAAAAATGTAATGTTTAATTATCTTCAGAGTGCTGCCATAGAATGGCCACTGTTAACAAAATCTCATTTTTATTTTGAAGAGATATGGGCTTCAGACTTGGGAACTCCATGTTTATACACACAATAGAGCATGAACCAGTGAGACATGGTCCTTGTTCTCAGAAGGGTTTGACAGCAAATCTTCTGTGTTTGGGAACTTCACAAACTTCTACAAACGTACCTTTGGGATAAGAAGTTGCTGTGCTCTGAGCACAGGCTGTGATTCCAAGTTCTTTAGAGAATGGATGACAAATAGGTCTCCAGAGCAAAATGATGCTGTGAGCATGATAGTGAACAGGTGCACTGGTGTACCCAGGCTAAATCTGCATAAAACAGTTAATGATAAGGGCAAAGGCAGTTCTAGCATATGCTAGACACTGGGTTATATCCTTTTATTTACTGCTTTTGTTAGCATGTGATAAAGCTTGTGCTGTCAATCTGATGTCTGCTGAGGATTTGGGGCTTTCAGCATACCACTCAGAATTATTCCTGCCATTTAACAGTAATTTCCTGGAAAAAGACATCAGATTTCCCTGTGCTATGTTTTTCAGCCTTCATGACGGAATTTAGCGTGATGTGATATTGATTGGTTTTATTTAATGAAAAATTGTGATACAAAAAAAAATTATGAATGAAAGTAAGTACTTCTGAAAAAAGAGAAGAGAAAATCCTATATATGAAGCTTGAAAGATATTTCAAGCACTGGTGAAATGGATTCCCATAGTTTAGTAGGCTATTTTTGTTGAGTTTGCTGGATACAAGCTTGTTAAAACTTTTAATCAATTTGTAGAACTCTACCCTTTCTGTTGATGTTTCATTGATTCATTTTCTCAAGAGAAAATTAAACTTAGGTAAAGTGAATGAACTAAAATGTATAGGTTTACCTCTGATTTCAGAATTTTTACCATCTATGCATGTAGTAATCATTAAACAGCATAATATAAAACAAAAAAGGAGGTTCATCAGCATCTCAGATAAACATTATCTTCATGTAACTGGGTTTGACCATCAGTGATTTCTGGCTCAGTGATATCATGAGCAGCTCCCATGAGAGACAATGCAGATCTGTCACTCAGCTAGAAGGGATGTTTAAGCTAGTGTAGAAAAAAAAAATTACTCTTGTTCCTCTTTATTTTATTAGTTTTAAAATATTAAGTAAAGGGCATTCTGGCTAGAAGCACATTCTGCTGCTCTCCAAATCGCTGCACCTAGCTATAATTTTTGCTTTCTCATTGCTCTAAAAAGGCAGATTTCTTGTGGAAAGGTCTGAATTACTAGAATTTGATTTCACATCTCCAGAAGCAATGAAAAAAATAATAATCAAGATGATAGAAAGCAAATGTTTTAGGAAAACAATATGATACTTCTTCCTAATATGAAATTGATATATTTGACTTTACGTTTTAGTCTATAAACCAATGAAAGATGCTCAGTGTTTCAGCTCAGAATCTGTAGGCAGTGGAACCTTTAGGCTGTTGTCTTGCTAAAACAAAATCTTTAGATTTTCTCTCTACTGGGGAACAGGAGGAATTTGACATAATCATCATAGCCTCAAGAAAGGGACATTTGAAGTGTGTTTTGTATTTATCTCATAGATTGAAATCTCCGGGAAGAAAAATATTTCATGCCTATTGTGCACATCAATTCTATTCCAGTCTATTGTGCCGGAAAAGAAAATCTTTGTGAAAATGACTTTTTGTTGTATGCAGTAGACATGGGGAGCACTTTAATGCTTTTTAACAATGCTGAATCCTGGCCCCAGCAGTGCAGAAGACTCGGGAGGTATAAAATGTGCTATCCACAGCCACAGAGGGTATGAATGTAGGCTCTGTGGAGATGACGAGTTTCCTTTCTGGGATGTGGGAAGAGGAACAGGGGCAACAGATGAAGCAACTGTGCCACCACCTTGATATCCTCTGCTGCATCTTTGCTGTCTGTGGTACAGTGTACCTTTAGTCTCTTAAAGTTGCCCAAGAGGCTGGCAGCTGGCTACTAGTTACCTGACAATGCCTGATGTGAAATCAGCCTTCTTTTCCCCTGAAAACCTATTCCCTGTGCTACAGACACGCTGGTGCTAAACACCCATCAGTGGGGAAACTGTCTGTATTCCACTCTGAGCCTTTCTGATATCAGTCACAAAATGCAGTGCACTTGGTAGTCCTCAGCCTCCTCATGGCTACAAGGCATCAGCTGTCCAAGGCTAGTGATCATCAGGGTTCATTTTCACTCACTGTTTCTTGTGGATCAGTGGAAGGAGGTAATGGGGAGGAAAGTCAGGAGCAAGAGATGGGAAGAGAACAGACTCCAGTCTTGCGTTTTCACAGACAATCCTGTTGTGCAAGCTCTTTCCTGAAATAGGCACACTCCATGTAAGAAAATAATTTGTTTCAGCTGAATTGGCAAGCTATTCTGCAGTAGGAGCAGAGCAGCATGTTTTCTTTTTCACCAGAGATCTCAGAGATATGAAACATCAATGTGCTGATATTATGAACTTTAACAAAATCCTGAATCTCAGCCCAGATACACCCTCTGGAAAATTTGGGTAAGCTCTTGGGTAGGATGCCAAAAAATCTAGTAGACATTTTTTTCTTGTGATGGTGTCTGCAAATCACTTTCAAGGCTTATCTAAGTCAGCTCTTATGTCATGAAGCTGTGTTAATCCTGTTTTTTTTGAAGGATATTGTGATCTCTATCTCATTTCAATTCATTTCAACTATGAGTCAGACATGAGATCTCCTCTTTACCCTCAGCATTTTAGTTTGCCTTCTAGGTTGACGTGATTTTCTTAATTGAGAAATTAGTTTTGTGGGTTTCAAGCAAAATATCTCTTGTGCTGTATTTTTTGAGAAGCCTCTGCATTTCAGGAACCAGACACAATTTTTTTTTCCTTTGAAACTAGTGTGATAATAAAAATGTAAAGTCAAGTGACTTTTTATATTTTTGTTTATTTTCAATAAGCTACTTCCTTAAATTCAAGATCCTTTAATATATGATGAAGACATCACATATTTAAACTTGAGAGTTACCAAGAATTAATTTGGTTCCTGTTTATCTTTTTTACTTCCTACATGAGCATTTATCTTTATTTCTGCATATTTCTACAGAGAATTTCTACTATCATAGTTGGCTTGGTAGCTGGAATCTATCTTCATGATGTTGTTGCTGCCAGCCTAAGAAAAGTTTCATCTCCACTGCTTTTTTGTGAGACTAGTCTGAATGCGAAAGTAATTCTGGTAATTCTGGTAATTCTGCATTGAGTATGATCTGACCACTCCTAACTATTTTATTCCTCTTCAGCCACCTATTTCCCAGTAATTTTTCTTTTAGAAGATAATTCTTTTTTTCCAGTCAGGTTTAGGCATTTCTATTTTGGCTGATGTAGCTTCAGTGTTTTTACAGCTGAAATAATTTTGGCTTCCTACCTCTCTTTGTGCCATTTTAGAGCCCATACAAAACTGAATAATGATTTTGCTTGTTTCCTGATTTGTTCAATGGTCAAAGTAGGAAAATTTCTGAACTAAAGCCCACTCACCTTTTAAGGTTTAAAGTTCTTATTTTTCTAGCCAAAATTTTATGATCTTTCTTTCTTTTTGGCTATAATCTTAGAGACAGCCCATATAAAAATTATATTTATTGTCAATTTATTGTCAATGGTTGTAATTAAGGAAATAAACATGTGAGATATGGAGTTTATGTACTTTGGGGGCAGGTCTCACAAACAATGAACCTTTGCAGGAATTCTTTTTTATTAATTTGTAAATTTCCTAGAGTTATGGATGTTGTTTTCATCCCTCATAGAAATGTCTCCTGTAGCTCTGAATCTTAACTTGATGCCCAGAAGCCAATCTTTATAAAAACTGATTTGTTAAATCTGTCTTATAGAGAGGTCAGACACCTGACTGGCTGACCTATATTGCAGACAAACGACATTATTTTAAAGGTACATTATTTTTCTTTGTGGTGTCACTTTTTTCTGTCCAATTTTTAAAATAAACTCATTCCAATTCCTGAAGAGTCTTCCTTCTGCTTTCATAAAAGCAATGGCTGTAACTAAGTTACAGCAAAAGGCCATTGAATGAACAGGTATAGTTTCACCTTTTAGTGTCTGGAGAGCAGAAGAGTCAAGGAATCTACTATTAAATAGCAAGTAGGGATGACTTTACCTCAGGAAGCTTAAACCTGTATTTTAATAGGATCAAATTCTAATCCTAGGTCTGCATATTTATGGTTTGAGATTTATTTGACTGTCTGCAAAGTATCGATTTTTTTGCCAAAGAGCACCAATCTTTATCTGGCTATGAAAGTTCTTTATGACTGTCATCAGTTTCTTGTGTTATGTGTCTTTTTATTATGCCCTGTGGTGCAATAGAGAAACTTTCTCCTCCTTTTTTTGAACTAGAGACATTTCAACTAGGAAATTTCCACATAAATTCTTTTAGCATTTGACAATATAGAAGAACACACATTTAAAGCACTAAGTTCCCAGTCATCTTAACACACTGGAGGTACTATCAAATGCTGTTGCAAGGGAAGCTGTTTTTAATATGCATTGGAATTACCAAAGGATCTATAGGAAACTCAGAGTTAAAAATCAGGGAGCAACAGAGGTATAGAGGTGTGTCACAGGGAGATCAACTAACATTCTGGAGACTCTAGGAAATCAGGGGGTGCTCTGAAAATTCAGCTGGAACAACCTGGGCTATGCAGGGCTTGAGCCGTGCTTAATTCCAGGTGTCACAGATCTGCTTTGCTGGGATCACCAGTTCAGACAACCTGTTTTTTAAATATAAGACATTTCCTTACTACCAGAGTATGTGGATGTGATCCTCCTTGGAGCTTCATGGGTAACTTTTGGACAGGTAAGTCATGACTGCTTCAGAAAAGCCCAAGCCACAGCCTACAACTTGTGCAATATGGAGCAATGGAATTATTCAATTGAAAGAGACCCTGGAGGTCGTCTAGTCCAATGTCCTACTCACAGCATGGCAAACCTCAAAGTTTTAGGGGAAGTTGTCACCGTTCATTCTTATTGCTTGAAAGCAGTAGCCTTTTAAAATGTTCTGCTTCACCTTCTTTGAAACCCCTTCATTAAAAGGTTTCATTGTGTAAAATATAAAGAAATGTGTTCATTTATTAACCAGAAACAAGAATAAACACAATATTGACATTGCAATACTTTTTTTGTAAAAGAATGGTTCAGATAGAGTTATTGTAAACATTTCTGTTGTCACCACTTTAAAACAAAAGCTGGAAATTAAAATTCAACTATTTATGAGACTCTGAGTGATTTGAAATTGATTTACAGTAATTTAAGTGAGAAGTAAAAGTTAATGATTCAGTTTGGATTTTTTTACTGTACATTTCAGGAACCTAGGTGTGTTTCAGAGTAACTTGGAAAGTTTTAGTTCTCTGAATTAAATTGCAATGTGGCTTGTCTCCTTGAAACAGATGAAATACTGTAGATACTGTACTTGGGACTTACTATATTGCTTTATATTTATTGTTAATGTACATAAAGCTGAATACTTTTCCCTGTAGTTAATATAGAAAAATAAGTGATTTTTTATTTAGGTTTCTGTTTTTCTTTTCAGGGATTGGATTTTGCAGCCTTCACAGGGCATATGTTTTTGGGTATCTGCCTTGTTGTTCTGGTCTCCTTTCCCTTTCTCAGACTTCTTTACTGGAACAAAAAGCTTTACAATAAGGAGCCAAGTGAAATTGTTGGTAAGTGTGAGCATGAAAAAAAGTTATAATTGTTACACTGAATATGTGCTAAATGAAAACTGAGTAGTGCCTACTACAATACTTTCTTCAAATGGAAGTGCCCACCCTCCTCACTCTCTGAACATTAATTTTTCAACTGATAATTCATATTTTATTTTTAGTTGTGATATTTTCTGATTTTTAGAAGTGGATATTTTTCTGGTGCTAAGATTGAAGTTCTGACATGAATTATTAAATATCTTACAAAATTTGCAGGACTATTATGCATCATGTATTATATCCATAGGCATGAGTATCAGGATTTTCTGTATTGCAATAGACAACATCTGCTGAAGGTGCTGAGTTCATAACCTAGATTTAGAAATATCCCAGGTTTCCCTTACGACACACATAGTGCACTGATGCATTCCCCTGCTGATGGTGCTCTTCCATTGAATTTTTCAGCAGTCTTTTACTGGTCTATGGTCAGTGAAAGACCTTTCATCAAACCAGAACTTTTCAAGTTCTCCCCAGCCTGTCTCTGTGGCTCTTCCTACCCTAAATTTCCCTGGTGCATAATTTCTACAATTTAGAAGAACTAAATCTATATCTTTTTATGTCACCCATCTCAATAGTCTCTAGATGTCTTCTGAAAGCTGTTTCAATGACTGTAGACTGTGTCAGCCCCTTTTTGTCTTCACGCTTTTATGTTTTCCTATTCAGTCATTTCGAAGTTTTTATCATTGTTCTAGGGCTTCTCTTTCAGTGATGAAATTTAATACTAACCTCCCAAATGTTCACAATTTTTTTACGAGGTAAGAACTATTTCACCAATTTACTTGCAAGCTTTGTACAAAGAGAGTTGAGCATAACTGTTTCTTCCCTGAGAGTGATGCTTGTTTCACTTTTGGCCACAGAGGACTTCAGATCCAGGCTTTCACTGACGATGCTGCACAAATTTTAATGTGCTGTACAATGGCTGTGAACCTCTGTGTGTGGCATCTGCTTATTATGGGGAGGACAGCTTTTGATATGGTTGATATATCTTGGCTTCATTTGTAATCTGTGGAGAAAGATAAGTGCTTTTCAAGACTAATGGAGCTGTCTATGCTAGAACAGATATATTGCAGGCCTTACAAGTTTGCTTTTCTATTACAAGGAGAGTCCAAGGTGACTAACTGTGGAAAGACTTTCATGATAGGTACCTCATTTAGGCAAAAGGAGCAGTACTTGTAGTGCCTTGGCTTCCTTGTTCCAGGGAAAATTTGCTTTAGGATTATGGTTTTATTAAAAGGCAGAAGTGACAGCCCTCTCCTCAGTAGATTATACCATGGATCTTGAATCCCATCTGACAGAAGAGTCAGAGAAGACATTTCCCCACTTAGGAAGATCTTCTGAAGGGCTTTGGTTTTGAGTTCAGTGTCTATTCAGCACAAGGTGCACTCAGCTTACCTGTTTGTGTCTCTAAAGGCCAAAGTCTTTCCCAAGATTTAGGCCAAAAGTATTTTTGAGGTGCTCTAGATATTATATTAACTGTTTTCTAAGACATTTAAGGAGAACTTCCTTTTCTCCTGTATGACTGTCTGGTACAAGCTTGGCATTTTAATTTTATAACAGCTGAGGCTTTCTGCACCCTTAAAGGTCTTATCCAGAGAGCAAGAGAAACAAAGAAATTAACTCAGACTCTAACATGCCTAGATTATTTCTGTGACCCTACAAAGTAAGATTTTTCACAAAACCATCAAGAAAATGAATTCTCCCAACTATAAACAGTATTGCTTTCAACATAATTATATTATTTTATAAATATATATTTTAGAACATAGAATTGCTACTTTTTTTCCTTTTGGCTATAAACTTTTCAAGCATATGTTTTGGATTTTTAAAATGTGAAGTATGTATGAAAAATTTTAAAATTAATCTGAATAGTACAGTTCATTCACTGACATAGTATGTTTGCTAGTGAAACACTGGCAAGCATATTTCCCTCAATGAATTTCTTGGTAATCTTTGTTACTTGCACCTTAGTCTGTTCAGACATAGCAGTCTCCTAGTCAATATACCATTTGTTCTCATAATCAGCTTCTTGTCCTTTGCTGCTAAGCTAATCAGGTGCTGTTCAATTAGAACAAATGCTGGAGAGCCACTCTTTCCACTGAAAATTTCTGTGAGAGGGGAAGAGAAAGAGAGAGACCAATCCAGCTCTATTAGGAGATAGCTGTCGTGGCTCAGATTTGCAGATTGGCCTCCAAGGTGCTTGTTTTTGGGGGTCCTTTCATCTCCAGTAGAAATGGTTCTGTGATAACTTCAAATGGCTTGTTTGAAGCAGCTGTTTTAATCAACTAAATACCAGCCTTTCCTCACTTTGCCCTCAATTAGCAATTAAACAAGTCGTGTGAGATTTAATTGGTATATTATTCTCCTCAGATTTTTTTGTCCCTGTGCACCATGTGCTTTAAGCTTTTGTTCTGCTGCTATATGATACACAGAT
>VZTB01009788.1:2647922-2786938 GCA_013397245.1 Thryothorus ludovicianus
ACACAGATTATTAAAATAGATTTGCATGAATTTTAAAAACAGAAAAAGCTCTTATTATGAAGATACATTTTTATCTTAATTCCAGCACTATAAGTTATCAGTGTCTTTAATCTGTTGGCTTTCAGACTGATCTGCTGCACCTCTGCCCCAGTAAAAATACCTGTCCTTTCCCCAGAAACCACTGTCTACTTGCAGTGGCTTTAAGCAGGGTAGCTAACAAAAGAAAAATCCTCTGAAGAACTCTTTCATGGGAGATAAAATTTAATGTTTTTTAGGAATGAAGCAATTTTTGAGGATTTTTTGAGCGTGTCTTTTAGCTGATAAACCTGCTCCTTGTTCTGTGTGATGCAGCAAAAGATGAGAGGGCTAGAAAAGTGAGCTGAGATTTGAAAAGTTTGTATGTATCTACACTTTCACAAAAGAATATGTAAGGGAAATAATATCTGAGAGTGAGAGGAATTAAATTTACTGTTTCATCTCCCACTCTGAAAATCTGAAACCAATGTTTTTATTTCCTTTAAGGGTTAACAGTACATTATTTAGTCCCTGGGGAGTGTAACAATACACTATTGAGTCTCAGCTTTCAAGCTGTGGAGATGTGGACCTTGGTGTTTGGCAAGGTTGTTATCCCCAGTAGAGAGGGTGGCACATGCTCTGGTCACAAGTATTATACTGGCTGTTTTTACCAGAGAGGAAGAACATTCTCCAGCACAACTTTGGCACCAGCTCCCCATTTCTACTTTGTTGCTTTCCCTGTTTTCCAACTTTTTCACTGGCTGAGAGAGCCACCCTTTATGCAGGAGTGGTAATAGCAGGAGAGGGGGGAGCATGTTATTTTTTCTAGTGTAACTCACTGCAGCAGCTGGGAAAATACTGATGGTAGTATGAGAGTCAGCATGTAAAGCTGACAGCAGAAGGGATTTTCTAATTAATCATGGTCATATGTAAAGTGCTTAATGTGGGAAAAACACAATGCTTTTTCTCACAATGGGAAATGCAGTAACCAGATGAGTGAGCAAATCTGTTTCTTTCTTCCATGTGAAACTCTACAGATGTTTTCAAAGAAAAGGGAAAGGAGGAGGGGAAAGAACTACTGTGATGACTTGCAAGAAAACTCCAATACTTAGCACCAGACACTTTGAAATGCAAAAAGCCCACATAAAATAATAGTAATGTCTAGGGCCACAAGGACACTGCAGGGACACAGAGGACACCCAGGATGAGGTGTAATGTAACATCAGAATGTGTGCTGCTCACGGTCAGAGTACAGTCTTTAGTCCTGGTTTTGCTAGTAGCATGTTTGTAACTTTAGGAACCATTTCTTGCTAGAATCTGTGAGAGGTACACGAGTGACACAGCTGAATTAAGTAAACTGACAAATCTCTGTCCTGAGGTGCATCTGTACTTTGTACAGGTATTTTGCTAACTGCCAGTAAAGCATAATTGGTTTTTAATGTGATGTTGGAAGTAGTGGCCTCACTTGGAAGCTGGTTCAAGAGAGGAAAGTAACAAGCAGTTTATGAAGATGGTAATATCCAAAGAAAGGAATATTTCAATGTTTTCAAGAATTCAACTTTAAGCTCAGTCTAGGTGGAGGTTTTGCAATATGCACTGCACTCAACGGTCCTCACCTGAGATGCTAATTTCATTGGATTTTAGGGGGGATATTTTTAAATGTTGAGGACCAAAGTAGACAGTAAAATGTGTGCTGGTTTTTTTTGTTTATTTTCTTTTTCTCTCTTCTCTGCAGTCCAGTTGTAGATATTAACACCTGAATAGTGAATAGTTAACATTTTAACTCTCCTACTGTGAATGTTACCATGTTGAACTAAAAGATGCAGCTTTCTTATGAATGCTCTTGGTATCTAAGATAATATCTTTCTGTACATATTGTGTCTTTTATTTGAAAGAACAGTAAGACTTTCAGTCTCAAACAAATTAAGTAGTCTTAATGTCCCTTCAGACACTGTGTTTATTCCTCTTGGATAATATATCAAGATCTACCAGGGCCATGGCTTTATGTTTGAAAATGCAAATCAAATTTATTATTTGCATCTTTGATAGCTCTCCTGATGATCAGGAATGAAAAGTAATATCGTTTTTTGATTTGATTTTGATTTGATGAAGATTTTTATATTTTAAAATATTTTAGATATTTTTATGCTTTAATTCCTGTGTATATATACTATTCCTGAATAGTTTAAACTGCTTTAGAGTTGATAGAGTATTCCTTTTGGAAAGAAAAAAAGCAATGCTCTGCCTCTTCTTGTCTTCAGATAATAAAAGTAGTATTCTGACATTGCAAAATGAGGAGAATATGACAATCTCATCTTATTTTCTTAGTGCATTGGTAATGCAGCCAACACAAAGAAGGAAGCTGTAATATTACTTTACCTATTTTATGCAGAAAGAAGGTATAATATAGTGTCATTCTGAATCAATAGAGCAAGACTTGACCGTTTATTGTACGCATTTTTCATGGAAGGAATGAGTACAGGAAAATCACTGATGGGAGGGAAAACTTAGTGCTAGCTCCTGTTTCTTTTAGACTATTTATGCCCCTCTGTTTTTGTATTCAGTTGTAAAAGGATTGCACAGGTACACAGTGGTTGGCAAGACATGGCCTTGCCATTAACAGTGTTTCAGTAAAGCTATGACAAAGTTTTTCACTTTCATGGCTCAGAAGTTCATAAGATCTTCCCAGTAAACAGAGCTTAAAAGAATTGTTTAGTTCTATGTAGCACATTGTGTTTATTTGCTGCAGAAAGCTTTCACTGTGATAGTATTTCAATACAAGTGTAAGCTTGACAGATTTTTAATTGCTCTGCCATTTTCATTTATTAAAGTGTGCTCATTATATCAGTCACCATTTTTACTTCTAAACCATTGATAAAAGTTAATGTGAGTCTGAAGTAGGCTTCATTGTTTTTCTCTTCATTTTGTCCTGTTAAAAGCATTAGAAGAAGCATTATCCTTTGAAATGCTTTACAAGACTTGTTCTCTTGAGGCTTTATCTTTTCATAATTCTTTTTCCCTTATCCTTGGGAATACCATCTCTAAGTGGCAGCTTGCAGCAGTTTTTCTTGTATTGAAAGGACATCAGCAGTAGTTATATTTTGTGCAAAATGTTTTGGGATTGGAGTGTATCTACTTGCTTTTGAGCAAAGTACAGTGAATTTAAGAGAAACTGTTTGTTTTTTTTTCTAAGGGAGACTAGTAGTTTAACGGAAGACGTCAGCAAAATTGGTTTTCATTGGCAAGCCTGGAAGTCTGAAAGAAATCTATTTGATAGTAAGCCAGAGTTATTTTTCTAGATTTTACACCTGAGAAAAATTTTCTGAAACAAACTAAAGTAGAATTTTAGATAAATGCATGCTCAAAATACTTGACTCTTGACTTTCTTGTGCCATTCTCAGTGTAACAGAATGAAGTATTTTAAGCACATTAGGCAAGTGCTAATGAACATGCAGAGAATCTAAATGTATCCAGATTCCTTCTTTTAAAAGGTGGGGAATTGCAGTAGAGGAAACAGAGACCAAACCCACAAGCATTAAAATAAGTTTGTGGCTCTAAAGTCTGACTTTCCCAAAGATGAGAACAGAGCCCGTGTTACCTGAGAGAGAGATATCCCACCTGTCATCCAGGAACAAGCCAACTGAAGAGTAATGTGTATCTTTATCAACCATCCTGAAATGTTAGGAGAAATCTAACCCACTGTAATAACTGTGGATTGCTCCATCTGAGTCCTATGTGACCATCATACTCATAATAAATTGACTATTCCCATATAAAATCAGGACTAGGCTTGTAATGTTGTAGATTCTTTTGTGGGCCTGCTGCAGCCTGCTCCAGCTTGCTTGGAAGATGACTCCTGGTGAGTAATTTAGGTGTTTGAAATGATGAACTGTGTGATTTTCTGCCCAGGCTCCAGCTGCTCTGTTGCAGGATGTGGATGCCCTGTAATTCCTATGTGATGGATGCAATCCCATGCTGGGTAGCTGAGCTGGCATTAGGTGCCTTTCTGAACAAATGGGGCCTCAGATGTCACACTGAGCTGGAAAGCTTATATAAATTCTCTGTACTGCTTTATACAGCATTGTGCACATTTCTTGTGTTCCTTTGCAAGCATTTAGCTGAATAAGGCAAAAAATGTTTTGACGTTGTTTTCAACACCCTGCAATATTTATGCCTATGATTACCTTTATCTACTACTGACCAACCGGACTATTCAAAGGAATAAAGACAAGAATATTCTAGGTTGTGGTTGGGTTTTTTTGCTTTGGTTTGTCTTTTTTGTGTTTGTTTGTTTTTTTTTATAGATTTAGATCCTCATGCTTGTGTCCTGTTGGGGGGTGCTGCCTCTAGGAGAGAGGCATGAGTGTTTGAGCTAGAATATTTCTCAAGGTGACTTTTTTCTACTCATGGATTTCAAATATTGAATTTAGTTTCTGCGCTTACAAAATGGAGATGACACCATCTAATAATGCTTAGACGATTGGTTGCATGATATGAGGGATTTAAAAATTACTAAAAGTTAAAGATATTACTATTATTAGTTAATTTGATTTACAGTTAATATTTAAACAGAAATATTGTCATTCTGAGAATTTGACTAAGAAAAACAATTGCTTTACTGAAAATAGCTACTAAACTTAGAGAATAAACCTACTAAACTTGGAGAAAAAAAAACTAAATAAATATTCAGATGAATGTACCTTGAATTTTAGATACAGCCCAGCAGTGCAAACCTGTGTTGCTTGCAAAAAGATAGTTTAAAGTAGTTAGTGCATGTGCAAGTTGAAAATTGTCATTTAATGATAATTTTTATCATCTCTTCAAGGGTGGTCATGCTCTTCTGAGTATCTTCAATTAACAAAACTGGCCTTTTCAGATTCTGAGACTGGGAATTAATTGCACTCAGTTTTTGAGAATGTCTTCTTTGTTATTGGCAGCTGGATGGGAGGGAACGTGATTACTCAAGTGAAAATCAATCTGACTATTAATTGTCAGATTGCAGAAATAATATGCAGTTTTCAAATAAAGAATATTTTCTAGAATGCAGAAATTTTTTCTAAACTGTTACAGTCTGGGTCAACAGCTGATTTTTTTTTAAACTCAGTGTGTCCAGGATAAAATGTTTGTGGTTTCCATGGCAAAATAACGAAGTCAGAACAGATTAGCTGCATAGGGTTTGCATGTTTGAGGAGCCTTTATTTGATCCTATAACTAAGCCAAAAATGAATATTTTCTTGTTGGAAAGGGAGATTTTTCTATTTTCTTGTTGGAAACAATAATACTAGGCATATTGCTGTTGTGCCTAGTGGGATTTATGAATGTATGGCATTCACAAAGGATTTAGTATTGTAATGAGCTGAGTTCTCTGACTGAGTTGAGCTGCAGCTCTCCTATCTTCTTGTGCTCCAGATCACTGCATACTAAACAGCTTTGCTTCCATCACTTTGGCTACTGGTACGATGTTTGCAGTCAAATGTTAATTTAGCTGCTTTAATGAGAAACTGCTGTGCTACAGGCTCACCATGTCAGTTACTGGCACTGGACCTGGCAGTGGGAATGTTGGATAGAAGACTGACCCACCCTAAAAGTAACCCTGAAAAAACCCTGTGGAGTGGGTTGGACAAGTGAGTGGAGAGAGCTCACTCTGGTGTGATATAACCATTGGAGCTCGTCTGAGGAGGAGACAGGAACTTAATGGACACGGAGAAAGAGTGTGAGACTATTCTGTGATTCTCTTCAGTGCCGGCCAAATGCTGCCCTTGTGCTGTCTTGGCCATAATTTCAAAGTGATTGATAAGACTCTGCAGTTGCATTAAGCCCTTGTCCATGTGTAACACAGTATGTCATAAAATATCAGATGTTCCCAGACTCTGGGGACTGCTGCCTAAATGGTTTTGCAGTTATGAAATGGGAGAAGTATAGCAAGGCCCAAAGGACTTTGGCTTTGTTAATTGTTGTTGCTGGCTTCAAGATTCTACATTATTTTTCCTTCAAAAAAAGCACTATTTTTAATAAATATGTATCACCTGATGCCATGATGGGCTATTAACAATAAGAGTGTGGATGAAAAAGAAATGGGAGAAACATTCTGTGGGATGACTTAGAAAACCTTTGCACAAATCATTACTGCAACAGGAGTTGCAGTACAGAAGATGTATCAACTGTTCTGATTTTCCAAGTACAGTTTGCTCTGAAGTAAACTCCACAACAGGTCAGATGTTCACATCCTTGGGATGTTTAGAAAACTAATGACTGAAAAAATCAAACATGCACTTGCTTTATGTAAAAGCACGATCAAAGCCATGTGAAGACACGCATATATTTTTTAACACAGATCACAAAGCACCAGTCTAACCTGGAGATTAGCCCCAGGGCATTTCAGATGTGGAACAGGAATCTGCAGCACAAATCATGCTGCTTTCCACTCTGTGGGTTTGTTTGTGGCACAGATACAGTGATAATAGCTGCCACTTTCTGAAGGAGAGGAGAGATTCTCTGTATGAAAATAACTATGGAGTACTTGCATCTCATTTAGGTGGTGAATGATTCAACTTCCCTCTATCAGCTATACCCTTGGTGAAATTTCACTTAGAAAGGATGGGAAGGAATGCTATGGCAGGATGAACAGATGTCTTCAGAAAAGTTGTTGCAAAAAAGACAAACTGTAGGGAAGTAGAACAACAAACTAGATGCTCATGCTTCATGCTATTTGCTAGAGAAAAAGACGAAACACTCTTTCCCTTGGACTGATGACAGTTTCAAAGCTGCAGTCATACTCAAAAATCACACAAGAATGAAGAACAGAAAGGCCTTTTCTTTTTTCCTCTGTGAGTGGAAAATTACTGCTCTTATATGTGTGACATTAATGTTGATGCAAAATTAAATTATGTACAGAAGGCTTGTGGATCATTTGATAAAGCAAAACCTATGCATATTGTAATATAATTTTGTGCCAGATTATGCTTCTGGCAAGAACCACCAAATATATTACAAAGGAAAGCAGTTGATTTGGCATATTTTTGGAATCTGTGGTTTAGGAATAAATCTCCTTGGAAGAAGAGCTTTAGGTGAGCACTAGTTATTTAAGTACCGAGGATGGTCAGTGGGCTTTTGACGGTGTGAATTTGTATTTCTGATCTTACACTGTAAAATTTAGGAAAGCATTTCCACTTTGGCACATGTGTGCAGATCTATAGACACAAACACTGCAAAATATATGTCAGCTGCTGTTCAAATCCCTTTCTTCTGTGCCAACCATGCAGACTCTAGACACAATTTTGTTATTAAATGTTTGAGCTTTGTTGAGTCTAATTCCTTCTCATGGTCAACCTTTCTTTATAAGATTCTCTCTGCATTATCATTATGAATATTTAATTGTAAAGGAAACTGGGGAATTAAACATATTTAGTACTTTCTTTGATAGCAGACATCATCACCCTCTAGAGAGCTGCAGCATAAAATGTTCATATCACTGCCTACATCAAAACGTGTTTTTCTTATGTAATTAAATGATTTTTTTATAAATAATTCTAATGGCTTGTTTACATGATGTAAAGAGTTAAAACAAGAGCAACTTGCTGATTGAACAGGGATTATAAAATATAAACCCATGGATTCTTGACTTACTGTCTTCAATGACATGAAATTTGAGTGGAACAGAAAAGGAGGATGAGGAAAAATGACATTGCTTTAACAGGAAACATTTTCACAGATAGTTTCTGAATGAATATTCTGATTTTATTTCTTTAGTGATTTCCTGTAAAATTCAAAGGGTTATTTTGGCATGCCCAGTTTAATACTCTTCTTGAACAGGAACACATTTTTTTTGTCAATTTCCAAGGCCTCAACGGTACAGATTAAAAAATAATCAAAAAGGATTGAAATTTCTGGGAAGATTCTAGAGTCTGATTTCAAAGTGTTAATCAGTCTGTCTGAGCTTACACAGGATCAGATCTCAACCAGGTTAGGATGAAAGTCACAGTCACTGTTTACACATGTTTTCAGTGCCTAAGAATTAAATCCTCCTAGGAAACTTTTAAAATGCTATTAAACGTTATTCCATAAGAAAGTGCCAAATTTCACTTTTGCCTTACATAGATAAAATTGCTTGTGTGAACACAGAGTGAATGGAAACACTTTGTCTATTTTGAATACTGTGAAGGAGCATTTGCTGTAATTTCTAACTACACAGGGAACTAGTTTCTCTTAGCAGTATAATAATGTATACTGACAGTTTGTTTCCTGTTGAAAAATGAATGCGCCATAGTTTTAGCCTTTAAATTTGTTGAAGACATTTGCAAGCATTTGAAGACATTACTACTTTTTCTTTGAAAAAAGACTGTGGTTCATTTATTTAAAATTTTAAAAAAATTTCCATTTATTTTTCATTCACTTCAGCTTTGCAAAATGAATGACAAAAGCAGCTTCCCGAGTGGAAATTTGTTGGGAAACCATCCCAATAAACAGAGCACATCACACATTTTATCTTATCCATCTCTGGTTTCACACGCGTTGGACTTCACATTGATGCAATTTTGCTTCTTTTCAGAGCTGAAACATGAGATCTATGTTTGGAGGCTCACAGCTCAGCGCATCAACCCAGCCAGCAGAGAGGAGACTGCTGTGAAATGCCTCTTGATGCAGAAGGTGCTGACCCTGGAGATGCTCCTGAGGAAGAAGCTGAGGACATTTCACAGGTAAGCAAGGACCAGCGTGTGCCACCTCCCCTTTCAGGGATCTTCCCTGGGACAAGACCTGCATTCCTAGCTCTGTCTTGAGATGGATGTTGGGGCAGATAGGAAAAGTCACTCTCAGCCTCAGTAAAACACAAAGTATTTTAGGACAAAACTGATATGTAAGGAAAATATATTTGTCGTTATGACCCAAAATTAAAGGCCTAGAAATTTCAGGAAGCTTTTGGTTTAAAAGGATCACAAATATATCACTACACTTTTCCTTACAGTTGTGGCTTCAGCTCAGTAAGATGCTGGAGTTTCTTTTTTTTTTACTGAAAAATTCAAATTCTCTTCAGTAAATGAGTAAGTTTGAAAAACATTTCACCAGTGAATTGCTGCATTTTACAATAATTTCATAATAAAAAAAATTCAGTGTAAACCTGAGTGCAGACATATTTTTATCTATAGAAAAGAAGTTTACATAAACTATGACTAAAAGAATAATGACCTTGTTTTGTTTAGAGTCTAACCTGATGTTATGCCATGGAATTTGATGACTGAGAATAGCAGTGATAAATATTTTGAATGTTAATTGACTAAAGTGAAATTGGAATATTAATTTTAATGAACAACCTTGTTAAAGAATTTGAGCAAGAAAATGTAAATAAGATTCCTTGAACTATTCCAGTAATAAGATTGTTTACATAATTTTTGTTGATATTTTGTATTTTGAATTGAGTGACAGTATTAATAGTTCAAGACAAATAACGCTGTAAAAAACTCCTCTTTCACAAAAGATTTTAAGATTATCAGACTTTATGATATTTTATAGAGGACCCTTCTGACTTACAAACAAAAATTTAATATTTAATCTTGAAAATCAAGATTCCTCCAGCACAGGACATTTAGAGCAATGTAAAAATTCATTGGCATTAATGACAGAGCTCCTGAACTGCAAAGCCTGAGGCTTTTTGCTGGAGGCCTGGCTGTGCCGATAAAACAGTGAAGTTATTTCGATCTTAAAAACTTCATTATAAAATGGAAATGTGGAACATATGTGTTCTGACTTGCTGATGCTAGCACACGACCCTTGTTTTATCACTGCAGGACACACACATCAACTCCTGAAACTATTAAGGGAACTCCACATTGCAGATAGCCAGATCCCATACTGAGGTCTATACCCTGGAGTCCAGCTCCTTCCCAGGCTGTGGCTTTCTTCATGAATGGAAGGGTTTGTGTGTTAGTGGAGCTCATTACAAAAGTGGAGTCTTAAGTGAATGCTCACTTAAGAGGGAATTTTGTTGCTGGGTGTAAGAAGGCCACGACTCGTTTGTGGTATGAGTTACTCCACATGGGGAAAGAGGTGATCTATAGGTAATGAGAGGGATTTATTTCAACACTCTTGGAAGAGCTCTGATTTCACTCTGGAAAAAAGTAGGTGTCGTTTTCTTTCAGACAAATTTCACAAGAAGATAAAAACTGGGAAACAAATATCCAGGAACTTCAGAAAAAAGTAAGTAGATGGCAAATTTTTAGTATTCGTGTGAATGAAGCTATGCCTTGGAAGAGTGATAGTGCTTTGAATCTAATGGAAATTGAATAACTCTCCTGATAGCCATAAGATGGCAGAGTGGTTGGCTTCTCGGTCAGATAAGGTTACTGAACCACATGATGAAGTTTTGTTAGGTTTTGTACTTTTCTTCCTTAGAAAACTATAACTTAAAGAATCAATTAATGATTCAACAGTGTTTTATTTAATTTTTAATACATAGCTAGAAAGGCTTAGGAGGTGTCAATAAATAGTTTTTAGCCATGATGAATGATAATACAGTACACTCCTTCTAATGTATGCAATGCTGACTCTAATGCATTTTGGTGACACTACTGCTTTTATTATTCAAGCAGGGAAAAGCCACTTGATAAATCCTGTTCTCTTAGCTGTGCACACACTAGCACTGCTTAAGACTTTATGCTGAAACTGAGAAGATGGAAACTCTGTAGTGGGATTAATGGCTCCTAAATTTAATTATCTAAGTGTCAAAATCTCTCTACCTCACTGGCATCACTAATGAATCAGGCCTATGTCTGAGAGCTCAAGTCCTTGATTGGACTCCTTGGGGTGGAAGTCCTTGACTGGGAGAATGCTGTCTTAGGTGTCACACCAAACCAGAGCAAACCCAGCAGATTTTTTTTCACACCCCTTTCAAGGCATCATATAAGAGATAAACTTTTTAAAGAACAGAGACTTGTATTTTAGTAGAGCTTTAAACTATATGAAGCAAGAGACAAACTCAGTCTGGGAGAAAGTGATTCCCTGGAGTGGTAGCAAAGCAGAGACACGATGAAAAGCACTGGGGCTGAGGGCTCAAGGAGATTGGCACAGTGAAACAGGAGCTGGAGGTGTACAAACTGTGTAGAGATGAAGGGCTTGGTACATACATGAGAGTCATACAGGAGGTGTGAAAGATATGGCCTCTAGAGTAGTTTATAGATTTTCAAAGCACACCTGGAAAAAGAAGGATGATTTTGTCACAAAGCCACAGAGTGTTCAGAATGGCCTCTGTGATAGGAGTTGCATTTCAACCCTACTTCACCCTCTGCAATGAAGTTGTGGAGAGTGGTGGCTGAATACAGCTGAATGTATGCAGCAGCTGCTAAATACTTGTATCTCTTAAAGCCCGTTGGACCACACACTCATTTTTTTTTATAGATATGTGATGCCTTAGGTTTTAGCTTTGATATTTTTTAGATTCTCTGCTATCTTAGTGGGTAGTTTTAGGTTTCATATTAAGTGCTACTGAGCTCTCTTCTCAGAATAGATAGACAAAACAATTCCTTCTCTAGCTCGATACCAGGGCAACTTTCAGGCCCAAGAACAAAAACAGCGGTGAAGTGAGAAGAAAAAACCCAGAGGATGGAGCTTCATAACCTGAAGCTATGGTTGGACAATTAACTGCAATGTGCTGATGGACCAGGACTTATAAAAGTGTGGGACCTCATGATAAGGCATCCATTTTGTGACCATTTTGGGGCATCTTAGGTGTGGTCTGACTGAACTCTTTTGTGGCCCAGGAGTACCCACTGAAGCCTTTTAATAAATATCTACTTTTTCCTCTTGCTCTGTCTAGTCTCTGTTCCAGGCCAGCCTCCAGAATGCAACATATGCATGAGATGCACACCTCTAAAAACTGTTCTGGTAGTTCTGTCTTTTATGCTGAAGAAGATCATGAAATACAGGAGCAGCAGTTTGCACTTCACACTTGCTTTTCTGAACTCTATGCATAATACATAGCGTCTTCTTTAATACAATTACTAATTTTATTTTCCTGTCTATCTCCAGCACAGAATAACAGACAAAATTCTTCTCATCAAATGTCTGACAGTGCTGGGATGTGTTATTCTTATGTTTTTTCTCAACTCGTTTGTTCCAGGCATCTACCTAGATCTTGGTAAGTTTCCTAGTTTTGTTATGAGTAAAATAAGCAACCTCCCTGAAAAAATGCCAGTCATATATTTCTGAGTCTTGATCTTTTCAGAAAGCCATTTTTCATATGTTCCTGTCTTCACAATTTTGCCAGGTTAAGCAGCAATTTCTCTGGGAAGAGAAGAGTAGATTTAAAAAATTCAGTCACGTCCCAGTTACCCCAGGAGGAATAACAGAGAGTGCTCATGTCTTCATTTTCTGGACTTTTCAATACTAATGAGCTGGCTAAACATTACAGAATGAGCAAATTTGACCTTGGCATCATTTGCACTATTTGAGTGAATGACCAAGATGTATCAGGGAGATCAGAAAATAATCACCCTATGGGAGAACTAAGAAGCAGTTTGGCATTATTTCTTAAGTATAGGAAGCTTTTTGTATAATTCACAGTTTCCATTACTTCATCACCATAATAATTCATTTCCAAAAATGAAAACAGGAGGACATTTTATATGGGTGAAATGAAAGTAGCTGTGTGCGTACTTTCTATATATAGATCTGTATGTGGAGGTTTTTATACAGGTAATTCTATATCTCTTTGAGAAAAAGTTCCGCTTATCCTGAAAACAGAACCAAATCAAATCTCACATTTAATGGAAAGTCAGCCATGAAACCTACCTGTGCATTGACCAATAAAAAATGAAAATAGTTTCTTTTTGCTGCTGAGATCTTCAAGATTATGGAATTTCAGATACATTTTTTTCATACAATCTGAATTTATATACTATGTACTTCTATCTCAGTGGCTGAAAGATGGCTCAATCTTGAAGCAGAATAGCTTGTAATGAATAACTTAATAATCATATACACGAATATTACATTGACACTTATTTTTGCTGTGCAAAATATAGAGACAGTTATAGCTCTACAGTGGTGATCAGGTTGTAAGCAAGACCTTCTATATCTGCTGCTGACAGACTATTTGCCATGCAAATGGGCAATTTCAGCCAATGAAGATTACTGTCTGTTAAGAAGTAAAAAGGTAAACTGATGTATTATAACAGCAAAAGTGCTACATTAATAAGGTCTGGGAAAATGCAAAAGCTGAAAATATTTGAATACGTTTGAAGTCATGGTGGCTGAGAACATAGGAAAGGCCTTCACATTGAGGGTTTAAGAAATCAATTTACACCCTTACTTTTGTGTCTCAGATAAGTGGTACTGAACCATGTAGGACTTCTTGAATTAAGCCAAGCATCTCTAAGTTTTTTTGAAAAGCCAGACAGTCATTAAAGACTAAACAGCACTGGTTGTGTATGCTCCTGGAAAGATATTTTTTCAAAACTGCAAAGGAGTTGGAGTCAATGCTAGAGGAAACATAGTAACTATTGATCATTTTTCTTTGTCCGGCTTTATGCCAGTAAAATAAATGAAAACAAATGGAATGTTTGGAAGTGTAGGTTTCGGTTATTCAGTAGCTGAATAACAACCTTGAAGGTAAATAAGGGCTGTATGTGTTCTGTATAATTCTCCCCATTGTGCATTCACGGCAAATCTGTCAGGTTAATGAATAAATGTTACTAAAGCATACACATAATTTCTACTGAAAAGTAATTGAACCCGTAAGCTTCTACTGATAAGTTTACAGGTTCCATAATTTACAGCTTCTCATTTTTGTTTCCTGAATTTCACCATCTTGATGATAGCTATCGCTTATTTATCTTTACTGAAGAAGTGCTTCTGTGAGGCTCTACGGATTTTAGTCTTCCAAAGCATGGAAATGTATTTCATAATATACACTGCATCTTGTATTCTGTTGGCTTGGGTAAATTTGTTCAATATGTTTTTCTCATAAAAATGAAAGTAAATTGTAGTTCAGTGTTTAATTTTCTACCAGAATAATGGTTTATATAGAGGCTGAAGTGTTAGAAATCTAATAACTTTAAATTGGATTTTGTAGAGAATTAGAAATATTTTAAAATTCTTTATCAGTCCCAAGCCTTGATACAATTTTTTCATTATGAACATGAAATCATTAATATAACTTGAAGGTACTGACATTTTAATTTAAATAATAAAATTTGCATACTTAGCTTCCTTTTGAAATGCAGAACTCATTCTTATCCAGTTTTCTTGTGCCTGTTCATTAATTTATTTAATGTAATTCTATGAAATATTTATGTTAATAAAAGATTAGTACTGATACTTAAGAGAAACAGATACTAAAATCTGTAAGACTCCTACAGCACTTTCACTTGGCCTCATGCGATTTTATTTTATTTTATTTTATTGATGAAGTATTAATAAAACGTCTGAGAAAAGATTACAAAGGATGAAATTAAAGTCCCTTTGAGGATTATACCTGGCTACTATTTTGACTTTATCTTTTAGGCCAGCATGTCTAGAGCTTTGAACAATACCAATATGTCCGAAAAGATTTTAAAAGTAATATAAAGTAAGATTTTGTTGAAGGGAGCACTTGTTCAAAGTGACTGGATCAGAAAAAAAAATGAAATCAATTTATAGCTTAATTCCTTCTTCTGTGGGGAAGATACTTTATCTTTGATTTGGTTTTAGTCAGTTCAATGGGTTGCTGAGCTGCTGTGAACTTTGTGCAGTTCCTTCTAGTGTCTGTGAAGAGGGGCCCATTATCTCTGTGGCCCTGCTTTTGCCTGCCTCTCCTCTGCTTTCTGCATGCAATGCAGGCAGCCTGCTCTTGCAGACCCCCTCACTTTTCTCCCTCCTGCCTCTGGACAGTTCTTTCTCAGGACCAGGCTCACTAGTTTCTGAGACAAAGGAATGTCTTCTTCTGCTTTAGAAGGTTGCAATAAACTGTTGCTCTCATATTCAAGGAACAAGGTGAAAACCCAAGAGTAAAGAGATAGTTCCTGTTTCAGAGAGGAGATACTGCCTCAATTTTGGCTGCAGGCTGCTGGAAACTGGGATGGAATGCCTGGAGAAATGCAGTTGTTGTTTTGTCTCATTTATATATGAATTCCTGCCTCAGTGCCACCATTTCTCCTGTTAAAGACACAACTCTTGCACAGGAGAACCTATGGTGTCACCATGCATGGCTCTTCTTGTGTTCCTTTGATGAATTATTTAATCAAAGGGACAAGGAGAGGTTTTTTTGATTCACTGAATTTTTCCATATTTAAAGACTGTCATTTGCTCACTTGAGGGAGCTATCTTGGATTTTCTGAACCTGTCCTGGTATTTTTGATGTCATGGGCATCTGTGATCCTTCAAACATCAATGTTTAAGCTAATTATCTTCATCTGCCCTCAGAATCTCTGGGAGTGTCACTAACCAGTGGAGGAGGTCAACATCTGTGCTTCAGCCTGGTTTCATTGGTATTATTAACCAAAGCAGTGTTAGCAAACTCCCCAAATTTAGGAACTTATTACTAACTTTAGGAACTTTCAAGTAGCTAACATGACCACTATGACCTTTCTGGGCAGTAGGAGAAGTTGTATAATCAGTATTCTATCATCTATAACTAATCACTGTTGACTTACTGATAAGCCTGGGTTCTTTTTTATCATATGTATTTGTTTTAGCTGCAGTTACTTATGGACACTTGTCTGTAGCAATTTCTTTCTTCCCTTATCATTTTCCAGTGATGCTCTTTAATTAATACATGAGGCTGTAACACTGTTTTCCATGACTAAAGTTGTTTCTTTAATTGCTAATCTGACAATTGTAAACAAAGCAATGTTGTAGCATCTGATGAGAGCATCCAGTCTAATGTAGAAAGACATCAATTAGAAGAAAGAAAGATTAGAGCCTTCTCTGAAAAAAAAAAAAAGCTGTCCTCTTTCAAAGTCTTCATGTTTGTGCTTGCTGGGGCTGGTCAGCAGCCCTTTTCCCCAGGTGTCGTTACCTATGATTGCCAGTGGAGTCTGATATATTTGTCCTCATTTACTGCTCTCAACCTCAGTGCTTGTGCTTCATCCGTTTACTCTGTTATCTGTCATGGCATGTGGTGGTGTTGGTTTAGGTGGTCTGATACATTAAGGTCAAGAAGAGTTCTGCATGGGACTGACCTGCTGGCCTCTGATCTGTGGCATAGAGACTTGATTACACTGTGAAAATGCGAGCTGTTTTTTAAAAATGAGAATGGACATGACTGTATCGGAGAGACTTCATACATCTTTGATTCATAGTCATGTCCAAAACATTCCTGGTAGAGTGTACATGGAGATGAGTTAAAAATAAATTTGATAATAATTTTTTAATAATGAGAATGTCAAAATGTAGCTAAACCAATACAGTCAGCATTGACTCGGACTCAGAAAGTCTAGTCCAGATGTTAGGTATTCATCCCTGTCAGTAAAACACCTCGCTTATGAAAATACAAGAGATCTGCTTTCCATGATCCTTGCAGTCTTAATTTATTTTAGGATAGTTTTCGAAAAATTCTGCCTTGAAATTTCATAGTTGTCCATGCAGCTGACCACAAACTTGATGAGAAAAAGCCAAGAACCAGCAACAGTAGTACCTGCTAGGGCAGCCTTTGATTTTTTTGCTCGCTTCTAGAGAAGTTGATCTTCCCTTTATCTTGATGTTTGCAGCTCCTCAAATTATTTTTTGTTTACAAGGGTCAATAAGGCTATGGCAATTGAGTGTGTTTGTTTGCAGTGACCTTTACTGAGGGTACTCTGTAATTTTTCAGACTTACAGATCAGTGTGATGGAGACAGCTATATACCTGTCAGCTCATCTCTGGAGATGGAGTGCCCAGCTGTAGAAATGTCTAACCAGGTTTCTTTCTCAGTGTTCTGAGTGCCATCCCATCTCATCTATAAAATTGTGTTTGGAGGGTTAATGAAGCTAGATGTTGGCATTACAGTACAATGCTGAATATGATTTTACATTCTGACTTCACACTATTACAGCTATTCAACCAAGTCCAGCACCTCCTTTCCTAAGGCACGTGTGCTGATCTGGGATTACAGAGCAGTCAGTTCTTTACCTGGTTTTGTGCAATGCTTCTGTTTTTTATTGCTGTAATTACCTTGTTTCAGCATAGGATTCTGCCTCTTGTGCATTGTATGGGGTTATATCTTCCACCATTTTTTTCCATATCCTTTTATTCCTCTTGTATTGTACCAAGTATTTATTGGTGTGGAGCAAGTCTTGGGCTTCCACCTTCACTGTTCTCTCTCCCAAGGAGAGGACTCTCCTTAAACTATGATGCTAAAAATAGCAAAGAACACAAAATGATTTCCACGAAGCTAAGCCTGTAAAAAGAGACTGCTCAAAAGGACCAGGAAGTTGCTTTCTGAGAAGAAAAAAAAGAAAAAAAATTAAAGATAAAAAAGCAGTTATCAGGGGATAGCAAGTACTTCTTACAAATATTCAGCAAGATTTCAGAATGTATATTTTCAGAGATTCCTGATAAAATAAAAAAAATTAAATAAACCAAAATATGGAACATTTTAATTCACAATCAGAACTACTGATAAAACATACTCTATGAGTAGAGCTAGCAATAATGGACGTATGTCTTTGATTTAACTTTTTCACCCCAATATTGTTATAGGTTTGTATAAGAGGATGATCAAACATATATTACATGATGATTACACCATACTACATGAAGGGCTGGCATATATCCTTAAGCTACGTTCTGACAAATAAAGGATTTTAAAAAGCACAGAAAGTTAAAATCATACTGTGAGAAAAACATATATAAAAAATCAGTGTGTCCCTCCTATTGTATTGCAGATCCAAGTGTTTTATTTTCATCTGGAAGAAGCTGGTCTAGGTGGTTTTTAAAAGAAAATTATTTCTCAACTACTACAAATGTGTGACCCTGAGTATTCTGTTGCTGCTATTAACAACTCTTATTCATTCTTTCTTGTCCTACCCACTACTGCTGACACAAACAGATTGCTCTTTACACTTTGGGGAAGCCTGGTATTTACCCAAAGACTTGTCAGGACCTTTTTATCATCTTATCTTTGAGTTAAGCATCCTGGATTCTTTACACTTTTCCTCAAAAGTCAGCCCTTCAGACTGTTGATTGTGCTTCCTTCTCTCCTCAGCTTTCCTAATGGGTATGCCTCTTACAGTGTATATTCTCAGAGTTTGTCGGGGATGAGGAGAGCAGACGCTGCTTCACAGAATTTACTGTTTATAGCCCTGGTTCAGTGGACCATGACATTTAGTTGTGATACACTGTATTTCTCAAGTCTAGTCTGTAGGACTATTTGGCATCCAGTTGCCTTCCATCCTGGATTTTTGCAGTTTTATCTCTTCCTTCCTAAATGCATTATCTTGTGCTGTCTTGAGCAGCCTGCTGTTTTGCCCAGGCCATCAGTGAGATCGTGCAATGTTATCCTGACTTTGGTTCTCAGTTCAAATGTCTCAAGTGCCGTTTCAGTTTCCAGAAAAGTGTTATTTTCTGTCTTCATAAATGCATTATTCCAAATTCTGTGCATATAATGTGAACATGCAGTGGCCACATTTTCACTTTGTTCTGAGGAAGCTTTTTATACTTCTGTGCTTCTGACCTGCAACTATGAGGTAGTAGGTCAAAATTACTTTTGCTGAGGAATGCAAATTCTTCTTAATGAGCATTCGAAAGGCCCTACAAATTACACAGTAATTTTTCTCCTTAATTTCTTCCTTTTTCTTCTGCCTACCTCCAAATTCTAGACTTCTATTTTATTCTATTAGATTGTTTTATATTTTCAAGTCCATCTACTTGATTATTTTTAAATGAGAGTGTTTTTATTGAGTAGAATTGCAATTGTGTTCCACTCATCATAAGCGAAGTATTATTCCAAAGGTGATTTTGCCTACTGGGTATGAGAAAAGCAAAGCACTTAAGCAATTTCTACTACACTTCTTTTTCTGGCACCAGGCAGAAGACATGGAAATCTTATCTTATGAAGAATGTATTATAAATTTGCAAGATGCATTTTATAATAAAATTTCATTTCCTTTCTCCTAAAATAAATAGAAACTGTCACCCTCTTCAACAGGTAGAAATAGAATTGAGATTCAGTTTCTCTCCAAGTTCTCTTTCTAGGACATCAATTGTCATGAAGCAGAGGCACTAAAAGGCAGTAAAGGAAGTGGTCTGTGGGACTGTAAATGGGCTTTATTTTCACTAGAGTAATGAAAAGTTATTTTAAAAAAATATTTCTGTTTCTCTTCCTTATGGCTCTCTTTTGTGGTCCAGGAAGCTAGAAGAAAAATGAACAGATAAGCCAGTCTTCAACGTAGCCTAGTACTTTCAAAATTCTCCATAGTGAATAAAAAAGTCCAAGGAAGTCTGCTGTCCTCTCCTTGTTTCTCCTCTCCTCTCCTCGTGCAGACTGAAATCAGCCCTGTGCAGCCACAACTGGCAGCTGATGTGTTTGCACTTCCCTCTGGAGAGCTGTGCTTGCTGAAGCACAGCAGGATGACACCTCCCTTGCCTGTCTGTATTCTCAGGGAACAATATTATAAGGCCAGGCTCCCTCATGCAAAGCTGCATGCTCGAAGCTAATGTGTGCTGATAATACTCACGGTTCTAGAGAATGCCTGTCTCCATCCACCTCTTCTGCAATTCTGCAGTACTTAATTGGCTTTAGTGATTGTTATCTCCATATAGCATGTCCTAGTTGATTCGTTATCATTGGAGACAGAAGGGTAGGAATAATACCAAGATATTTTCACAGATTGTCCCAGAGGTAATGAGAAATTCTTTAATTCTTCACTTTGTTGCAATTACATCCAAAATGTATGTGAGAAAATGTTATGTTGTCACTTAGGTTTTTATAAAATAGCAGATAAAATTCTGCTACTTAACTTCAAATCAGCATGTACCTCCTCTCCTTTGCAGTATTCTAACAGGAATTGCCACCATCATTATTTTTTTAAGGTGAGGTTGGGCTCACTGTTTTTTAACAGAATTCAGAAAACAACCAAGACAGCAGTCAGAAGAAAATTAGGCAGCATATTTCCATAAACCTTTTCTTTATGTTCAAACTAAATAAATTTCATTTTCATAAACAGATTTGCTTTGTTTTATAATACAGCAAATCAACTTTGCTATTGAGAAGTCATGGTAGATAGAACTGTCAGTTCTCTTTCCTCTGCTGCTTTGGGAACTCAGGGAATTTTAAGATAAATGAACCAGAGGGATCAAACAGCTCAACAGCTCTAGAAAGAATTTTAACTGTGCAGAGGGAAAGTGAATTTCCACTATTTCTGGCTAATAGTGCATTTGATTTGCATTTTCTCTCAATTAGTTACCTAAATATCTGTATTAAAACACTTCAGGATGTACAGAAGGATTGTATCTGAAGACAGCCTCTTTTGCTATAAATCTCTCTTCTTTTCTAAAGAGAGTTTTCTCTCCTGGTTACCTTCTAGAGCTGGCAGCCACTGAGTCTTCAAGGTCCAGGGCATGCAGCCAGACTTTCAAGAGCTGCAGGATCCTTCACTTTTCCTAAATACCTAAAGGTTTCTCTGTGATACAAACCCATTGAGTATTGGGGTAACCCAAATGTGTCTTGCTTGCCTAGTTTTTTCATTTTATGTATTATTTTAATTTGAAAGCAGAGATCATTCATCCTGTGGCATCTGTGAACTTTTCCTGTTACAGTCAGAGCAAAAATATGGCAAAAGTATTTGAAAATCACAATACTGTAACTTACATGTTGGTAACACATAACAAGTCTGTGAAGTGTAAAGTATTGTTCTCTCTCTCTCATGCAGGCTGGATTGCCATGTTGGGAGCCCTTTGGCTGCTAGTGCTAGCAGACATCCATGATTTTGAGATGATATTGAACAGAGTTGAGTGGGCAACCCTCCTTTTCTTCGCAGCATTGTTTGTTCTTATGGAGGTAATATTCTCTGATTCTAAAGCCTGAAGAATTGCAAAAAACTTCAAATGTGAATTATGTTCCTGGAGAGAGGCCTCCTGCTGGTTCAATCCCACTGGAATATTGTTGATCAAATGTAGTTATGGTAATATGGGGAGGAATAGCAGAGAATGAAAGTTAGTTGGACCTCTTTCATATTTAAATTTTCATTAAAAACTTGGGCTCATTCTCTTTCCATATTCTGCTTTTGTTGAATGTATCTGACACAATCGTTTTTCTATAATTTAAATTTCCGTTTCTGGGTTTATTGTTGGTCTGTGTGTGCAGATATTTTATGAGTATTTATGTGTTTGTTTACAATTATTTATACAGATGATAGGAAAAACAATAGAACAAGATAAACCATAAACTAGAAACAGAAAAATGTTTCTAATGCTGTCTGCTACATGCTGGCTACCGAATGGCCTAAGATATCTCATGGGAGTGTGATTTGAAACGAAAATAACACTGAATTTTAGTTTACAATGCTAATTTAAAAAATATTCAGCTCTTGAAATGCTTGGATATCTTGCTGTGTAGTTTCTGTGTAGTGCTTGTCTGCTTGACAACATCCATGTCCATCCATCTTTGTATCCACTTTTATTCCCTATTGGATGCTTTTGTATAGCTTTACCCCAAATATTTGGATTTCTTTTTTGTGTGGACACTCATGTTAATTTTTTATTTAAGCTTCTAGAACACTAATTATTTTTTAATTGTTAATTGTTGGGTTTAAATGATGTAATAATGCTATACAAACATGACCAACAAAACCCAAGTGACCACTGACACTGCCATGCGTAGTGAATTGCCTAAGTGAGAAGCCTGGGAAAAGACTGTGATAAATAATTTACTCATATAGCCTCTTTCCTCCCATCTTCCCTCCCAATAATTGCAAAGATCCTAAGAATTTGGAAATTGGAATCTATTAAAAAAAATCACCGGCAGTAACAGGGACAACATTTGAAGCAAATAAAAACAAGAACCAATCCAACCAACTCTAATTAATGCCAAAGTGGAAGTCAAAATCTGGTAGCCTCCAAGAAGATGAGTGGAACTCTGATTATCATTATGAAGCTTTCTGTGAGCTACTAAGTCTAAAATTCATCAGGAAATATTGATTTATTGTATGCTCATTAGAACAGGCAATTTTTAGTTCTCCATTTTATGAGATTCCATATAACCTTGAATTTTCCAGCACTTATAGGCAATCAATGCTGAAGCCAAGTTTATTTTGTGTACTGCTGTTGTAAGTTTATTAGCTGTGTTTCTTGATGTATTTATTGTTTGGACTTGGACTGACTGGCTGTGATTTGAGTGTTGTGTGGCTGCACAATACCATAGCATAATACACAAGATGTTATTTTCCATTTACTGCCAGACTTTGGATACAAGAATTATAATTCACTGAGTTTCAATTTTTTGGTTTCTCAGGTCACTAGTAAATAGTTTGCTAATGAAAGAGTATTTTTCCTGGCTCTCTAGAATAATGGCAGTTTAATGTCATGAAAGAAACTTGTCTAGATAATCAACAAAAAAATACAAGACATTAAATTCTTCCCCACTATGAATGAGAAATCGTTCTGTGCATATTATCACTGTTAATTTTTATCTGAATCTATTGGATTAGTAGGTGACAATCATTTCCAAGGTATATTTCTTTCCTTTAAATTACCAGTGTCAAGAAGAAACTGGTCAAAACAAAGATATATGCTGAAGTATAAGAAACCTTTCCATAGACTAGGGCATCCAGAAATTGTCAGCTCACATTGCTTACCCTTGATGATCCTTTAGATTGGATAGTTCCTGGTCTGAAGCTGTTTCCTACTGCTAGAAATGTTCTCTTTTCTATTAAAAGGCACATTTAAAAACCTGTGTGGGACTTAGGCTGCAAGTCATTTTGGAAAATGTGATTTGAGTTCCTGAATCACAGGGGAGCTCTTGAAGGTTCTGCCTTTGGGGGTCCATCAGTCCAGTCTAGTGCATCATTTGCAATGAAAAACTTGGAAATCCTTTGGTGCTCTCTTGTTTTCTTTTTCATCCTTTGGGTAATTAATCTTTACAACTGTCTTTTTAGTCTTTACCCACAAGTGGCTGTTACATGCTATAAAAATCTTTCTGCTTCCCTTGTGTCTGTAAAATAAGTCCCTATACCCCTCAGGATTATAGTTCTTTATTCATTTTTATAGTAGAAATTGGCATGTTACCTAAATTCCTTCAGGCAGAGTTTATTTACAGGAGTCATCATGACACACTGTCCACAGGAGGATTAATGACATTTTTTATGCATAAATTAGACTTTGTTCTAAAATGACACATGATTTCTTTCTGCAGAAAAGCTCTGCTGTGAACTGCCCTGCAGGAACTAGTGTGCCTGAAGACACCAATTAGTGCAATAATGGTTGCTCCTCTTAAAAGACTCAGGAATATCCAGGAGACCCTCTGTGCAGTTTATGTGCAGGGGAGGACTGTGGCAGGCTACTAATTGCTGACTTGCACTTAGGTGCTTGCAGTAGATTGGCCTGGAGATCATAGAGACATCCTAAAATTATTCATGTGATTAATATTGTCACCAGTTCTAACGAGATGGGCTACCTGTGGATTCTCTTGCAGGAGTGATGTGTGTGTCCTGAACATCTCTTTTTCTTGAGTTCCAGAATAAATTTTGAGTGTTACTAAAATATACATTCTGTTAGTAGATGATTAATAAGGCATCCATATTAATTGAACATGAATCTGGGCTCTAGTTGTGGACAACTCTCTTTTTAAAAGTTTATCTTGAAGTGTGAACACAAAAAACTATTGCTGTTCATTAAGGATATTGCTTTTACATACATTTGAAAAGCCACTGTCATTACCTTTGAGTTGACAAAGCAACACAGCATAGAAAGAAAATAGTAACTTAAAATCACCAACAAGAGTTAATTTCTTAGGAAACTTTCTCCTGGGAAGCCAAAGTAATGAAAAAGTATTCTTTTTTATTTTTGAGTGTAAGGGTTATGTGTATGTATTTATAAGTTTTGCTGCTTGTTTTCTACATGCTATATTTTTAACTGTAGATAAACCTTTTCTTGCTCAATGTATTGTTAAAAAAATAATATTTCTGGGCCAAATTTTCTGTGTGGTGATACACTGTTATCCAGCTGAAGTCCAATTGAGCTGCAGCTACCGGAATTGCCAGTCTGAATGAAAGCACCTTAGTCACTGACAAGACAGTAACCCATACCACACCACTCGACACCCATTAGGATCTTTGTGTGCATCTGTCATGGAATTTGACAGCATGCAAGTTGAATGCTTTTTTTCACACTGCAGTCTCTGAAGGGCTCTGTCTGACTGCCAGGTGGGGGGATATGTGGAGCTGTGTTGTGTGAATACTTACTCCTGCAGCTCTGTGAGGGACTGATGTCAGTAAGTGAACAATTGCAGCTGACTGATTCTTGACAGAAAAAAATGAAAGCAAGCAAACCAGTGTGGTCTAGACTAAACCAAAAATTATGTAATTTTCTCCCCTGAGAAACAGAGAAGTCATAAAATAGATATACCTTGTTAAACCTGAAAACAGTACTTCATTCTTCATGCTTACAAGAAAAGAAAACAAAACCAAAGTGAATTAAAAGCTAGCACTCACAAGTTAAAATCACCCTTTTTTTGTGGGTTAAGGGAATAGGTCGCTGTCTCTGGGTGTGAAGACTCAGTCTGTATTCTGTGTGCCCAAGGAGAGATCAGAGTTAGCACTACCAGGCTGAATTGTTCTTATCTCTTCATCTGTGGTAGCACCATGGGATGCTGTCTAAATGTCCTGTCCAAGTGGGAGTGGTTCTCACAGGGGGAGTAGAGCACTCTGATCCCTCCTGTCCTGGAGTCCAGTGCTTACAGGGCTCACCTCCTTAGTTCACACGCCTAACTTGGGTGTTGGAGAGATGGATTTCCTGCCTTTCAGATGCTGCTGCCAATTTCCATCCATCCAAGATCTCTGTTCTTATTTTAGCAGATGGATACTGTTTTTTGTTTGGTTTTTTTTTTTTTTAATTGGATCTGAGAAAGCTATAAAACAGAAACATAATTTGTTTTCCTGTTTCTTCATCTGAGACTGAGCGTGAGATACCTGATTTTATCCAGCCTTTGAAACACATTATATACTTCTATTTATATTGTGGGTTTGGGGAAGCTGGTTTAAAATCAGTTGTTCGTGTTCAGGTTTTCAGAAGACATGTATCCACTGAGTAACATCATCTTTAAATTTCAGCCATTCTCTGATCCTGTGTCACATGCTCTTAAGTAATATTACAAGTTATTTCAGTACAACCATTACTTTCTTCTACATATACACCTACTAATTCCTGCTGTGTCGTTTCTTGCCTAAAATTATTTCTTTACAAGTTATGTGAGTGAGCTACGTGAATGTCAATATCTTGTGAGAAGAAATGGTTGTCTTTTCTTACATCCAGTGAACAAAAGTAAGTACATCATGCACTTTATTAGTTGATATCAATGTCTTTTTTTTTTATTCCCAGGCTCTGGCTCATCTGCACTTAATAGACTATATAGGAGAGCAGACAGCTTTGTTAATAAAGGTATGATTAAAATGTTTATAATTTTTAACAAGTAAAAAAAATAGTTTTACTCCAGTAGAACAATAAAGAATATTTTGAATTTGATGTTAGTTACATTCTTGCATCAGGAATATCAAGAAAGCATGTCATACTTTGGCATGGGTGATATTTAATATAAATATATATATATCTGTCCACAGCCAGAATAAACAAAGCCATAAATGCAATAGAGAAGCTTTTTCTGTAGTCTAAAAACTCCAAAAATACAAGGGTGAAAAATGTCTAAATAGTTAAAAGTTGCACAGTTTTTTTGGGTTTTTTTGTGTGAAATCTGAGTATTAGAAGTATCAATCTTTGTACTTAACCTTGTTCATGTTTTCTTGGAAGAAGAACTGTAATTGTGTTACTAAATGTTAGGCTATTTTATCTAAGATGCTTTTTCTATCTCAGAGCCTAAAGGAATAATAACTGTCTATAAATTAAAACTATAAAGAATGTGCAATTATGCCATGGGGGACACACAGATCAGCGCTGGTCTCAAAGTTATAATTTTCTCTCTCCCAATTCCAGGTGGTTCCTGAGGATCAGCGCTTGGCAGTGGCCATCATTTTAGTGCTCTGGGTGTCTGCTTTGGCCTCCTCTGTGATTGACAACATCCCCTTCACAGCCACAATGGTAAGGTCTGTGCAGCACTGCACATCTCCTCCAGGTGCTGGCAAGGGAGCTGAGCTTACTGATTACAATTTGCTGTCTGGTTTTTCAGATTTTTTTTCGACCTCTGCTGTGCTGTAGCTTACTTTATCCTCTGAGATTGAATCAGTATTAGAAAATAACTCATACTGTTAAGGTATCTAGCTGGCCATTGACACCAGCAGCTGCAGGTAGCTGTGAGACCAGAGGCACTGTTCTGGCTGCATTTTTGCATTTTCTCCTCTTTCACATACTTGAAAAATAAAATCGACATTTTGATGGAAACTATCACTATCCAAACACTGTTATCAATGTTTTTTCTCTGTGTGCTGAGTAGTTAAGCTAATGCTTTTTTAACACCCGAACCCTTTATTGCTTACTTTTGTAATTAGTTTAAAAAACACCAAATTATGTTAAGTATAACAAATGCTTGTCAGCAACTGAGATTTAATATCAGAAAACTATCAAATTATAACAAATTAGGACATGCTCATATAGCTTTATTCAATCAAGTTCTCTGTTTAAAGTGTGATCATTCATTCATTATACCATACTGATGTTTCATTGTTACAGCTCTTTCTGAGTGAAGTATATCTTTTTTTCACTTTTTTTTGTCTATTGTTGGATGGTCATGTCCACTCTTAACCTGTGCCACTAAGACATTTCTTGTAGGGCATATGACAAATTGGACAGATCTGTAACTACTCTATAAATATATATTAATATGGTATTTCGCTTTGATTACCATGGTGTTTCCTGTGAAATTATATTGATTTAACCATAACAGACTGCAAGCAATAAGCATGGAAGGAAAGATTGGTTTGGGATGAGTAACCTCTCAGCAAATGCCTGAGGACTATTAATCAATAATGCAGAAATCTTCACTTAGGAGATTTTTGCCTCATATCCAGCTAGTCTATAAAAATTGGCTTGGAGCAATACCAAACAGCATAATGAAATGAGTATGTTTGGAGAAATGGAACTGAACTGCAAGAATGTTTTGTGGTGCCTGAAGACCATTTCTTTTGTATCTTTGAGAGTGGCAAATGCAGGTTGACAGGCAGGGACCCTTGTTAACATTTTAAGCTATTTCAAATTTATATTTTTCTTGTTCTCTTCTGGGAGGAACTTGAGACTGATACAAATTTTTAATTTTTTTTAATAGGCAGAGAGAAGAGATAGTAAGAAAAATGCATGCATATTCTCACCTATGTAAAAGCAGTCATTAGCTGAGGTGTTAATAAGTTAATGTGCTATTTGGCAACTAGAGTTGAGATTAATCTACTACAGTGAATAAGCTTGCACTTTAATATTTGTCATTCTCCATTAGAAAATACTTCCAGAATGTTCCTAAGTAATTAAATTCCAAAAGCTTTAAACTTCCATTTAAAATTCTTTGGTATTTTGTTCCTACTCTTAAAACAAGCAGTGTTTAGTTTTGGAAGGCTGTTTTTCAGAATACATGCCAAAGTTATGACCTTCTGGTGAGGAGTATTCAATATATCGAAAGCAACTCTTCTATTGAATGACCTTTCAGTAATGAGGGACTTCTACGTATGAGTTTGGTATATATGTTTATATATCACATTCCCTAGTGATATAGGAGTATGAGACACCTGCTATGACATGGAATGAAGGATTCTGTCTTTTCCTGGGAAAAGGGTTCCAGCCTCACAAATGAGCCTGCTCATAATAATGAAATGCAGATGATGTGAATCCCTCCAGGTCTCTATAAGTCTCCTTCAGTGGTGAACCAATGTCATGACAAGGGGTCAATCTCTCCTGTGTTTTTCATTAGCCATAGCTTTGATGGATCAGCTACTGGCCAGGGATATGGAATCCGAGTCCCTTCAGATACAAAAACTCTGTTTATATATATCAGCTGTGTACTAAGACTGACAAAAGTGTTTGGAGGATGACATCACAGACCTCTGCCTACATTGGCTTTGCCACTGACCAGAAGGAGTTAAGAGAAACCAGTCTCATGGGATAATGGCTTGTTTGACTTGTACATGAATTCCTTAAATATACAGAGATGATGAAACACCTGGTGGCAGTTTACTGTCAAGGATGCTAATAGGATGCTCATTTCTACATTAGAAAGACAAGTATACCATGATTTTTGTCCCATGTTTCAGGAATGAGGCAGTCTTGCCAGTCCCAGTTCTTCTGATTGTGTGCCCCCCAGCTGACTATGGAAAAAACTGCTGTAATGGCAAGGGCATCTGGAAAGTTAAACTGTTTTGTTCCTTCAGGGTTTGGGAGCTTCAAGACAGGCATCAGTTCATACATGAGATGTCCCCAGTACTGCCTCTGTGCTGTTGGATAAGGTCTTCCACTCACCCCTAAAACCCCATGCAGTGCATGTTGTCCAGACTTGGAACAGAGAGAGGAGATGGGCTGCAGAATCAGTGTAGGAACTCATAAATGGGTTGAGGGGGACAGTCTTCTATGTGAGGTGACTGCGTCCCTGGGCTGAAGGCACTGTAGATGTGAACTCTTTCAATTTTCTGTTATGTGTAGTTTTTTGACCCAGGAACTACCTGAGAAATGGAAGAAATACAAAACTCCATTAGAGCCTGAGTCTTGACTTAGGTGTATAGCTGAAGGGAATCAAAACAGGAAAATCTGCAAATAGCTCTGCAACTGTGATGTTGTGTTTCCTTTAAAAAAACCAAGTTGACATATGATTGTCCAAAATTTCCTTTCAGTTTCTCTGTTTGTACTAGTGAGATAAACAGATTCATAATTACTTGCTCTGTGTATAGAAAAAAAAAGAAAAAATAATACCTAATTAATGGATCTTGAAACTAGAAGTTTCACTTTATCTGTGTTAGTAAATATTTGACTACTTCATGTAAAGTTTCAGATTTTACAACATTAAAATTTATAGCCGACTTTATAGACCTTAAGAAGATGTGAAAAGTGGAAACTGTATTTTAAAAAGGGAATTAGAATATATCTAAGCCAGCATTACACAGAATTCTAGGAAATAAGCTATTGTATTACTTGAAGAAATGAAAACTAATTAGGGAAATGGTTTCCTAGAAGAAATTCTAGACATTTTCAATAGATTCTATGTATCTATGTAAGCAAATTAGGATTTTTCCTTATCCTAAAGCACAACACATTATCTGCAGTCTTAAGAACAAAATGTAAATATTTTTGGTTTTGTTAATATGGGTATAATTTGAAGTGCAAAATATTCATGTGTTTAAACAGAGTGAACATATCAATGATTTTCAGAAGCCTTCAGTAACATGAACAAGATTTCTTTCTTACTAAAATATTCTGAAATTACAAAAATCACATCAGTATTTTATTTTAAGGGCAAGACAATTATTTGAATTGTCTTGCCCTTAAAATGTATTTTTCATACAACACTGTTGTTGGTCAAATTCTTCTCTGTTCCAGACAAGGGTAAATCTGGTATAACCCACAATCAAAAATGTCAGTACCATATGCAATTCAAGTATGGAAGTTGCTAAATTGAAAACTCTGTGAGGAGGGCAGAACACAGCATATATTTTTTGCTACAGAGGATGCTATACAAAGATAATTGCCTACAATAAAGAATGGAATGAGTTTCTGAATGCTCATCATGGATTGAGTACTTTCATTGTTTCTGTCTTGCCAAAATTCTGGTTTTATTAAAATTAGAGCATTGGTACTGCATGAAGACAAAACAGTTTTCAAAGTATCTTCTAATTTCCTGTTTCAAATAATTTATCCTGTGTGCAAAGACAATTAACTGCCCCAAAACAAGACGGGGAGGAGGTTAAAAATTGCCAAATGAACTGTGATCCCAGGACTTTCCCCTTCACTCAAAATTGAAAAGTGAAAATCCAGCTCCCTAATTAAATATATGTCTGCATGCGTGAGTGTTTATTGCATTTCTTTGCATAAGCATGCCTGACAACTGTGATAGTTATCTGCAAGTGATAGGAAAATCAATCATTTCTTGTCACCAAGTAAAGGATATACCGTAAAAAAATATTGTAGAATTATAGACTTGACTATTTCACTTGGAAGAGACCTACAATAATAATCCAATAAAACTGTCTGAACAAATCAGGACTGACCAAAAATTAAAGTCTGCTATTAAGGGCATTGTCCAAATGACTCAAACCCTGAGTATTCAGCTCAGGGCGCTGAATACCTCTCTAGGAACCTTTTTCCAGTGTCTGACCACCGTCTCATTAAAGAAATGCTTCAATGTCCAGTCTGAATGTGCTATGATACAGCTCTGAACCATTGACCTGTATTCTGTCACTGGATCCCAGGAGAAGCGCTCAGCACATCCATCTCTACTTCCCCTTTTCAGAAAGAGTGTAATGAAGTCACCCCTCAGCTCTCTTCTCTCCATACTGGACCAACTCAGCTGCTCCTCACAGGACAGGCCTTCCAGCCTTGTCACCAGCTTTGTTGCCCTCCTCTGGACATGCTCAAGGACTTTCATACAGTCCCTCAAGACAGTCAACAGCACCTCCCAGTTATAGTATCATCAGCAAACTTACTAGTGGTACGTTCCACTCCTGCCTTCAGATTGTTAAATATTCAGATAAATATTTTGAATGGAACTGGCCCTAGAATCCTGAGGAACATTGCTGGTGCCTGGTCACCAGTCACATGCTGCAGCTCTCTGGGCTCTGCCCTTCAGCCAGGTCTTCACCCAGTTCACTGTGAGCCTGCTCATCCCACAGCCAGACAGCTTGTCCATGCTGTGAGGAACAGCATCAAAAACCTTCCTAGGATCCAGAAAAACTACATTCACTACCTTCCCTTCATCCATTGGGAGGGTGACTTTATCATAGAAAGATATCAAATTAGTTAAAAAGGACTTTCCCACTCTGAACCCCTGTGCTTGATGATTGTATTGCTTTTTAAATGGCTTTCAATGGTACCCAGTATAATCTCTATATGTTTTCCACGATCTGAGGTTAGACTAAGAGGTTTGTGGTTCTCTTGGTCTTTCTTTTTCTCTCTTAAAAAATGAGTGTTATGTTTCCCCTTTTCTAATCAGTGGGAACTTGACTAGACTGCTATGACTTCCCAAATATGATGCATTGTGGCTTAATCACCTCCTCAGCCAGTTCCCTCAGGACTTACAGATATATCTCATCAGGTCCCATGGACTTGGGCACATTCTGTTTCCTTAGAATGGTCTCAAACCTAATCTTTTCCTACAGCAGGTGGTTCTTCATTCCCCTAGTCCCTACCTTTGCCTTCTCTGACTTGAGCAATGTGGCTGGAACACTTGCTGATGAAGACCAAGACAGAGAAGTTATTGAGTACATCAACCACTTCCACATGTCCCGGATAACCAGGCCTCCTATTTCCTTCCTCCACATATTTCCTAGCCTTCATATTACATCACTGACGTACTCATAGCATTTTCTTGTTGCTTTTGATGTCCCTGGCCAGATTTAACTCTATGAGGGCTCTAGCTTTCCTAACCTGATGGCTGGCTCCTTGTAAAATCTCTATCTATTACTCCCAGGATACATGTCCTTGCTTCTACCCTCTGTAAGGTTCTTTTTTTCTGTGTTTGGGTATGTCCAGGAGTTCCATATAGGCTTTCTGTCATTTTTACCTGATTTTTGCTTTGTCAAGATGTGCTTCTGAGATTGGAGGAGGTGATCCTTGATTATTAACCAGCATTTTTGAGCCACTGTTGACCTGCTGAATTCTACTGCACTGCACAGCTATAGGACCTAGTAACTTGCTTGAGTTTCTCTTCTTGCACAATGAGTGTGTGTGCAATTACTTGTACAAGTTCTTTCTTTGGAAAGCAGAAATAACTGAGAGGGTTTCACTCTTGGTGAGTCTGCTGCTCATCCCAGGAGGAGATGCTTGCTGATAGAGGAGTACCAGTGCCCCTCCTCTGGGCTTCTCTCTGCACCTCTGGTGCACTGATGGGGCATTATTTGCTCTGCACTCAGGAATTGTCTGGCAACAGCTTTAGGACTGACCTCAGCAATAGGAAATATTGAAAAACTAAGTGGTTTTTTTTTAAATAACTGTAGCTTAATGTTCCATTGCATATCATGTTCTAGCCATGACAGTTTGAGAGAAATAAAATTTGTGATGAGAAATGACATCTTTCTTTACTGTTTCATGCAAAAAACAGATAAGATTTTGGGCATCCTGAACCTTCTTTAGGCCTTAAAATAGAAATAGACATCTTCAGGCAATGTAAAATTTAAGAATAACTGTTTAGAAATTAGCTTATCTAGGCTAATCAGTAAGAGGGTTTAAGAGGGATGAGTAGCACCACTGGTGGAAGGAATGGGGAAAGGATTGTAATTCTTCATAAAGCCAACGTATTGCTCCATACCAGGAAAACACACACAGTCAATAAAGGTGAGCATCACTCAACTAAAGTGAAAACATTTTTCAGGAAGTAGAAGAGATCGTACTCCTTGAGGTTGAACTGTGAAATACATTAAAATGACAAATTGGAGGATTAGGAGTCGTAACTCTATTCACTACACAAACTCCTAGTCTGAGAAAGCATTAGTTTTAAGATATATCGCAGTTATTTTCTCAAATCTCTTTCTGCTTCATGTCTTACTGTTCCACATTTTCCTATTCTTTCACTTTTGATCCCATAAACCTCTGAACACGTTAAAAATAGGAGAATAATGTTGTCCTCTCTCCCCTTCTCAAAAACTTTCTCTGTGCAGGTATTGATCACACCATTTTTTCAAACCAAGTGGTCACAAAAGAATGTTGAATTCAAACCATTTTTCTGAACTAAGGTGAAGTTTAGCTTTGAAGAATGTTACTGGATGAGAACTAGTGCTAGATCTGGCTAGAAAGCCTGCCTGCTGTATTTTGAACTCTATATCATTTGCCAAATGAAGTCTATTATGCCTTCCTACAAATCTTATTTCAGGTTTTTTTTCCATTTTTTTTTCTTTTTTTTTCTTTTTAAAATTTATTTTATTTGCTAAAGCAATTAAACAAAATTCATAAAACTGCCTGTCCTGGTTTTGGCTGGCATGGAATTAATTTGCTTAGTAATAGCTGTTACAGTGCTGTGCTTTTGATTTACTGTAAGAATAATCTTGATAACACACTGATGTTCTGGTTGTTGCTAAGTAGTGCTTATCCCCAGTCAAGGACTGTTCATTTTCCCATGCTGTGCCAGGGAGCAGGAGCACAAGAAACTGGAGGTGGGTGAGGAGAGCTGACACAAACTGGCCAAAGGGATATTCCATACCATAGAATATGTATGGAATAATGTATGGAATATACTCAGTACGTATAAACTGTGGGGAGTTGTCCAATTGTCACCAATTGCTTCTGGGGGATGGGCTGGGCAGCAGTAAGCTGGTACTGAGCAATGGAATTATACATCGTTTATTTATCTTCTATTGTACTCCTTTTCCTGTTGCTCATTTTCATTAAAATAATAATAATCTTATTTACTATCATGGTTATTAGTTATTGTTATAATATCTTATCAGTCATTAAACTGTCTTTATCTCAACCCATAAGGTTTAATGTTTTTTCCTGATTCTTCTTTCCCTCTAAGGGGAGGTGTGGGGGAGTATGAGATGGGACCAACATGGTGCTTAGTTGCTGGCTGGAATTAAACCATTTGCAAATATTTCCCAGTGAGCTAAATCCACATTCTCTGGCATCTATAATGTTGAATTAAGAAGTGAAATAACTCTGATCAGCTTATGAATTCAGAAGCCTGCCAAATGGAGTTTTCTCAATTTTTCCCTAATAGATCAGATACTTTTGATTACAAAAAGGATTTGTAATTTTTTGGTTACTGACTCGTGATCTACAGCCATCTTCACTGTGTAGATCTGGATGTCTTTTACCATCATCTCCAGTGAGGAGATGCATCTCTGTCCTTTAGCTTTCAAGAAATTAAAGGAGAATAGCTTTATAGTCATTTTCAATTCCCTGTATACCTAAAAGAGTCTCATGGAAGGCACTCAGAATCTGAAGACAGCATCAGTTTTGTTAGCAGTACTTGTGTCAGGCTTGGCCTGATGTCAATAACTTCTCCTCATCTATGGGACTAGCACAATCAGTGGGAAAAAGTGAGTATACATCAAGCATATGATGCAAAAAAACGAATTAAGAAAAAACAACATTAGGAACAAAAAAATTCCTTCCCCCTCTCCAATTACTCTTTGGACTTAGTGGTGGTTTAAATTTTTTTTCTTTAATGAACTTTGCTTATGTTGTGCTAATTGTTGGATAATATCTTCCGATTCTCTCTTTTCTTCTTGAACCACAGATTCCTGTGCTTCTTAATCTGAGTAAAGATCCAGATGTTAACTTGCCTATGAAACCATTAATCTTCTCATTGGCCATGGGTGCGTGCCTTGGAGGTAAGAGTCTCTGTTAGAAAGTTGACATGAGGTAACAGCTATGCAATTGTCACATGGATAAACTGGCACAATAGGTTCAATTATTTTTCTGTGCAAGGCATATGGAGGGCCTGATTCAGCTCCTTTGACTTCAAAGCATTCCTGGATGAAGATCCCAGTCAGTTGCTGCTGCTGCAATAGGATTTTTGCAGTCTGTGTTTGAAGTCTGTATCTGCATAATCTACAGACATACAAAGAGACAATCCAGATGGTGCTTACAGGGTTCTGATCTTTTGTGAGAGAAAAGACAAAGATACATTTGGCTTTCAGAACAGAAAGCCATCATTGCTCATTGAAAAGATGCAGAAAATGTATAATAGCTAAGATCTGAATGCTTGATTCAAAATCTGCTGAAGTCACTGGAAGATTTTCTGGCTGGTTTATAGAAATCATTTCAGTATCCATTTGCTGACCTATTTATCACTCCTCATTTTGAAGTCTTTGGGAAATGTACCTCTAATAATGAATCTAATAGCCATTCTTCTACTTGCCTATCTTGGTGCTAACTGGGGTTTTATATATTGCTAATACATTAGCACAAAACAAGATATGTTTTCATGACCGTTTTTAATTATTTTTTTTTATTAAAAAGATAGCATCTATGTACTGTAGGTCCTGGATTTTGTCTTTCTTTTTAGAAAAAAAGAGAATAACAACCCTCTAGTTTTTAAATTAATACAAGGATGTTTTTACATTTTGGAAATGGCTCGTGAAGGTGTTACAATACAATCTTTCCATATAGCAAGTCCTCTAAGTGCCATTAAAATGTGTAAGTTTTAAATGAGAAATAAAGTTAGTTTTATTTTTTTTAGTACTTAGAATTTTAATGCTAATTATATTCTATTGGCTGTGTTTTGATCCATAAATATTTAGGTAGTTATGTTATATAAAGTTAAAATTAGTAACACGTTCCACCATAGATCCACTCCCTTCTTCCCCTCCATGCCCCTCCAAACAGTTCCTGTGACCCTACAGGGATAACTAAACCCAGTTTTGTGTGCAATACAAGTTCAGGCTTGTTTATTCAGCTAAGTGATTGCTAGTACAAGTGACCTTAATACCTAACAATGATTATAGTGATGTAATTTACAGATTGAATTTTAAAAGCATGTTGCAAAGGCAGGACAATTTCACACCAGTTATTCATTTGAGGAATATCTCTTCGTTCTCATCATTACTCAACATTATATTGTGGCTTCAATCTGTTCCTCTTTAAAACCAGTGATTGGAATAATCAGCATATTTTATATAAAAGTTTGCCATAAAAACATTGTTCTTCACCTTTTTATAGGACTCAGTTCTTAGAGGATTTTTTCAACCTAAATGACACTATGATTTTGTGAATTTGTTGATCACTGAACATGATCTCATTTATTTAAATTTTCAGATTAAAAAAAAGCATAAGGAATATGAAGTTAGATTATGCTGACATATTCTGAGTGGGATGTGCTTTACTGACCTTGGAGCCTTTGCCAGTCTCATCTGATTTTCTTAAACTATCAGTTATCATCTTAACCTGAATTCTTTTAATTGGGTTTGTTGAAGGACTGCCTGTATTTTGAGAGACTTCTGTGTGTATGCAGCATGAGACAAAAGTAAAAATGTAAACAGTACCATGGGAATGGATTGAATTAAAAAGATTAGAGATCCATAGGAGATGCCTAGGTGTTCAGATATGCTCCATACAAATAAAAGGATAAAAGGTTAGATCATTATTAGCAAAAGCTTAAACATTCCTGACTATTCTCTGTTAGGATGAAGCTGAGCATATGCTGAGTTATACTGGCAAATGTCTTCTAAGGAGTATTAGGCTGAAATTTAGTATGCTTCTGATTTTCCATTGAAGAAAAGCTAATGGACAGGAGCTTATTGCTGGAGAATAAGAAGTGTTTGAAAGCTTTAGCTTTTAAGGATGCAGCCTTGAAAAATGGGGGAAAAGGTGCTTTTCTTTCTTCCTTATTTCCAACAGAAAATTCCCATAATCCCTGATGTGTCTGAAGGAATCCTCAAGGTAGGCTAATGCAGTTGCAGAAGGAGTAGATGACAATGATAGCATTACTGCCTGGTGTTCAGGGCAAAAGATTGGATCTTATCACTGCTTATGCAACCAAGGGAACTTGATAAACGAGATATTTTATAGAAGAATCTTATGAAATAGTACAGTACAACTACATGTTGTAGAGTTAGCTGTTTACTACATAATGCAGAACTTAATTTCTGAAAATTTGATAACCCTTCTGGAGTCCAGCGTAAACAATGCTAATGTGTCTGTAAAGGGAGCATCAGCATTTGTGCCTATCTTGGAAAACAGCATCCATTTTCTCTTAAAAAATTTTCAGTGGTTGCAATTATGTTTTTCCTATTGCCACAAAGTGCACAGGCAGCTACATATTTGGAAGATGATAGGATGAGAAAAGGCAGTAATTTCCTTCATTGCTTTAGCTGTTGTCCTGGAAATGAAAGAAGGATGGAGTCAGTCTCAAATAAGATGAAAAGATCTTTGATGGTATAACTGCCACATTGTCATTGTCTCCCAAAAGAGGACTGATGCTGCTGCTAAATTTGTGTCTTCCATGGCCTGGTGCTCAGACAAAAGGAGTAAAGGATTATCACTTAGATGCTCCTTGTTCTGTGACATGTGTCTCTGAAGGTAAGCAGGGATTAAAAATCCTGTTTCTTATTCAAGAAAGCCAACCACAGTGATGACCATGGTGAGTTCCTGGTGAGAGTGTCATGATTTTGAATTCTTTGGATATTCCTCATAGTTGGCCTGTTCTTTTTGGCAGAAATTTTCTTGTTCAGGTCAGGTCAGTCTCAAACAGTTAAGAAATAAACATGATATTTTTCCAAGGGATCTGGTTCTGAAAATTTAGATCTACATTTGTGCCAGGTATCTTTAAGAGCTTAAGTAGTAAGTTAGGACTCTGGCTGCCCCAGCCTCCATATTTGGTGACGGAGATAGTGGTATGACCATGGTGTTTATTCATCTACTGAAATTGCCAGATAATCTCTGCAGAGCACATTGGAGCCCCTCATGTCACTGAGAGGGGTTCCCAAAGACCCCTCAAAAAGTTCCCAAAGGTGAAATAAATTCAGGGGATTTGGGGATTTTCACATTCAATTCACATCTTTCTGGGCACTAGTGGTCAGGCTGACTAAGTATCTGGAAAAATTGTGTTGCTCATGCAGTTTTTTATGTGTGATTTGCCTGTATTTCAATTATGTGTTAACAATGAAGGGAAAGAAAATAGGAAATATAAAAGATGCTAAAGGAAGTAAACAAGGAAGAAATTTTGGGGGTGTTCTGATGAATCTGTGTCTGCATTGTTTTTGCATGAGAGGGCACTGGCTAAATCTTCATTCATTAATGTTTTGTTTTCTGGTACTTGTTGGAATTATAACACTCGAGACTGAGTTTTATGTAGACCTTCCAATAGTGTCAAGGGAATGCTGCCCTGAAATTCTGGAGTGCAAATGAAGGTTGCTAGCTACAGAAATTTCAGAACAAGAGGAACTTTAATTGCACTTTTTATTTTGGCTCATGACTTTTTAAGGAGCATTAAATAAGGCTTCAACTTAAATTGAAGAAGTGTGCAGTCAGAAGTTCACCTGTTAAGATTGTTCAATTGTGTAGAACTAGACTATTTACTGAGCTGAGAAGTTATAGTGAAGATATTATTTGAGGGGTTTTTCTACACTTGACATTTATAGAACTGGCATTTATTTGTCTTTTTACTTCTTTCTCTCTACTTTTTTATGATTATAAACAGTATGCTTTTGAAAAAAAGAAAAGAAAAATATCAAGTTAATTTTTGAAAGTTCCTTCTGAGATTTCAGTTGCTAGCATAGAAAAGTGCAAAAACTCTGCTGCAGTGACTATTAATGTGGTCCAGAGGGGATATTTTTTACAATGCATAGTTTTGCACTATTTTCCTTCTCTGTATTTTTTCCTGAAGGACAGCACCTGAAAGTCATTACTGTTACAATTCTGCAGAAATAAGCAGTTTCTAGGATGCATTCAGGTGTGTTATTCTGGCCACACAACTCAGTTGTAGGCTCTATGTCAAGACAGGAGGCAGGAAGAGAGGATTGCTGGCACTTTTCTTCTAACCTTACAGGGTCAAAACCCAGGTGTGAATAAAATTCATTATCCACAGGACACTGTGCTAATTACAGCTATTGCAGCTATCCTACAGTGTAGCTAAACAGTGGGATTTCTCTCAGTAGTCCAGTCCTGTAGCTATTCTGCCTCTCAGCAGCCCTCCTTAGGTCCCTGGTGCAGATGGGGCCTTGCACAGTGGTGTATCACTGATTTATTATTCCTGCCAATTCTGCTCAATAAAATCCTAAACTAGGTTTAAAGTTTCAGACACACTGAAGGTATAAAGCTAAAAATATTGTTTATATTCATAAACCAACCCTCCTTCTCTGCAATATGAGGAAAAGTTATATCCTTCAGAAAGCATAAAACGTCATAAATATATGATAATTAACATTATGAAAAACTGTAGCTACTTTACCATTCTTTTATAGTTACAATAGATCAAATTTGTATGACACTTTCCAATTTGAAAGATTAAAAAAGTCTACCAAAAATTGAATGCATGGTGTAAAAATATAGCTGTTATTTAGGAGGAGCACTATTCAGCTTTGGTTTTGAACTGTATTATTCTATAAAATGTCTAATTGAAACTGTAGAAAAAATTTTTGGTAGAGACAATATACCTGCCTGATCTTGATTTTAACCAGGATATGAATATTGGAAGATCTTATTGGTTCTAGAAGAGCCTTTTAATGGCAAGAAATACTGGGGCTCACTTCCATGTCTTTTGGACAAGACAGTCCATATTCAGATAAATATTTTTTTATCAATATAAAACTCAATCCAAATGAAAGGGTGGTATTGTAGGAAATGAGAGCAATCTTTCAAAAGGCAAAGGATGTTGCTGCTCTTGACCTTGAAAGGCAGACAAATCAAATGAAGAAATTTAGGCAATATCTCACGTCTTTTATTTAAGGACTCCAGGGCAGGCTTTAGCAGCATTTTAGCTTTAAATTGTACAGATCTAGAACCATGTTTTTTTATATGTCTTCCACTAATATGTAATTTGCTTTCTAAATGTACTTTGAATTGTTTCTATGATATTTACAGTGATGGAAATTAATTCAACAGTGGCTGCTATCCATTAAATGGTAATACTCTTTTCTTGTTCTTAATGAAGAACTCATTCAGATTTTACCTAAAAGTTTTTGGATTTTGTTGTAGTGTGAAAAACATTGGATATAAGCATGAGGACTCTTTTCACTCAGTTATTACCTGAGATCCCAAACTGTCCTCTTGCTGTTTTCTGTAACAGCTAGAATCTGTAACTTATAAAAATCCAGTTTCTGTTTTCATTCAAGCTCTGCATTATCTACAGGCTTTACCAGTGTGAAGTTCTTAAAGCCCAGCAGTGCAGAAAAGTCCTTGGTGTGAGACCTAGGCTTGTTTCCAGGCTCCCTGAAATTAAAAGCTATTCTCTAAGATTACCAAAGATTGTCCTCTGGGTATGGAAGACATGCAGAAGAAAATTTTGAGCCTAAAATGTAAAACCAGACAAAGCAGCCTGTCCATTTGACAGACATATCTTTGTCTGTATGAAGGCAATATCAGAGACCAGTTTGGTTTTAAGATACTGAGTTAATATGGAAAATAACCCCCATATTGAAACTCGTATATTTTTTTCAGCAAAGATATTTTTCTTAGCTTGGAAAGTGTTAACTTGGCAGATATAACCATGTAAATGTATGTATGTCATTAAGGGTGAAATATGAAGCATATTGTGTAAAGGATGCTGTTTCAGCTGCACTGATGAGGATTTATAGTTTGGATGGTAAGTCTTAGATTTTAAATTGGAAATAAGATAGCTATGTGTAATATGTAATATTGATTTAGAAAATAAAATTATAACAAACACCAAAATAACCTGATCATAATGCTAGCATTACTAGCATTACATCAAATGCTTCTATTAATGGTTTTCAATCTGTGTAAAACAACTTCAAGCTATAAAGTTCTGCAAATTAGAGATAGAATAATGGTCAGACATGTCATTGGGGCTCCTACAAAGTATCTATGGAGATATGTTTAATTTTCTTCACTTACTTTGTGCATTTATTTATCATAAAGGACTGAAGATTCTTTCTAAGAGCCTTAGCCACTTCTGTTTTCAGAATTACAGGCAAACTGATTATGTTGTATTGGTGAGTTGCTGCAGTATGAGAATACAGACTCTGAATTGCTGTCAGCAGAAGAGTTAGAAGGCAGCACTTGGACTATTGGACAAAACAAGGCAGGGAAGCTACAGCAAGACTCACAGCACTTAAGTGCAGAATATAATACTGGATTAGCTCCTTTTCTTCCTCTGCAGACACTTTTCAGGCATTCCCTCCTCTTCTGTACCTTTAGCAATATTAATGTTGATTTATATTAACAAATCAGACACTCTTGTATGACCATAAGGAAAGTTATAATCATGCTCTAGATATTATATAGATATTGATAAATCTATTTAGCACAGTTATCTTCATAGTATATTAGGGTAAAGTTGAATAATGTACTCTATGCCAGGTTTCTGTATATGAAACAGTTTTTCATTATTTGGTCCCCATTAACATGCCATGTGTCAAAGCTGTGAAACTGAGACATAGTTTTAGTCTTTGAATCTAAAAATCAGAGCTGAAATATGTGCAGCATTAAAAATATATGTGCAGTATTAAAACCCTTAAGTGAAAGCTACTTGAATATTTGTCTCAGGGCATAGGGGAATAGTGTGTCAGACTGCTGGCACTGTCATTACAGTCGTATTTTTTACACTTGCACTGGGTAGTTTGACTCCGAGGAGAAAAGTGGCTTTTGTGGTCACCTCAGGTTTCATGTATTTTTTACAGATGTCTGGATTTCATAGAAGTTTATGGATTTCTTTAGGTCACTAAAGTAACAAATGCAGGATGTTCATCAACTCACATTTTTTTCACATGTCTGGTAGAAAAATGACAAATTTAAGTCTCATCTTTTCCTCTCATAGCAAAAATAAAACCATGAGCATTCACTACTGCAATTGTTATATAACTATCCTGCTGGGAGTGTTGTAGTGGTGAGAAAAAGTGATAAATTTCACCTGATTGAAAGCTTTGGATTGAATGCAGTTCAATGAACTTTTTTGGTAACTGAACCCAAAACTTTAATTCATGTTCTTTAATTTTTTTCCCCTATAATGTCCATGTTTATGCATTTATGTAGAAATATACCATTCAACATGTTTCCAAATCAGTAAAATAAGAAATGTTGGTATCATAAGACTGCATTTTATTACAAATAACAATATTAAATGAGTTCATGCATGCCTATGACTTGATTCTCCTTTTAGGGGCTGCTACTGTTCAATTGGCCTTGATTCTCTCCTTCTTTGATGACAAAGTTATCTGGCTTATTAATTTTTACACATAAAAATAAGAAGTATATTCAAGTTCTTGCCCACTACTAGAAAATGTTCAAGACTTGTGAACATTGAACAGATGAATATAAATGTGGGTGGCTTTATTTTAGTGAGGCAAGTCTGTATTACTTTTGTGTGAAACTAAAAATTTATGAAAGCTGTGAAGGCTCTCTTCTGTAAGGCTAATCAAAGCCAGAACTGGTCAGTGTTCATTTTGGCAGACAGATTTGTTACATCTGCTCAGCCTGTGCTTTGAGTAGAAAATATGCTGTGGAAAGAAAACTAGGCACATCAGTCTGTCTTTATTTTACTGTAAATTATATGGGAGACTGCACAGGATTCTCTTTTAAAAATGCATTGGAATCAAGGAGCTGGCTTCCTTCAGTTAGTTTTTGCTTTGATACTGTAATGGAATGGTTCATTACAGCAAAAATGCAGGGCTGAGAATCCTCATCCTAAAATTTTTCATGACTCTGCAGAGAACTCCTTGTTTCAGAGTAAGAATCCTTGTCTGGACAAAGCAGAACAGCTGTCCTGTGTAAAACTGGGCCTATCACAGATGCTTGTTAAAGGCCAGGGAAAAGATGTTCTCAGAGCTTATGTTGGCACTAAATTGGGTGGTCTTTTTACTTCTGCATGAGCAGTGCAGAGATACAGGAGGGAGAAAGTGCAGAAGGGCTCTTGATTAAGAACAAGTATATCTTGTTCTCCACTGTCAGGGCATGTGGAAGGGAAATGGTCTGTAGTTCTCACAGCAAAACAAACTTTTCTGTGTAGCCATTCACTTGGTTGTTACCCAAGGTATTATCTCCTTTATATTCAAGGAAGTTACTGTTATGGTGGCTGCTCATGCTAGGCCAAACAGCTTTATTAGTGATAATCCCTTCCCTTTGATTTCTCAGCACTTTGAGTAATAAACACTAATCCTGCCAGGCACTTGGAGGTGATTCTCCAAGCAAACATATAAATGCAGCAAACAAAAGGGTTAGGCTTGCTCCTGAGGGAGCAATATCAAAGAGACTCCTGAGAACTAACAGCATTTAGATATAATAGATGTACTGCTGACAAGTAAAAATCAACAGCTGAAGATGAGGCTTGAAGTCAGAGGATGCACATTATTGATTCAAACTCTCTCCCTTTTCTTGCTGTGATTCTAATCTGATTTCCTAGCCCCTTCTTTCAGTAAGCCTAATCGGTTCTCCCAGCATTGATTTTCAGTACATTTCTGGTTTTTTGGGACTTGGGCAGACTCTGTTTACTCAGGGAGAGGCTCTCTGGAGCCAGGAGAGGTGCCTTGTGTGCAGAGTGCAGGGTCTGGGTTCAGATTTGGCAGTCTCTGAAGGAGCCATGCAGCAAAGGGCAATAGCTGAGTGCTGGGTTGTGGAGAAGTAGCTACAAATGGAAGAAGACGAGAAGAAACAGGGTGGGAGGATAGTGCAGGTATCAAATCAGGGTTACCAAACCTTGTCAACATCTTCCTGCTTGTAGCTCTAAGTTAGCTGGGGATGAAAAGGAACATTTTATTGCATGGAGCTTGAATATTTTTTGATAGATTTATTCTTAACTAAAACTCTTAAATACTGTCTTACACTTGGGATTGATCTCACATTCCCTAAAGATATTCAGTTATTTGCTTTGAGAAATATCAGAAAGAAACTCTTATCACCTTTTCTGGACAGAAGCAGTAGAAGACTTTCTACTTTGTTTCTGAAATGATTGTGCAAAGCTATGGCAACTCCATGGAAAAAGATGATCTGGGAGAATTCCTCTGTCATAGCATAAACAGCTAATTAGAATTACTATTTTTTTTGTTAAGAATAAGGTCTCTCTTGATTTCATCTTATGAACTATTAAGCATAGTTAATATTGACAACACTGCTGCAGTCTGCCAAGAATAAAAGGAAACAGATATTCTGACTAAAATGTATTACTTCACAGATACCACATACTATTGACATTAGAAATATAAAAATTCACTGTAGTGAATCCAGTTTCTCAGTAACCATCTGCCTTGTGATAAGGGGTGAGTAGGAGTCATCAACAAGGTTACAATAGAAGTCCTTAAAAAAGATTGGCTATTGCGATGCGTTGATAAAGTTGACTCATGTGATATTTTGTTTAGAGCATAGAAACAAATGCGCAGGAGCCTTTTTAAGTTGAATTGTTCTTAAGATTGCAGATGATGTGAAGTCAAGACTGGAAGAAGTCCTAAAAAATGCTTATTCTTAATTTGCATCAATCAAAATAAATTTAATATATAGGTTTCTGTGTACATTAACTTAGTCTTGAGTTTTCCATGATTTAGAGTGTCACAGTGTTGCTATTTCACTACTGAGTTAAACGCGTGCCATGGAGACAGATGTTCCTGGGAGGTGAAACAAAAGTTTGCCTCTGTTAATTTGAGTGCAGTTCTTTGAAGCTGACTGAGCCTGTGCCTAATTAAACTGCACACACGCTCCAAACAAATGAAAAAGTAACGCTGCTCCTCACAGATAACAGTTAAGGTGACGATTTCTTCTCAAGTGAAATCTACTTGGGGAAATCAATTCACTGCTGAAGCAGAAACTCTTTCCATAATACTTCATTATGTGAAGGCATTACTGCAGCCCATGCAGTATAGGAGAGCTCCTGCTTTGGAGATCTCAACTGTATCTAGTTAGAGCCATGGGACCAGCACAGTTTTGGTCTCATTTCTTTAATTTGAAGCCAGAGCTGTATTTGTCTGCAGTAACATTATTCTGAGAGTGATGACTGGTTGTGCTACACATAGAGCAGAAATCTCTTATGAAATGTTTGGATGCTGTAGACTAGTGATTAGTTTGGAATTGAAAATTCCTGAACTGTTCCTTCCTCACTCCTCTAATTACATCAGCTGTATTCATTTGTTCTGTTTTCACATTAGGCCACACAGCTTGAGTCTTTGCTTTCTCATGGCAGTACCTACCAGGAAAGCTGTTTATCCAAGTTCAGTTTTGTATTTTTAAACATGCATTAAAGTAATATACTTCAAGGCAAAGAGAGAGAGTGCAAGGGAAATGAGTTTTGATGTTCCTAATAACCAGAGTTAGATGCTATTTTTTAAAGTTTTCTGTTCCTCTTATGATGTTAATCATTCTTTTTTCTCCACACCTAAATCACATGTGAGGGTGGTTTTCTGTGTATGAAAAAAAGCTGAGGTTACAAATAATTCTTGGTGTCTCACAAGAAACCCCACAATAGTAGTTTTATGATCAATAAGGATACACCCTTGTACTGATGTGCGGTTTCACTGACATCAGCAGAACTCCTCAGAGATAGAATCTCTGCACTGAGCTTCAGCTCCTTTGCAATGTCCAAGCCTTAAAAACAGCAGGTAGGAAGCATGTCACCTAGCACAGGTCCTTGGAGAGCAGAATGAAAGGTAATTAAAAAAAAAACATAGAGGGAGAATTAAATAGAATTAAATATACAAAATAAAATGGCCATTTGGGACTAGAGGGAGTGGGAATGAAATGCTTTTCTCATCTCAAGAAATCTCCAAGTTTTCTGTGTCTTCCTTATTCCATAGTGGCATCTGACATGAAGAGCTGTTTGAGGCTGCTAATGAGAAAATAAAACCAGTCTATTGTTCTTAATAGGTGTTGCTTAGGCCACTCACCTGAGAAAATAGATATCTCTGTTCGGATCTCTACTCCTGCATGAAAATCTCAGTTTGCAGCCTAATGTGTGTTGATAATAATTTACCTTCCTGGAATAAATAAGAATCATGAATTTTCTATAGACTCAATTGGAAAAAATTCTGTCATACCAGGGATTTATTTTGGAAAGCTTTGGTTTTCATGAAATCAACTAAAAATAATTATAAAAAGGTCCTGAGTGACTTTCAGGGTTTAGTTTTTTTCCTCAAAATTGTTGCTCTGTCACTATAATGACCAGTCAAAAACATCTGAATCATCACAATCCATTTTTTTTTAATTTAAGAGTGTCATATTATTTTTAAGAGTATTTTTATACATCTGCTAATTTTTTGTGCACTTTCAGGTGCAGAAGGCCATAACAGTATTATTGTGTGAATATTTTGGAGGAATAATGCTTCTGCCTTTATTCTGAGATAATTTTTGGTGCACTCATCTCTGGGTGATCTGAAACATTTACTGAATGAAAACAATTAACAGGAGCATTAATTACATTATGATCTGTTTCTCTCAAAATCAGACTGGAAGAGTTTCCATGGAGCTAGAATTTTTAACAGAACCAAAGTAAGAAGAGTAACTACATGCCAATGGGGAGGAAAGGAAGGCTTCTGCTTATAAATTGTTAATGTAGTGATGTATGGCAAAAGATATGACATACTGAGGTATAAAAAAAATGCTCTTAGATTCTTACCTCCTTTGTTCAAAACTTCAGTTAAAGAACAGCATGTAGGAGTCACTGTCACTTCCTGAGTCGTGCCTTAGATCAGAAACATTTGCAGAAGCCATCTGCTTTGTGGAAGTCAAGTATGCAGCATGTATAAGTCTGAGGTATGACTCATGGCAATGATATAGAAAATGGGTTGGTCTTTCTGAGCTCTGAAAACCTGACTTCTATACGTTGCCAGATTGTTAAAAGCTTAGAGAAAATGAAGAAATAAATTAATTTCTGGAAGACAGTAGGGAGGAGTGAGGACAGATGCACATTATAATTGTGGCAAATTATTTTTCTTTGTTATGTTCCTCTCCTATGGGGGTTTGTATAAGGTAATTTGGTGAAGTTCATTGAGTGAAATTATGTTCCCTTATTTATTGAAGAACCATGGTGATTAGGTAAACAAAGTCTATGATCCTTTTGCCTTAGGAGAGAGACGTGAAACGGATCCATTCTGTCCATTGTCATACTTACTGTGTTTTAAATTCCCACTAAAATATCCCCAAAGAAATCTTACCAATTAATTAGTTTATCAATAAAGAAAACACTACATTGTCAATATCAAGTTGACATGAAGAAAAAAGGCATCCATTTTTCTTAGCATCCTCAAACTATCTAATTTTTTTAGCTCATCTGATGGCACCTTCTAGTTAAGTAAAACTAAAAATCAACAAATTTATCTGAATGAGGGTCTCTGGTGTTATTTTCTTATTGGTGCCATGTTCCTTCCCTATTTTTCTGGCCTAAGTAGAACCAGGGAATAATACCAGGCTTATATTTTAAAGCATGAAGCTATTTATAGGATGTGGAGGTATTGACTGTATGTTTCTTTCCAAGCCTCCACAACAGAAATTGATTTTTCATTTGGAACAAGTACATCTTAGGACTTAAACACAGAATAAACAGAGGAAGAGTAAGAAAGAGAGCACAACTATAACTGGTCTTTGTTTTCTGAACTGCAGGTAATGGAACATTGATTGGAGCATCTGCAAATGTTGTTTGTGCTGGAATTGCTGAACAGCACGGTTATGGCTTCTCATTCATGGAATTCTTCAGGTACAATTTTCAATTTCTCACATTCAATCTGATTTTTTTTTCTCCAGGCAAACAATGAATCTTCTAAGGAGAAAAAATTAGAGAAAGAGTCTATAAAATAGACTTGTGTTCCTAATTTGGTTTTGACAACTGAGATGCAGGTAGAAAGCAGATCACTTTATTTTTGTATAATGTTGATAAAATGCATGAAGCTGCTGGGTACACAGTGGAACTCCAGGAGAAATAAAGCCTCTGAAATTCCTGCTTTGATCACCCTCAATCTTCAACTTTGTAGAAATTTAAAATTGTTGCTTTATTGTAAAATGCAGTTTAAACCTAGTTTCTCATCTGCACGTTTTCATGGATGTTTTATCTTCTGGAGCAACTGGAATGTCCTAATTTAGACTGAATTTATATTTTCTCTATTATCCCACCAGTGAACTATTTACTTAAAGGCAATTACTTCTTTTGACCAGCTGCTTAGCAACTATGAATGGAAGTGTGGTGAGCAGCCAAGTTGTTGCTTAATAATTGTTTAATTAAGAGTGAATAGATTTTTTAATAGTGGAGTTTTCTTTGCAGGTCTTTCATCAGCAAAGGGGACAAGGTATACCTAATACATACAATAATTTAATATTTTTCTAAATACTTCCAGTTTTTGAGAATATGCTTAAAAGATGTAAGTAGAAACTAGAAAATTGAGGATGAAAAAAAAGTTTGTGTTTTGATTTAGCTAAAACATAATTCCTTGCTTCTTTTTTCTGCATATTTAGGGCAAAGGGTACTGTTAAGTTCACACCAATTTATTTTTTCTCTTTATTTGCATTGTTTATTATAGTTTCTGAGCTCTATCAGCTTTCTTCTAAACTGCTTACCTCAGAGCCCTCAAACCTGTGTTATAATATGATTAATCACACAGGATTTTCTGGGGCCAAGCTAGTGATAACCCTAAAAACAAAGGTGGTCTAAACCACTGTTGCTAAAATTCAAGCCATGAGGATGTGCTACTCATAGCACAGTCTATCTCTTCACTCACAGTCTTCTGATGATATTTTCTAGAAAGACAGATGCCTATCAAATCAGTTTTGGTTGTCAGGATCTTTGAGACTGCAGAACAGTCTTATGGAGTACACAGTAATAGCAAACAGATTTCCTGGAAAACAATGGTGATACAGTAATAGTGGGCTTGTGGATTGCACCATTCATTTTTCACAGATTTTGACCTTAGCATTTGGAGATTTAACTTATATGTAGCATAAACAGTGTGTCCCCTATGTAAATTTATAATGAAATATAAATCTATAAATATACAACTTCTATGAGACTGACTGAAAAAAACAAAGGTGCAAAGCCTAGTTAATCTCTTCAGCAGTGTTTACTGGAACATATTCTTTGGTAAGACTGATGACAGGAGACAGATTCTCTGAAATTGCCTTCTATACATATACTTTTGGTGGAAACAATTACTGGGAAAGACTGTAGCCACCTTGAACAAAGATGTGAGAAAAGAATCCATAGTGCTTTCAGTGAAATGGCAATGGACATTAATTAGCAGAAAGAACATAAAAGCCCACATTTTCTGGCTACCTTTTCATCACTGATCAGGCAGATCCTGAGTTTCTTCACAATTTGTGTTAGGAAAATATTTGTTTCAGTCAAATGTTCACCAATTGAATGTATTTTAAGCCTTCTCTTGGTATCAAGAGGGGTTTTGTATATCACTTGAGTATTTTGATCTTGATTACTATTATTTATGATGGGTGGCTTTAAAGAATAAAGTGAATTTTCTGCATTTCTTCCCTGTTTGCCCAGGACAACTTAATAGGTTTCACATCCCCATTGAAAAATTCTCTGGAGTGCTTTTCCCAGTAGAGGCACATTTTTTACCCTCTCATCTTGCAAACCCCTGTGAGTCACCAGAGAAAAATTGTGGATCCCTTGTGTGGGGAGATGATGACCCTCTGCTGACTGACTTTTGTTAAGATGTTTTTATATCAGCCTGAGCTGGCGTTGTTCTGCCCTTCCCAAGTGTCTCTGTACAGGAAACCACCCATGCCACATCTGTCTCAAGGAATGCCTAGAGTACTCTACTTCCAATAAACTTCCTTCCTAGCTGCATGCTAAGCCAAATCCTGCAAACGTAATTAAGGGAGAGCTTTGCTAGGAGCAGCGTATTTGAAAACCATGTTTTGACACAGTGGTCTGTGAGAGGAATTCCAGACAGAGTTGATAAGCATGTCTGGTGAGTCCCTTGATACAACAGAGGGTGAGGTTCTCTGGAAGCTGTGGGCAAGAGGCACCCTGATGGCTCTCTGGGAAGGGAGAGGAAAAGGCAAGGACCAGGTTCCTTGCTCTGTGAGAGGGTTTGTGGGCTCATGGCCTTTCCTCTTTGCACAGTGACATTTGGTGCAGTTTGAGGTTTCTCTTTTTAAGAAAGTATCAGAGGCAACCCAGCAGATGTGTTATGCAATATTATTCTGCTGTCCAGCCAGAGCCAGAGGGGGCCAGGTGTGATAACTTGCCTAGAATGCTGAGGACTTACCAACCTGATGTGCTTCTCTCTGGAGTGCTTTCCTCAGAAGAAATCCTGTGCTGGGGAGGTGGGAGGACCAGGAGTGCTATAGTCTTTCAGAAATCTCTCTAGCCTCCTGGGGAAACATCCCCATCAGAACAACTAATTGCTTCTTTCCCTGGATCAAGAGTCCTACTGCGTCAAGGACCTGGCCTTCCACAGATGGATGTAAGGGGAGGACAGGTCTGGTGTCCCACTCTCACCATCCAAGCAACTCTGGAAGTGCTGTGCCTGTGAGATGGTTCAAGTAGGATGAGATTTGGATGGGAAAGATTATACTGAGGAAGAAGAGAGAAAGGAATAGGGCTTCCTCTCTGTGCTGAAGCACCTTAAAGCTGCCTGGTGTTCAGAGTACACTGCTGGTTGAGGAGATACCAGGTCATATCCAGGCATGCCTGGTTGTAAATGTGCTGGCAAGTGTGACCAAATATCTTACTCAGAATGCACTCAGATCTTGTTCCCTTCTCCATTACCCATCAACACATGTAGAAACCATTTCTGTCTGAACAGTGCTCACAAGGGAAAGGGCAAAATTGCCTGTGAGAAAAGATCTTCTAGTTGCCATGAATTCTACCTGCTATTTCCAGACCTTGTGAGCTTTTTTGATTATTCATTATATTCCACTGAAATAAAATGCTTCACATGTCATTTTGAATATATAATATTGTAATAAATTTAATTTATCACCATGAAAATATTTTTATCTTTGAATCTGGTATAAAAAAAAGAGATCTCCTGCTGGTATATCAGCAGTAAAAGGAAGAATAGGGGACATATGAGCCTCATTGAATGGGGAAAGGACCTGCTGACAAAGAAAAAAGACAGAAGTTCTCAGTGTGATCAGCTACACAAAGTCCTGCTGGAGACCAGTCACTAATGCTGCTCCCCAGGCTTCTTATGAGTCCCAGTAGTGCCTTCCAAGCTCAGCCACTTAGGGATTCAGCTTTTAACCAGCCCCAGAAATCTGAAGGCAAATAATGAGTAACTACCACTGGATGATTCATCTGGAATAACTCAAATTCAAAAGGAAAGAAAGCAATGTTATGACAAAAACAAAATTGAAAGTCAGAAGAAGAGCAAGCTCAGAATAATAATTTCCTTAAAGATGCTCTTGCATTTTTGGAATCCGTACAGACAAATTATGCTCTTGTTCCATTTTGAAAACTTTCTCATCAAACAATATTTGTATGTTCAATCTTTTCTACACAAAAAAATATGTTAGATATACCCTAATATTTCCTTATCCTTCTAGTAACTTAGAAGGCCAGAGCTGAACGTGATATTCCAGTCACAGTCCTCTTATTTTTGTTCCACATTTAAAAATAAGATTTCATACAGAATGTGGAGCTATTTGCCTTTTCTTTGTTAACCTAGGCAATATCAAACTCCTTTTCAATTTGCTATTCAGTGTAAATCCAATCTCTTTCAGTTTTCATGCTACTTATGTGAATGTGATTATATTTTTTCTCCCCTCAAATTCTTATACTTTTCCTACATTGTGAACACAAAGACAAGTATTAAGTGGTAGAAATAGAAAGAATTGTGAGCCCATGGGGATTAGAAAAGGAGATAGCAGTGGTATTTTTGGTGTATGTGGTCAAGAGTAGAACATTAGAACAAGCAAACAAATGATCATTATGTCTCTAGATAATAAAGTGCAACTGTTTTCATAGTCTTGGCCCTGTAGAAATCAGATATGTTAATAAAATGAAGGTAATTGCTCAGAGACAGCATTTCTGAGTAAGAGGAAGTCAGGGAAAGATAATATTCCTATTATGATTTTAGTCGAGTTATCAAAGAAATATTACACATAAATAAGAGCTTATCATAAAGGAAAACCCCACATCTCAGAGAGTACTTTTCTCTTGGCAAATGGTTAGATGAAGACTTTGTAGTCTTGTTGCCTGAATGAATTCTAGAGGTAAATATGATGATTTTATATAAAATCAGGCTGTAAAATAATCAACAGAGCTCTCTTTTTTTCAAGGAATAAGACAAAATTCCTGATGACTCTTTTAATCTAGATGCTTTATTTCATGATATTTAAAAAAAAATTTACTAGTATATATCTGAGTTTATTAGTTGCAATATAGTATCCTACTAGGTCAGACCACCCTGTGGAACATGAAAATGATATACAGAAATATTTTTGTTACCAATGAAAAATTTGATTCCAGCTCCATAGCATAAGTTCTCATTTCTATAGGGGCTTTAATAACCTTGTTTTTTTTAATTGCTGATACAATTTACAAGTTGACTTTAATTTTCTCTGTAAGATAGGCATTGAAAACCTTATAAAGATAGTGAGTATTTCAAATATAAAGTAACTTATGCTCCTTCCTCCTTCATTGTAATTCAATATCAATCACCCTTCTGAGTCCATGATGTGTGATGTCAATAGAAAAAATAAGTCACAGATAAATAATGAACATTTTTGACAAAAACGTGAAGTGGGTATTATGGGAAATATTCCAATTATATTTCCAGCAAATTTTGGCTGACTGTGCCTATATTACAGTGCTGGTTATGGGAAGAATGGATGGGACAAATCTATGTACTAGGATAAGAATGTGGGAGTACATGAGGAAATCAGTCTGCCCAGAGGAACAGGTTATGAGCCTAAGAATCTAATGTAGAGTTACAGTGGTTAGGTTAGCTGGATAAAGTCCTGAAGGCACTGCATGTATTTTCAGGTTTTGTGTTTTTCTGTCATTTCCCTCCCTTCATATGCCATCTGCAGAGCTGAATTAATATTCTCTATCTTCCCTGGGAATAAGAATAATTTGGAATTGTCAAAAATATTGGTTTCTGATAATAGCTTGGGAAGACAAATTTGGTTTATCGTAGGATTTGTTTTGTGAGGTATTCACAGCAAAAACATTTTCGATAGGATATTCTATTTATCTGCTTTTGAGAGCACTCAGATACAAAGACTGTGAAACAGTACTTCCCGTGAGAACTGTCATTCATGTATGTGGGAAAGCAAATGGGATGTTCTTTGCTACCTCCTGTGTATCCTGTTTACAAAACTTAGTGGAAGTAACTATTTAAAAAAAAAACATTGGAACCTCAAAAACCTTATAAATGTCTCTACTGGATTATTTGTTAGACAGCTGTAGTCTTTTGATTCCTGATAATTTAGTGTCTTTTCCTCATATTTTCTTGCTATTAACACCACTCTATGCCACAAATATGCTGTTGCTCTTTTAAAGCTGATTCTACATTTTGGGTATGAATTTTGGTTATGAATTTTGGCAATGGAGACTTTGGTTGAGCAATATGGCATCAAAATAACCAAAGTCAATTCACCTGTGGACTTTCTGATCAACTGTGCAGCTCCAGAAGTTAGAATTTGGGGACATTTAAAGTACATAAGGAATATTCTATGACCTACTGAGAAAAGGTTTAATGATTATGATGCAACAATTATCTCAATCTCACTTCCCACTACTCTTCTAATCAATAAGGAGGAGTAAGTGGACATGGGTTAAATTTTGACAATTGACATGATAACCAAGTTCTTCTGTTCAAATAATGCAAATGCAGCACTTGAGTAAAGCACTCTCAAAAAACATGCATTAAGACATAGGCAAGTTTGAGTTTTTCATAACTTTTCCTTCATAAAATTTCTTAAATATCCTTAAAAATCTGGATCTCTTAGGTTTGCTAAAACTTATTTTTACATTTATCTTGATTTCTTTATATGTGTAAGAAAAATAGTCAAAGGGTTTTTTAGTAGCTCATTTTAATAATAAATTTCAAATATAATTGCATATAAAAATCTCTATCGGAATTAAGGAACTGAGTATAAAAAATGTAATCTAGATTTTAACATCCTGGTCACTGTTATGACAGAAAGAGTAAAACTATAGACAACTTTCAGCTGATAACTCAGTAGAAAGGTTGTTTAGCTTGTATTCATCTTAAACTACTTGGTTCTAAGCAGACTTTATTTATGAAAATGCATTTTCTTTGAGCTACCCAACAACAATTATTGCAATATTTTAAAGCATCAGTATTGATCTAATGACTACTCTCAAACGAAGGTTATATTGACATCTGTGGCAGTTGAACAAAATAAATGCTGCTTATTTTAATTATTTACATGGATTGCATTAAACTCCATGAAAACAAGTATTCCTGCAACCGTGGTGTGCACCATTTTAAGAATATTTTCTGAGTTATGAGTGGTTTGGTTTTTTAATGTTTCTTCTGATTTTATTTAAGATATAAAAACAGTGTAAGTGGAAATGTGAATGAATTTGGATTTACCTTTTCTTTTATTTTTAGTAAAAAAAAGTGAAAAGTAGTATTTTGAGCCTTTAAGTTAGAGGACATTTCCAATTTAAAATATGATTTATCTTTACCATGAAGTTTTCATGGAGCTTAAAATGTTCCTATATCTTCTGAGTAGAACTAATAACTTTGAATTGTTTGGCCTGTGGATGTACAAGTATTACTTTTTTTCTTCTCTTATTGCTGTGAAGTCTTTTGGATTAGCCTTTAGTTTGCAGTAAAGAAAGATGGGATTAAAATACTTTTCATCTCTCTCAGGTATTAAAATTTTAGTATGGTTTTAGCCTTTAAATCCTGTGAAATGTGTGTGTTTCATCCTCAAAGATTTTGATGAAGGACATTTAAAATGCAATTGCAATGATCCAGGGTTTTGTTGGGCTCCATAGGAAGCCAAGACCTTTCAGAAGTGTCACTTTAATATTATGGGATGAGGTCATGGAGGTAGTATTTAATCATAGGATCACAGGAAAAAAACACAGCAAGATTCAGATTGGAAGGGATCTTCCCCTTTCCATCGAGTCACAGAGGCTGTTGGCTGCCTTTGGTGCTGGGCTTCCCATGGGCTCTCATGAAGCTCAACACTCCAGAGCCTTCCTTGCTGAGCTGCTCCCTGGCTGCTCTGTCCCCAGATGCTGCTGTGGCAGGGGCTTCTCTTCTCCCTGGGCAGGATTTGGCATTTGTACTTGTTGAAGTTTAAAAAGTTCCGGTTTTTCCAATGCTTGCTTTTGTCCAAGTCCTGCAGGATAATGGAATTACCTTCTACTTTTTCAATCAATGTGAGATTATAATCTAGTAATTCCTCTGCAGCTTTGCACTACTGTTTTGGAATGGTAATATCCACTCTTAGTATTCAAAATGGTGCCAATGTAAGAAAAAAACTGTTGGCAAGTATCTATTTATGTTGAAATGGAAAATATGATTTGGTCTCATGTGTGACTCCTCTAACTTGATCTTCTTGATCTAATTTAAAATTAAATAAACCTAAACTAAATATATCTCAAGTAATTTTTAAGAAATAGATCTGCCTACAAAATGTTAGCATCAGTTAATTAGGTAAGATTTTGAGCAAGTAAACAAATAATAGTAAAATATGATATATGCAGCAATATTACATAGTTTTAGGTGTGTATATATATATATATTAAAACAAGTAAAATGTTCAATTTGCATAATTCTCATTCAAAACGTTATTAATTGAATACCAGCTCATAAAATAATCAGTTTTGAATCTTTCATAATGAAGATTTAGAGAGTGATTTAAAAGTGGTTATGAATTGTAGAGTTTGTGCATGTGTGTATCCATAAAACACACAGAGAAATTAAATTAAAATTTTTTTGACATACTTTTTAAGTTCAGGTCAGTTACAGTCAAGAATGAATGCTAGTTCCTCAGGTGAATAAAATAAATGTAACCCCATTTCATCAAGATACTCGACTGTGGATTTATTACCAGATATAAAGGTTCCATTTTTTAGAGTGGGGAAAAAAAGGCAGCAAGTTGAAGAGTAAACACAAACCATACCAATCTAAGAGCCAGATCAACTTATTTGATGGTAAAAAATATTCTTATTTTAAATGAAGTGTTATATACCATTTAAAATGTATCATAATAGTTTCGGAATTGCCTTTTTGGATTTCAGATCATCTTTCTCTTTCACTAACATAAAGCTACTGTTTCTAGATTCCTATGAATACAAAATATTAGATATTAAATTCCTGATATAAATAACTATGAAAGAACAATGAGAAAAGTCCAAGCCACCCCTAACATTCCAAAACCTGCTATTTGGCATATGTACTAACTCTCCAAAACCTGTGTAGTGAACTTTACTCGTGTGGATTTCAAGACAGTGTAAACTGGGGGAAAGTGTGACCTAAATGGGACAGTGATGATCTGTGAAGTCTGGTTTTGATTTGGTGTGGGTTTTGGTTTTTTTTTTGTGTTCTTCTTATTTTATTTTTTTTTTTAATATTTCTTTTTCAATTCAGTGGTTCTTTGGAACTTAGAATTTTTGAGGTATTCAGAAATTAATAAATTTGAAAGGTTGAGCTCAGGAGTACAAAATGACAAGTTCTAAAGAAGAGTTATCAGTCATACAAGTGAATAATGAATGTATTTCTAAAAGCTCTCCCCTAAATGTTGCATGGATGCCAGCAACTCACATTTCTGGCGTATTTGCTGGTATATCATTTTCCTCCTGAACAATAATATATGTATACATAATATGCATTGAATTATCCATCCAATTCTTGCAGATATTTTTAGTCTACTGGCACATATCACTAAATTAAGTAAGGAAAGGAAATAACCACATGAAAATAGAGTATAGAAAGAAAAACTGGTTTGAATTACATTGAAATCAGATGAGAATTAAATTTTTCTTGTGAAGCTGAAATGCAGGATACTGATCCTGATTGATTCGAAAAAGCATATTTGCATTCAGTATGGATGGAAGAATTAGGTCTCTTGCTTGGGAATTAATGATCACACTACTGATCCTACTAGATATACAGGTTATAGGAGTAATCACATTTATAGAGTATTCTGTTAGAAATTGTATACCATGGATCTTATAAGTCACCAGCTATATAAAGCAATTTAACACTTTAAAACAAATCAATGAACAACAAGAAGAGTGGTAAATGTAATATATATCTATATTTTCTAAACATGGACGAGAACCCATTCTTGGTCACCTTTTATAAATACAGGCTACCAACTAAATCAATATCTAATAACTTCCCAACAGCACTTGGGATGAAAATAATTTTAAGAGTAATGATTTCTAGATGTTTTTGGCAGTGTCAGAAAGCAGATATTCTGCTGTGCTTATGCAGTGCTGCTCCTATGGAAACTATTTAATGCGAAGGATTTCAAGGTATCTTGGATTGTATTTTCCCTTGTGGAAGGAAAATCATAAAATTCTCGCCCACTTCATCTACCAGATGTACCAGACATGTCATTTAGCTGATACAACCTGTTAGGGTAAGGGTGATCTTTGAAGACTTCATATTAGTCTGTTGTATTTTACAGTGTTAATCTCCAGTGAACAGATTTGCCTAAGCACACCTGGAGAACATTACATTCCAAGCATTGTATTTAAAATACACAGGATAGATTTTTTTCTGTGTACATACTTATAGTGATTTTGAGAACAGAGTGAGCCTGTAATTCCTGCACAGGTAAAGTTTGGTGAGATTAACCCCTTTCTTTTCCATTCCAACCATGATTTTCTAATTTTACTTCATGATCAGGACAGATGGCAAGGGGAAACGAGAGAAAAGGAAGGAAAAAGTTGCATTAAAGAAACTAGAAGTTATGCTGAAGCATTTTGGAAACATGAAGGGACAGCCTCATGTAGTCCTTCTTGAAAATACTAGTCCTTTCTTTTTCCTGAGAGTAGAAAAGGCAAGGGCAGAACAACAGTGTGGTTTGGCTCCTCTTAAAAGACTCTAAAGTATTTTGAAGAAATTTTATCACATTTTTTAATTATTGAATAGTATATTCATTTGCTGAGCTAAGTTCTGGCCAATATTATCAACTTATAAATATGTAAAGGCTTTCTTCAAGTTCCAGCAGAGTTAGTGACTTTCTTCTTTTTCTGTCTTCTCCAGTATTCTGTGGTACTCCTGTTGCCAGAACTTATCACCAGGTTCCATGCAAATAGAAAAGAAAATGCATTTCTATTATGAAATTTGGCTTATTTCTGCTAATAGAAAACAAAAACGTTATATTGTTTTCATAGAAAACACTATGAATTTCTCTGGTTCATACTTTGAAATGATAGGCCAGCTGCAAACCTAAAAAGAAGAATAAAATTGTAATTTTTTGAGTTTTGCAAAGACTCTGACTTTACTAGAAGTGACTTAAAGGTGCATGATGCTGAGGTGAGGTAACACAGGCCCCTTAGGTCCTTGAACCTGAGACTCCCAGCTTGATAAATGGGTTGGTATGTGCTCTATTTCCAATCTGGCATTCCTATCTGCATTTCCTTCTCATAGAAACTGGGGGAGGGAGGAGAAGAGAGAGAAGGATGAGAGGCCATTGTGCACCCAGACCTTATTTCAGATTGAAGCTGGTACTTGGTAAGCCTGTTTAGAGGCTCACGCTGCTCATGCTATTGTGTTAAAATTAGTGATTTTTTCACATAGAGGTTAATATTGAAATACATCACCTAACACCTAACATACATAAGAGATCATGTTTATTGGCTTTTTTAAGAATAGTCCTGAATAAAATAATTTTTTTCCTAAAATAGACATTTAAACCATATTTGTGAAGAAGTTAGTTCTTGCCTTGGTTTAGCATTTAAAAAAAAGTTAAATCTTGTACTTTTTTAGACTCTAGTTTCCATAGCTGACTTTCAGTATGTGAAGAGGATATACAAGTTTTCTAAAATAAATTCCTCTTTCAAGTTGCAGAGCTATGGTGATCATTAAGTAAGCAAATATTGTAGTAAGAAAGATAATATTTATTTGTAGAATTTTTTTGTTTAGACTGCTCAATTTTTTTTTCTCTTCTATTTCTAATAATCTGTAAAGAAAAGTAAAGAGAAGAAGTTTTACTACATATAGGTGGGTGAGATAGGTTTTGTGAAACTTTCCCATGAAAAAAAAATTAAAAGGAACAGAATAATATTTTTATAAAAATTTGTTGAACTATCTCTAAAGCTCAGGATTTTATAGGTGATATGATTTATGCAGAGAGGTGGGTTTGAAAATCAGAATGTTTGTCCCAAAGAGCAATGTAGTGCTTCTTCAGAGTCTCTTTAATTAGCAGTCATGTAAAAACTGGAAAAATTAATTACTAGAAAAATCTGCAGCAAACAACTTTTCACTGAGAGGTTATGAAGTTTAAATAAAAACTCTTTCTTTACTGACATGTCTGACCAGGAGGATCCATATTTTACCACTACTAATATGGGCTGAAATCATAGCTGTGAATATTCACCTTTCCAGTAAGCTTTTAAAAGGCAAGTAAATTACCTCATTTTTCATTTCAGTGCATTTAATTTCCACCAAATCCTCTAAAACTAGTTGGAGTGGTTCTGTATCTAAATGCACCGAATTTCATGGTTAGATAAAAGATATAATTAAGATAGGTGTTATCCAGTTTTAGGAGTTTCTAGACTGAAAATAAAAAGACTCTGTAGTTGATTAAACTTCTACAGTAGAAGGCAGGAGTTAATTTGTAGCCTTTCCTTGCTTTCGCATGAAGGTAAATATGCTTTTGTTAAATGCTAAAAGGCACAAACTGAAGGTCATATGTACCATTATGCTGTTAGGCTTGTCATGACTGTGATTTAAATTTTTTTTTTTAATGCAGCCCATTAAATCAGAAAGCAGTTAAAAGAGGTCAGGGCATTATTCTCCAAGATAATTCATCAATGTCAGCAGCGCTAACAAGAATGTGGGCCATGTGTCAGGAGCTATTGTGTCCATTTCTCTGCTCTGTTGTGGTCCAGCACTCATGTTTCATTGCAGATCTTTAAATAAAAGGATTGATGGTGCCTTACCTGAACCATAAGTCTGTGTGAGAAGAAAGGAGTGTCTACAGTTTCAATCTTGAGCAACCCCACTCTTATGATCATGCTGGGTGATATTGCCAACTTGTTTTGCTAGCTAAGATCAGAGGTATTTTTCTGGCAAGAAAAGAAGTAGGACTGAAATAGTTTTTGCTGATTTCTTCCACCACATCTTCGAGTTAACAATTGAGTTTCTTTTTGTTACCATCTCAGTATATCCAGCATATGGAAAAGGAAAGGCTTTTGACAGATGGGTGCCCAACTGATCCAGGTGTTGCGTGGATCTCCGCATTATACCAGGGAGAAAAAATCTGATGCAGAGTCTTAATCTTAGTTAATTTTTTTGAAAATATTTAACAAAAGGAGATGTTTGCCACAAATGTGGGAAGCTACTGATACATTTTAAACTACAGAGGTAAAATTAAATAAGAAACGGAACCGATACATTAATAAAGAGTCCATGCTCCTATAAGTATAGTTCTCTAAAATTTGCAAATTCCTTCTGTTGAAATCACATCAACGATTGCACTCCATCCACTGCTTTCTGTGGTTCAACTAGTCCAGACTGGCTTTCTTTTTCACTGGAACTCTCTTTTGGGAATGAGATAATCTTGGTTTGCCTGTAATTTGGGTACAAGTAATTTTCCCTCCGTGGTATTTGTTATTCTAGGACTTATCCATTTTGTTTGCTTGACACAATTGATGTACAAAGCCCTTTTCTCTCCCTATGACTTTCTGGGAAAAATATCTATATTTGTGGGGCCTTACAGGCAGTACTGCCCAGTAGGTTAAGAGGTATTCTCAGGCAACTGAGCAATTTGGCTGTTGGTGTCTTGTTACTTGGTCATGAGTGGTGCTTGGTCCAAAGGTAGTTAATGACATTGGGATTAGTTGTGTGTGAGAGCTGTGTTTGCTGTCCTTCAGGCTGTCAGGCCACATGGCCATTTAAGTCAGTGCAAATAGCCCTCCTGTGAAGAAGAAAAATAGAATCTAATAATAATCCTTCTAAATATTACAAGTTTTCTGTGTACAGACTTGTGCTTGGGACAGGATTTTCTGTAAGTGATCTTGTCTTTTCACACCAGTTTCACAGCTGTTTGTATTTAACAACTTTTACATGCTCTGGATGTTTTCACCTATTTTCCAATTTCTCTGTCAGAAAAACTGGCTCCTACACATGCTTCTCTTGATCTTACCCTTTTTGTGTTATTCCTGCAGGCACTTCTGGGGAGCTTCTAAACTGATGCCTTGTGCCTAAATCCTTGCCTTTTTAGAAGCAAATGCAGAAGCAGTATTAAAACACTGTTGCTTAGTTTGTTAAATTACTGTGAAATTTTTCCTAACTGAAATGTAGGCTGGACTCTTTGAAAATTTGATTGCTGTCTCGGCTACTCATTAGAACCTTATTTACTGATTTATTTTTTCATTGTGACTAAGAATTAATATTTGAAGGGGATTAACTTTGAAATAGACTGAATAGCATTTTTGCTTCTCCTAGTGTTGCAAGGAACTTTTTAATGGTGGAAAGTGTACTTTTCTCAGAAAGAGCAGAGGTTTTTCTGTAATGATAGTGATAAATGAAATGTTAAAAGAATGAAGGTGGGCAGTGTAGATGTGAATAATCAAACCAGGGAGCGAGAAAAGAAAACTTGAGAACATTCCAAACCAACAAAGGCCAAACCCAGTAAGATTAAAAAAAAAACAACAAAACACCACCACCAGCAAGAAAAAAACCTGAAAAAAACCCAACAAAAGAATTGTTTTGTATTTCTTAAATGCAGTATATCAGTGAGGACTGTTTATAGTAGAGGCTTTCTGCAGAGGCTGAGAGAACAGGTCTTTTCCTCTGCTTTTTCTGCTTTGATGTGAGTTCACTGTAATCAGTGGTGTCTTAATTTGGAAGGCTTTAGATTGTTTTTGATATTGATATTTCCATGTGCTATTTCTATTGATTATTGCACCTAGCATATGGCCATTAGTATACTAATAAAATGTAATATTTTCTATAGTCTCAGAAATACAATTCATGAGACTAAAAGTAGTTTAGATTATGTCTCATTTTTAGACCTATCGCCATATGGATTATTTGGCTTAGTGACTAACGTGATGAGAAACACAGCAGTATTCTCTTGTATACATAATCTGTCACATTTTGTTACTTGAATGTTATCTTTTTTTAGATTTGTTTTTAATTATCACATATATGGGAGTAAAGTAGGGATTTTGGGATCTCTGGGCTTTCAATTTGAAGTTCATGCCTGCCACCTACAAATTGTGCCTGTTTGACAAGAAAGGTTTTCTTTTTGAAGGTTTTGCAGTAATATCATTTTGACAGATTGATTTTGTAAGTCTTCATGTTTTTCTAATAACTCCTTTTTAATGGGAGAGTTTTAATTTATGTCAAACTCAAAAGTTCAGTGACAGATAAGTGCCTTCTCTTAGTTAAGAGGTTAAAAATAATTTACACTTTTACATGCACAAAATAAACTGCCATAAAAATATTAATTTCTATGCCTATTCTGATAGGAAGAGATAGAAACAAGTTCAAAATGAGTGGTCAACTTTTCCATAAGTTTTCAGATAGTGAATAGGATACTATTAATAAATACAACAAACAACCATTACTGAAATAATTAAGAAAATCACAGTAAGCCAGTGTTTGTCATAATAACTGTTGAAATCTCTAAGTCTTCTGATTTTGCAGAAATTTCAAAAATACTTTTTCAGAAAAGCAGCTAATTTCTGGACTATTAGTGTAGAAAAATATATTCAATTTCTTTTCTTAGTGCAGGTGCCTATTAATAAAATCCACCCTTTGCTAAAATACATTTCTGTCTCATTTGCAATGTGTTCTTCTGATGTTGAAAGTGTCTGGCTGGGAGAGCCCTGGAGAGGGGTGAAATGGGATCCTGGGGCACAGGAGGAGGGGAGCCCCAGGGAGATTGTACAGGGACACTGTGGTCTGTGGGTGCCCTCAGGGCCTTGGCAATTTGAAGCGTAATTGAAAATCAGATGATTTCCCAACATGAGCAGCATCTGCAGGCTGTTCTAACTGGTGTAGATCAGGTCATCAGACACAGCACAAAAGTCTGCGCACCTAAACTCATAAGTATGGACGATATGATAATATTTTAAAAGAGGTTTAGCCTCCTTAGTGGCTTTTTAGATCACCTTTGAGGCGAACCTTCACCACAGAGAAGTTACAGATTTTTGCTACGATGGTGTTACTCCAGAACTTTCTGAATTTTCCTCATAAGAAGAAAGACAACTGTTAGAAATAGGATAGTTGACTTGAAATATAACTCATCACATGAGTTCATCCATGTAATTCAGCCTGTTCATTTGTATTCCTTCTGCATTCAGTGGAGAGGAAAGGGAAGAATTGTTCTGACATTTTGAAGGGTTATCCTGAGATGGGGAGAATTAGCTTCTTGAAGTCCCCTTTTTTCAGCTGATCAGAACCAACTCTATGTTGTTGTGCTATAAAGCTAAAGAATGCATATTGTGCCTTACATAATGCATACACTTATATTGTTATTTTTTAGCAGCTCTTAAATAAAGATTGGAGTATAGCACATATACAAAAGAAATACTGATGCATGACACTTGACTTACTACTTCCTGATTTGTGAGAGTTAAAGGGTAAAACTGTCAATTTATATTGACAAATTTTAATTGTATTTATACACAAATGTGGGTATGTCTATGAAAGCCACAGTAAATAAGAATAATTATGCATTACTATAGTGTATTTAACTAAAAGTTAATATTTAAAATTTTTAATGAACACTGCATTTGAAAAACAAGTGAATCAAACCCACATCAATTTTGAAATAATTTAGTCTTCAAACCACCCTAATGCTATCTTCAGTTATTGACCAATTCAAGCACTAAATTTTCTTGGGTTTTTTTATTCCAGAAAAACATAGAACAAGAGGTGAATGAATGTTCTATTTTAACATGGGTTTTATTCAGGCCAATCTTCATGTGACAAAAGTATCTTGATTCTCAATAGAGCATTTTAGCAGAAGATGGGCTTCAGCTTGAATTACAATACCTGATTTGATAAGAGATAATTGTCTAAGCTCCCATCCGAGCTCCTGGTGGGTATGTAAGGCTTTATTCACTTGCCTAAACACACTAAATTTTCTACCTTCTGCTGTGAGAACTTAGACAAAAAACCTCTTTCACACTGAGTTCTCTTCTACGTGTACCTGAATCTGGAGCTGAATCCCAGAGTAAGTTTCTCGTCAGGCATACAGTGATATTGTGCAAAAAATTCTTTAAAGGAAAATGCGAAAGAGGAAATAATCAATAACTAGGACAGAAACATATTAATAGGAATTTTGTACACTGAAAAAATATGTGCATTGAAACAACAGATGCACTGAAAATTTAAGATGCTGCAACCCATTCATCTACCTCCACTGGTCTCTAGTCTCTTTTTTTGCCCTTCACTGTCTCTCTATTCATATCTCTTTCCCTTGTTATTTCCAGCTTAGTGGAATGTAACCTTTTTCTCCCCCACACATATGTGTGAGGATAAGGAGAAAGGCAGACACAAGGCACAACAAGCTTTAACAAGCTCCTGAGTGGCTCCTAGGTCAACGGTCAGGGCTTTTCACCAGGATCTGCCTGAGCCAGGTTCAAATCCATAATTCAGCTGGCTACATAAGTGAAAAGGACTTTAAATGGTAACCTCATTCTTTAGCCAACCACATGCTGTTTTGGGGCCTTTGGTGGTCTTGTTATGATTTTTTTGCATTTCAGGTGGCAGAGCCAGGTGCTCTGGTGAGCAGAGGCCAGAGGTGAGGGCTCTGTCCTTGGGAAGGCAGGGTGTGGGTGAGACGAGACAGAGCCATGGCTTCAGCAGGACTGGGTGGCTCTCCTTCCCTTGTATTGCTTTCTCTCCAGCTACTCCTTCCCTCCTAACCCTGGAATGACCATAAAAGAGCAATTCACAGTGAAGTGTAGCCATATGCTGAACAGGATCAGATTCCCTGGGAACATGAGAATTTGGAGGAGATTCTTCTACTGTGCCTTATTAATACCTTCTTGGTGAAGGTACCCGGACATAGTGTTTCAATTTGCATAAAAATATATGTGCAGGAAGCAGGCTTCATTTGTTCAGCGAGAGACAAAAGTGGAAGGACATTGATTTGCTTTTACATTCCCAGATGTAAAGTATATTTAGTTAACAAGCAATAATTCTTTAACTGTCACCCATCTAGTCTGGTGGAAATAACTCAGTAAAAGTAATGTTTGCTTCACCCTAAGATTCTCATTCCAGGAAAATTTTGAATATGTTTTTTAACACTTCTGTTGTCACATATCAGATTTACATTTAAATTCTCTATTTGTCATTTATTATTTAATAAAATTAAAATCTCATGCTGGATGCATACAACAAATTTCAAATTCCATAGGAATAACTTTTGTAAGAATCATGCATTGTTGATAGACATGATCTTTTAACTCTGATCATCTACAAAAGGGAAATTTTAAAGTGTTATTGAGTGGGAATTTTTGCTCCACAAGAAAATACAAGATTAGTTGTTTTTATAGTTCATGGAGACATTTGTGGTTCCAGAGGAATTATTCTCGGTGAGACTCATAATAATCTTATAAATTTTACCTTGAATTTCCTTTTTAGTGATTCTGTGACTGAATTCTTATATCCTTTGTTAAATTCCTAAAGAAGTGGTCTATAATTTTCCTTAGATGAGGATCATCTAGTCAGTTATACCCCAGACATGAACCTACTGTTGGCAAATTTCACCATTAAATATGACTATTTATATATAACACATTTGATTGAAAGCAGCTGAAATTTTTTTGGTTAGCATAAATAAATTCCTGTTGAAAATTATACACTATTTTGAAATGAAAGAATTCTCATTTCTATGTATATGCTAATATTTTAATAAATAAAAGAATTCATAGAAGCATGGTGTATTAGAAAGCATGGTGTATGCATTTTTATGCATACAGCTATGTATTCCAGCAGCAAAGCTGTTAGAGATTTAATGACATTTCACATTAAAATTATCAAAACCTTGGTGCAAGAATAGAAAATCAAATATTGTCTGGTTCTTTTTCAGAGTCTTTGTGATGTAAAGTGTGATCTTTTGGTACATTTACCATTGCCAAGACTGGTTCCAGGTAGTTTAGAAACACAGAGCTCATTCCAGGTTTTGACTACAATGAATTTGCTTTTATTAAACCAAGCATAACTATAAATATTTCCATAAATTTTCAAAATTGATGAAAGAATAGTCTGAATCTCAAATTGGAAGAATTTGAAATTAACACAAGTTCACTCATCAAAAGCTCTGCTGGAAGTCAAAAGTAAACCTGAAATATTTTCTTCTGTTCTCATGACCTTATTAATCTTATTCATATAGATGACATGATATAATTTGTCTTACCTCAAATTCATACTAATGCACAAAAATAATGAGACATAAAATAACCAGATCCCATGGCAGTCCAGTAATAGCCTTAATTTTGAGACTTAAAATAAAAAAAGAGTCAGATGAGTTAAGTACTATTTTGTTTAACTGGAGCAAAAAATATAAATAAATGGATTTAACAACTTTTGTCCCTACACAGTGTGCTGGCCACATCAGTGAGATATTTTGTTTGGTATGTTTAGCATAAACCCTGCATTTTTCTAATGGTTCTTGAAGGATTATTTTAGCTTTGCAGCCTCTTCAAATAGCCTCCTGAAATGCTCTACAAGGAAAAGGAGACTGTTAGTCAATAAGAGGAGCATTTTATTTCTTCATATAGTATTTTCCTTGTATGTCATATTTGGAGTTGCTAGTGCTGGGATAAATCTTAAGTTTGCAGTTTAACATAAATAATTTATGATGTTTTCCTGTTAAGACAGTTTTGTTTTTGTTTTTTTCTAAAGTTTCTTAACATTTGCTTCAGCTGGAAAGGTTTCCACGTACCAGTGTTCACAAAGTGTGTTTTACTGTCGAGGTGCTGAGCTATTTCAGATTACAAAAATAGTAATCTGAAATGAAAACATCTGTTCCTTCTAGAATCTTTGACAATAATTTATGTTTACATGATGAGCTTTGATAGAGAAAATATTCTTAGAGAATCCAATGGAGAATTTACTCTATCAACTCTTTTATTATTTCGCTTTGGTATCTCATTTCTTAAAACATTGTATTTAATTAAAAGCAAAGTCTTAATTTATAATTCCTTAGCTAGAAATAAAACAGAACTATTTTTCTAGCAAGACATTAATAAATATTTAAAATATATTTTTATTAGTACTGATGAGTATTTCTTTTTCATTAGCATTTGATTTGGGAAGTGTAATGACAAAGTGGTTAAGACTAGAAGTAATTTTTCATTTAGCATCTGATTTTTCTGTCCTAACACACCCATACTTACTTGAATTGGCCTAGAACCTGCTAATTCATATGGAGATAGATATAATGCAGTCCACGGAAAATATGCCACAAAACCTTTGGTCTTCCTGCAATTCAGGAGCCACATATATGTATCAAAAAAGATCAGGGAGTACACAGCTCACAGTAAGCACATGAAAATTCGTAGAGTTTTAAAATGAAGACATCCTTGCATAAAGAGGAATCAAAATATCCAAGTTTGAAAGGGTTGTTTATTACTCTAGAGTGATGAATGGGACAGCTGTGCAAGTATTAGGTAATCATGGGGACACTTGGGTGGTGTGGTGACAGAGAGAATACACTGGTCTGGCTTACCTTTCAATTCTGCTCTTTTACAAAGAGACAGACTCTGCTTTTTGCATCTTTATCCAAACTCATAGTGGAGGGAAGACATGATTTAACTATAAAAAAATTGGCAAATCAATGTAAGAACCTCCATGTTTAACTTTGTCAATCTATTTAAACAGACTATGCCCTTTTGATAGATTGATATTGCTCATGCCTCTTTAAAGGATGGCCATTTATGGAGAAAATATGAGTCCTTCTAATTACACTGTTGAACAAGGAAAAATATTTTCTATGCATTTTAATGATATTTCCAGAATCTCTTGTGCATTTATTTTATCTCTTTCTGTGAAAGGACACATTTTTCTTTATGCAAACATTCAAAATATCACTGTAGGCACAGTTAGATTATGTACAGAGCTTGTGAGATGATACAGTAGTGTGGTGTAAGCCAGGAGGCAATACCAGAATTCTACTGCAAGAAGTTGTCTTCTGCCAGATGGAGCTGTACCTTGCTGAGAGATGTTTACAAAGCTGCTTATAAAACAACAAATGGCTCTTGGGCATTTTGTCTAGCTTTGGGGCCAAAATGACCTGGTTAATCTAGAAATATCTACATCTGTTTGTTGCTGATACCACTTTTTCTTTTTTTCTTTCAATGGTGATTTAATTTAAATTGAATTCACAGAAACATACATTACCATGTAAGTTGCAGGTGTATAAATTCATGTTACAGAAGGTCATATCCCCAGGCTATAGGAGCTATCTATCAGTTCCTGAGGCAAGCATGATGTTTAATAGCTAATTTTTTCTTGATTGCCAGGATTGTGAACTGAAACAGTCAAGGCAAAATCTTTCAGTAGTGCAGAATATTTTCTGCAATAATTTTTTTTGTTCTTTTGATACTGATTCAGTTTTTGAAGTCCAGTGTTTTTCTTCTGGCAAGTCCTTCATTTGGAAATATACTGTGCTTCTGGTTTATGCCATGTTAGTACCAGGCACAGTTACTGTGCAGGCAGGTAGTTTCCATCCATGAGGATGGCATTAATGTGCACGTCCTCAATCCCAAGCTGCCTGTTCCACCTGGATCAGTTTTGCTGAGGTTAGCACTTGCTGGTGCCACAAGTTTTGCCAATGTCCAGCACAGTTAAAAAGGCAAGGCAAGGCAGAGCTAAACACTGATCACAAACATGGTACCTGTCCAGCCAACTTGTAGGCATAAGATTGTTCAGTAGTAATGAATACAAAGAAAAAGCTAATTTAGGCTACCAAGGTGAAGTGTTCAACCTGCCCTGTGCTTCCTGTGGTGGGGAAAGTCTTGGTGGAGGCACTGAACTGGGGAATACCATTCCTAAAGCACAACAGCCAGTTGTGTAGTAAAAGATGATAGACTACAACCAATCATGGAGATGAGCGAGAAAATATGTGTGAATGACAAACAGAAAAATACTTTCTCTAGGAAAAGTGAGGAAGTATCTGGTACAGATAAGTAGTGGCACTGATCAGAAATGTGGTTTCATGTGTTGGAGAAGTTTCCTTTCTGTTCTTCATTTGCTATCATTCATATCCAGCTGTACCTCTTTTCATATCTTTTTCTTACCTCCTTTGCATTTTAACCATACATAAGGTGTTTCACATACATCAGATATCTGGAAATCTCTTTTGCTCTTTTTTTTGCTTTGAAGCCTGGTCTGCTTGACACTACAAGTGGCTTGCCTTCAGTCAGGAATAATTCACCTTTTGTGATTTGTGTCTATATATGTGAGAACTCCATTGCCATCCTGTACTTGTTCTCTTTAGGGCAGAGGTGTTGCTGCATGTTTTAAGGACATAGCAAGCACAAGGTTTGTAGAAAGAAGTAAACTCTTTTTATTAGATCACTTACTGAGTTCAGAGTTTAAAAAAGTGTGAATTGATCTGAAGATTAATAAGGACTTCAGTGCTCATGTATGTGTACATGTGCTTATTTCTTTCTGATAGCTGCACAGATTGCTGCCCAGTTCAGAGTGCCTCAGTTTTGGGCATCCCAAGTTCAGTGATGTTGGTCCAGTTTCCAGAGAGAAACACAACAGTGTAATACTGAACTGCAAAGATGTCTTGTACTAATAGTTGTGCCAGGGCAAAATGAAGTGGAATAATAATGTGACATTACAGGCAGTTTGGGGCATCCCTGTCAGTGCTAGGAGGCCTTTTGGGAGTAAGCTACTAACTTGCAATATAACAAATGGTGATGAGGGCTAACACCAGGATGCAGCTTTAAGCATTTCACTGTGAATAAACAGTGGAGTACTAGCCTATGTAAGCTGACAACACTTGTGCTTTTGTAAGAAGGGAACTGGTGAAGGGATTCAAAGGGAATCCTACAATGACTAAACCTTTGGAGCTGGAGAATAATTCTTGGTACCTCTCGAAGTCAAAAAAACCAACGTTGAAAAACTGGGGTAGGAGAGCCATAAGCCAGCATTTTGGTTATGTGAATAGTCAGGAAAAAACAATTAAGCAGAACTAATCTGCAAGAGCTTTAGAATTAACTTGAAACGGGAATCCAAATGGACTCACAAAATTATATGCAAGGATAAGGAGTACTGTGATAGTGCTATGAGAAAAGGAGATAAATGGAAAGATTTGTAGAGGTTAAAAAAAAGAGAATTGTGCTGGCTGGCATGTAAACTGATATCTAGACATCAGTAAAGACCTGGCAGAGGAGTGGACTGAACTTTGATTTGAAGAGAGTGAAGTTAGATTAATTGGAGGGAACAAGATCAGTGAATTGTCAGCACAAGAGACTTTGCTGAGTTGCATACAGTCTGTGGTGAAATTATCTGGAGTGAGAAACAAGGGCAGTGGGAGAAGAGAGTCAACAACAGCATCTCTTTGGCAAGAAGATACAGTGACTTAGATGTGAAGAGAGATCAGTGGAGAGCTGGGAGATGAAGAGGCCTCCAAGGCCAAGAGTAGTACAGGCAGATAAGTCAAAACCAGTGGCTCGCTGGGAGGAAGAGAAAGGAACATTGCTTCTAGTTTTGCTTAAGACATCAGTGGAGGACACTCCAGTGAGAGTGATTGTGTTGGCAATATAATGAAATGTTCTGTTATTATAGAGTATTTTTTAAGTTTCTATTATTGGCAGAAGAAAAAAAAGGGAGCCAGGCTAAGGCTTGAAATGAAGTCTCCTCTTGGTCGGAGTAGTTTACATTACAGCTTATTGAGGGAAAACCTATTTTTTGATATATATACACTAACATAGAGGAAAACAACATGACCTGCATTAGATTGTGGAGCTGACCCCACCAGATGCTGTGAATATAGCACAAGATTTATGCTCTTTGCAAGGAGAAATAGACAGAAGGTAATGTATACCTTTATCATTTGCCCCACAGAGATTTTTGACTTACAGCATGAACTAATTTTCTTTCTGAGCCAGAAATGCATGTACGTGCATACCAAGGAAAAGAAACTTTATATCTGGTATACTAATGTTTAAAAAGCTCTTGGTTAAGTCTTCAATCACTTCTCATGTTTACATGGCCTTCGGTATTGTCTCATTGCTCTATTCACACTGCAGAATAATAAATATCTCTTCAGTTAAATGGTTACTAAGATTATCCCATGTTTTCAATATTGTACTACAAATCTGAGTACATTGTTCTGGCACAAAGTATATTTAGTCAGTGTATATTCTGAAGTGCTAGCAATTAGTATGTCAGTGCATAGAAGAATTTGAAACACTAAATATGTGCTGAAGCTTACAATTAAATAAATTACTTCAGGGACACTCATGTAAGTTGTTTATTTCCATTGTAACTACCAGAACACAGTGTATTTCATGCAAACTTAATAATGTAGTTGCATTTAGAAAAAGTCTTCAAATACAATTTTAGTCCTTAATAATTTCAACCAATACATGCAAATAGTTCATTTGTTCTTTATATTTTGACAGATATTCTTTATCTTAAGAATAATTGGAGTTTTCATGTATAAGGTGCACTGATGGAATATTAATGTTTGGCTTTGTGAGATTTCTGAACAGTTTTTAGAATGTGTGACTATTCAGAATAAAAATTGCATACCGAAGTATTATCACTTTGAGCCATAATTATATACTATTCCCCACTCTAGTAATGTTTTCATGTTCAATAGGTATACCTCTGAGTTGTAAACTGATTAAAATCTTGAAGACATTGAACTTTGTTTGAGATTATTTATTAATTCATACAGCTTTAAAAAATGTTTCAGTTAATGGAACTTTACATTTCTACTTCCTATTAAAATCAGAAGTATATGCTGTGGTAGTATCAACAGCTGTGCACTAATTAAATCATGTTGAAATTTACAATTAATTGGTGATAATAATATTTTCTTTTTTGAATAACAGAATTTTAACTTAATTAATAATTCTATAGGAATTACATGAAATTTCAAAATGTATGCTAAATTTCACATTTCTTTCTGTTCCCTGTTACCTTCCCATACCTATAAGCACTCTGATTGAGTTGGAGACTAGAACTGTATAATGGAAGCACATGCAAAGCTAGATCCCTTGCTCTAATTCTTTTTGGTTCATATGAAGTTATCTCCTTGTAACAAGTATGTTTCAGAAAAAAAAATGCCTCTGAAAAGCTTTTTGTTCCTTTCTTTCCTTTAAAGCCTAACTTTTCATCTCCTTTCCTGTACAATCATACTGCTGTGAATGTGTTGCTGTGTTTTCAACCTAATAACTTCTGCCTATACTTATCAACTTCAAACACTTTTGGCAGGGGAGAGAATGGTGAGGATAGAGGGCCTAATTTCTCAAGTATAATTAAAATCTATGAAAAGCCATCAAAGTTGGTGGCTGGGAAGAAGAAAGAAATCCTATGAATATTCTCACTGAGAGGGAAAGAGCAGTCTGAGGCTACACTCCTTTACACAATGAAAAAATCCTTGTAGGTGAGCTTCGTTATAAGTTACAGAAGAAAGGTATCTACCTAGACAGAAAGTCAATCAAACTTAAGACAGGAGTAGACAGGAAATAAGGCTTCATTATTTTCTAGTGTTGATGGAGCTGCTTGTCAGTACAGGCAAGATTCATCTCACCTCACTTTTCCATTCTGCAGTGTTGATATCTTTATTTCCATACTTGGCTCTCATTGTAGTCACTGGAGAGAAATAGTTCTTGGAAGGTCATTTGTTTCAAAGTGTGAGTTGTGTGCCCAGGGTTTGAGCTCGTAAAGAAATGGGAGAAGTCAGTCCTGTTCCAGCAAACTGTGTGTCCAAAACTGTGGATAAATGAGTTGGTGGGAGGAGGGAGGAAAGGGAGCCTGAGAAGGGAACAAGTCCAGGCAAGCAGAGGTGGTTGTAAGAAGAGAAGAATTAGTGAAGTGCTTGCTCACTTATGTGCTTTTTGTAATTTGACTTGGAGAGAAAAAAAGCCAAACTGCCTTAACTCAGTTTCTGCTGGGAGATGATATAAAGTTCACACGTAGTTGTTTGTGTTGAGCAACACATATTTAAATTCTCACATGTGTAATGTCTTATGTTCTGGTACAAATTGGTTTTGTTTTCCAAAAAATTCCTAATTTTCAGCTTCATTCAGATTCATCAAATGCCAAGATTCTAGTTAATTACAACATGCTCAATTTGATTAGACAGTCACTATAGTTGCTGAACAAGAGTGTTATTCAAACATTGTTGAAATTAGAAAGCTATTTTCTAATTAAATAGGGTATTTTTGCAATTACCAGAATAATTCAGTGCTGGATGGAGAATATTTGCCTGGAGAAATTCTGTATCTGCAAACACTGTTTTGCAAAACAATTTACAAGAGATCCAAACAAAAAGAAAACTTAGAGTTATGAAATCTGGGAAACTCAGATAACACTGTCAGTACGAAACTTATATACATTTGCCATATATACCCTGATTAATAAGCCTTCTTATGAGAAAATATTAATTTTTCTGCAGCTAAAGTTTGCTTTATGTTTGCCTGCCAAAGCATCATACAGACATTTGGCAGGCACATCAGAATATAATTTTACAGGGCATTTAATTTTCTCAAATAATTTGATATTTTTAATAGAACTAGCAAAGTGGTTTTCCCTGTTACTAGATAATGTGTTAAAGAGACTATCCTGCTGTCTCCCATCACAATCAGAAGAAAGGAGGTTTTACTGTTTACATTATTTTCATTATATTTCATTTCAATTTAGAGCAGCTCGAAGGAAGTAGTGCTTTTTATGGAAAAGGAAATAGATTTTTATTTTCTTGCATAAACTAGATGCTATTTTTCACACAAAAGATGTGGTAGTATTTACTGTATTCCTTACTTTTTTACTGCTTGAATTTAGCAGTGAATTTTGATAACTTAAAAAAATCATCTTCATGATTATATTTACACTCAGGGGTATTGCATTAATATAAATAGCACTTGTAAAACATTTGAATTATAACTTCCTGATCATTACTTGCAGCTTTTTAGGTTCAATTAAATCAACTTAAATAGGGCTACTCTAAAGTTTAAAACAGAAAAATAGCATCTCAATAAAATGATAATGGTTAGGTAACGAGAGTAGTTTTGATAGAGACAAAGAACTGCTTTTATGGGTGGAGGTACAAAACTCACTCCTGAAAAATAAATAAGGTTTTGTTGGTTTGGGGAGCTTCCTTTGGGGTTGTTTTTTTGGGTTGTTGGAGAGTTTTGTTTGTTTGGGGTTTTGCTTATTTGGGTTTTTTTTGCTTGATTTTGTTGTGAGATGTCAGTTTTATTCCACATGTCTTAAAAAAGTCTAGTAAAGAAAAAGGAAAGGATTATTCCAAGGAAAGTTTATAAAAGAGTGCTGGGCTGGAGGATTTCTGTTTGTTTTTTTCTCCTTTGTGGTGCAAAGGAGATATATTTGACATATATTACTAAATATTACTAAACAATTTTAAAGATATCTCTTATTTTTTTAATTTTTGTGTGTTTGTTATTAAGTAATTTGTTATTTTCTTTAGTGCTTGCTGATAATAAAGGCTAAAAAAACTATTAAAGGTTCAAAACTAAATTTCATCATACAGATAAGTTGTTTTTCTAGTATTATGGAAATTATCTAAAAAATAGACTTTCTAAAGGCAAAGGGAAAAAAGAAATCTAAATTTTCCACTCAATATTCTGCCTCAGGCACTGTAAAGATATTAATACCTAGCTTGTTTCAGATTTTTTTCAGAATGCTACAGTAGAAATGCATTAAAGTGTGTTACAGTACCTTCTCATTCTAAGACAGAAAATTCAAAACTGTGTTGACCTTAGCTGGAAAGGCCAAATTTAGAGAAATAAACTAACACGGAAAATATGTTAAACATATCTGAAAAAATAATCCTGATGTTCTGATGTTTTAGAAAGTTACTATGTGTTTCCCTGGTGGGACTTAGGAATGGTTCAGAATCATTTGATTACACTTAAGCCAATAGTTCGATGGTCCAAGATGGTCAAAGACCAAAAACAGATAAAGGATGCAGACTGGGGTACATGCAACCTGGGTGGAAATCACTGACCCAGGCCAACTCCTACATAACTCACTTGTCAGTGAACTTCTATTCTAACACACTTCTGTGTTGTGTTATCAGTTAAGTGTAGACCCATTTGCATGCTTTCATTCCTGGAGTAGCAATCCTTCTCTTCCACTGCAGAGTCTGACATGGGAGGAGGGAGGCAGAAATTAGCGTAGCAAGCATCTTAGTTTTCTCCCACTTGTTGAAAATATAAATATAAATAAATATCTTAATAATTTTTAATAATTAAATATCTTAATAATTTTTAAAAATGTCCAGTGCTTTTATTTCTATTTTTCCCTCGTTTCAGACACTTTAATTCCTATTCCCAGAACAGGCCAGAGTAACACTCATGATGTTGTGGGTTAGATGACGACACTAGGATGAAAGTGTCTTTCTGAAAGAAATATCTGAAAATGTAGTACCTTTCCAGGAACTGAGAACTGGACTTTCTCAAGCTCTGCCCTAACAACTGGCAATGCCTTAAGGTCTAAGTCAGCCATCTGTAACAGTTAGACAGTGGTGCTTCTGGCTGGTTAATTACAATATCTCTGAACAACTTGTGTAGCTAAGCCCATGTTTAACCATCCTGCTGGTTGTTCTTAAATGCCTCCCCACATGAGACTCTTTCCATCTTCTCCATCTGTTAGGTCTCCTCGGTGTGACCTTGTTGTGACCTTCCAGTATCTGAAGGGGATCCCATGGGAAAGATGGAGAGAGTATTTACAAGACCATAATGGCCCCAAACAGAGAGTAGGCTTAGATCAGATATTAGAAAAATCTTAGTTGTGAAGATGGTGAGACTCTGGAACAGATTGCCCAGAGATGTTATGGATGCTCTACCCCTGGAGATGTTTAAAGCTGGGCTGGAAGGAGCTCTGAGGTACCTGGTCTAGTGAGATGTTATCCCTGCCCACTGCAGGGGGGTTGGAACTAGATGATTTTTAAGGTCCTTTCCAACCCAGACCATTCTATGATTCTGTGATTTTCTTTCATCTCGTTAAAAATGTTGGTATATATATCTGTGACAATCCAGAGGGGATATTTATATATTACTTATTTTTCTAATACTTTTATTATGGGAGCTTTAATATGCTGTGGAATGAACGCACTTAGAATAAGATTCATTTAATTAAATCTTAATTTGCTTGTGCACTTAAAATTGGACCTGTTTATAAAAGTTTTCCTTGTAAAGAACATGTAAAAGCTTAGATCTGTGGCTTCTCTAGAGAAGAAAGGCCTGTGTTCTGCAGTGCACCTTGATGGCAGTGAGTGCTTGCGAGGCTTGTGCATTAACCAAAATAAAAGAGTACATTTGGAAAGAAATAAAACCAAAGAAAAGTGCCCCAAGTTACCATTTGTGAGGGTTAGGATTAAGTACATTACTGGAAATAACATTCCTTTCCTTAATCCTTGCTAAAAAAAAAAGTGAGATAACAAAGAGTTAGTAAAAGTTATTTCATTTGAAGCATTTTGGATCTAAAATAAATCACAGTAAATTTCTGCCATATTCATTATCATTGATTTGTTTAGACCATATACAAATACATTGTAGTCTAAAAAATGGGTAGATTCAGCTTGTTTCAAAAACATGCAAAATGTTTTATTTTATGTGACATTTCTATGACAGAGAGATGTGAGCTATAAAAAGATATTTTAAGAAATACCTTGAGCCTAAAATTTGCTTTTTGCAAGGCAGAAAAGCATTTAATTGTCAGAAATGAGTTTACAATATGTTAAAAAAATACAGAAACAGTAATGGCAAAACCTATTTCAACCGTCTTAACGCATTCAGTTTTGCACAGTAAACCTCACTAGTTTTGTATAAATATATCTCATTAGTAGAATATTTGTATCAGAACCATTCAAACAATTCATGAGAACAAGTGCTGTCAGACAAGACATACTTCATTGATTTTCTCTTCTAGTCAGCCATCATGATTTTAATCTTCTTAAGCTCAGACTCACAACCACACCTCATTACACAGACGTATGGGAGAGGAATAAGTATGGCTTTCCCAAGGAACTGAACCAATTACGTACATTTGCATTTCCTAGACTTTAGAAAGGCACAAAGATTTCATAACAAAACCAGAAGCCACAAATTGAGGATAAAATTTGTTTTGAGATCCACCTAAAAGATGTGGAGAGCAAATATATTGCTGATATTTGATGAGAGATCTGTGGGTGACACAAAAGTCACAAAAACCATTAACAGATCATCTTGAATCTTTATGTTGCTCTTTATCATGGCATGCTGTACTTCTTTAGTAGGGTATGAAGTGAACTAGTCTGTCTATAGAGAAGATGTTCCCCTAATATTCGTAGAAATTTAGAATCCTTTAGCTTGCAAAAGACCCTGAACATTATCAAGTCCAACCATTATCATAACATTGCAGAGTTCACCTTCAGGGATGGTGACTCCACACTTCCCTGAGCAGCCTGTTCCTATGCCTAACCACCCTCTCAGTGAAGAAATTTTTCTGAACATTCAGCCTAAACCTTTCCTGGCAAAACTTGAAGCTATTTCCTCTTGCCCTACCACTGGTTGCCCAGAAGAGACCAACTGATGCCTTGCTACAACCGCCTTCCAGGTAGCAGTTGAGCAATAAAGTCACTCCTGAGCCTCCTCCAAGCTGGACACTCCCAGCTCCCTCAGCTGCTCCTCACAAGACTCATGCTCCAGCCCCTTCACCAGCTCCATTGCCCTTCTCTGGATACAATCCAGCACCCCAAAGTCTTTCTTGTCAAAGTGGGGGGCCTAGAACTGAACACAGGACTTGAGGTGTGACCTCACCACTACAAGGGCACAATCACTGTCCTGGTCCCGCTGGCCACACTATTGCAGACACAGGCCAGGATGCCATTGGCCTTCTTGGCCACCTGGGCACAATTTGGCTCATGTTCAGTGGCTGTTGACCAGCACTCCAAGGGCCATTTCCATGGGGTAGATTTCGAGCCATTCTTTCCCAAACCTGTTGCATTGAAAGGGGTTGTTTGACCAAAGTGCATGATGTGCATCTAGGTGGATTCAGCCAGCCACACAGACAAATTTATCTGTTATGCTGGTCTTCCTGAGGAAAATATCACCACTAGTTCTGTCTGTTCAGGTCTGTTTCTGTACTTGAGATTGTGTTCTTCCCTGGCTGTCTGCAGGATTTCACATTTTTCTATTGGAATGATATATTTATTTTCAAAAGAAAGTTCAGATACCCTTGTCATCTAAGAATTCTTTTTCTGATTTTTAAATTATCAACTACAATTACTTTTTTACTAGAAGTGATCTGTTTTCTAATTTTTTTCATGTTTTTCTTACTGGTTACTAACCATATATGAATAGATTTTGAATAATTATCAGAGTCACTTATTCTTACTGTCTTCTATTTAATCTCAGTTGCACCACAGTGACTTAGACAGAGACTGCGACAAATATTGTGTTAAAAGTCATTTGGAACTGCCAGGTGGAGCTCGCAGGTTAGCTTTTCTCTCAGAATTAAAGTCTGAATTTTTTTTTCTGTAATCAGAATTTTGGAAGGCCAAGGAAAGGCCCATTGCTTGTTCTGCATGCAACTGTGTTGAGGTTACAGCCAAACACCTCTAGGAGAATATTCTAGATGATCAGAGGCAAACCATAACACCTTTCTATTTCCATGTTCAGGATCTGATTTTCATTATCTTAAGTTTACTCCTGGCAATAATTCTATAGAAAACCTTGGCATAGACTCAAACAGACAAAATATCATGAGAAATTATTATAAATTTAGCAAGCATTTGAAGATAGAATTATAGGTTTTGTTCTGTATTTTAATTTCACTGAAACTCCTATGTATGGTAACTAGTAGGTAACCACACTGTAATTTTTATGTAATTTCAGACTATGAAATTCACGGTAATTTAATGTTAAATTAATGATCACTTGCAGTTTTAAGCCACCTGTTTTCTGAGCTGCTGGATTTGAAGGGGTCAGGGGTATACCATAAACATTTTGAATATGTTTTCTTTAAGCTGTTAGGGAAGTCCATACTTTCCTTTCAGATAAGATGGATCAGTATGTCAGAGATTATGGAAAAGATGATACAACTGAAATGATAGGACACTCATAAGGTAGTCTGCATTGAAAGAAAGGGAAAGAAGAAACAGGATGAATATTGTGGTTATATCCTTTTGTTGAAGAGAAAATGACTTTGTAAATTGAATTAAGACATTTCTAAAATACATAACTTTCCTTTTGTTCAGAACTAACCTTACATATGTCCTAAGTATGCCCATACCTGATTCTCTTTTTTGAGGCTGCTTCCAGAGACTTTTAGTCGTTCTTTTAGAATGAGCTCATGTTTACCAAAATTGCAGAACAAAGCAACGCATACAATGAGAGACTGTCCAAGATTGAGAAGAATTATCTGTCTTCTGTTCTTCATTAAATATTTTCTGGTAAGATGTCAATCTTCAGGTGTGCAGATGATGCCTACTTATCCTGTGTTGAATATCAGAGGAACAAATAAAATTGTGAGAATCATAAGAGTGGTTGAGGTTGGAAGGGACCTGTCTGTGGAGGTCTCTCTCAAGCAGGACCACCTATTTCCCTGGCTCTAATCTATATGACTTTTGAATACCCTAAAGGATGGAGACTCCACAATTTCCCTGGGAAATCTGTGTCGGTGCTTGGTCACCAACACAGTAAAAAGTATTTCCTGATGTTCAGACAAAAACCCCTGTATTTCATTTTGTGCTATCTCTGGTCTTTTCCCTGGGCATCACTGAGAAAGACCGGGTGCTGTGTTCTTTACACCATCCCTTCAAGAACTCATATACATTGATGAGTTTCCCTCTGAGCCTATTCTTCAGGCTGCACAGCCCCAGCTCTCAGGCCTTTCCTTGTATGCTTGATGCTCCAGCCCCTTAATCATTGTAGCCCTCCACTGGACTCTCTCTCAATGATGATGTCCATTGTAGTGGGAAAGCCAAAAATGGATCCAGCACTCCAGGTGTAGCCTCAGCAGTGCTGAATAGAGGGAAGGGATCACCTCTCTTGATCTGCTGGTAATATTTTCCTAATGCATCCCAAGATACCATTAGCCTTCCATGTTGCAAAGGCGCATTACTGGTTCATGTTCAGTGTCCAATATCTGTCCAGATCCTGTCTGTTTCTGCAGAAGATAAGGTTATAAGTTCTGTAGAACTTGCAGCATGAAACTGATACAAATTGAGAAAAACCAAAATTTTAAGCCTGGTGAAATGCTACGAGTTGAATTTAAATTGTGCATTCACTTGCAAATACAAGTAGGAGTAGAAGTTAGCTTTAACTCTTTTTTAACTCTTACCCCTATCTACCACCAGTCTTCTTTCACTACCAGTGGTTTGGTCTTGGGAGATTTCTTCTGTTGCTTTTCCACTGAGAATCTACTGAAGGTTCCCCATTTCTTTGGAGACATGCACCTTCCACAGATTTCCCCAAGGATGCATGGGCTGTGCAAGTTATGAGCTAGCAATGAAGGTAGTGTCTGTAGGTGAAGTTTCCATGCATGAGAATATCTTGTATTTTGTGTCCCAAATCAGGCAGAACAGGGCAATAAATGTAATGTATGGGTCTTATACATGCTGGATCCTGCTGGCTCTTGAAGCATCACAAAATGGAGCTGCAAGGTAATGTAGGAAATAAATTTTTTCAAGAAAACTCAATTCTGACCCCAAAGGCTTCACTGTTATTATTTAGCAAATAATATTGGATAAACTTACAACCCAAGAAAACTGTAATATTCGCTTCCATGGAAACTTATTAAAAATGAAATTTATTCCCAAAATAATCATACAGTGGTTTGATTTTCTCAAAATAATTAGCAGAAATCTTACAGTGAGACAGAATTAGAAATATCTAGGTCATTTCCAGTGAAAAGGTTAATTTCTCTTGCTAGTTTTATGCCCACAGTTGACTTCTAATACATATTTACACTTACCTTCACAGAGTTTCATTTTGTTCATTTCAAATTCTTAGTTTGATTTGCTAAGAACATGCTGAATTCGGTTCTCCACAGAGTCTGACACCTCTCCTGCAATTTGGGACAATTTGCAAGCTTTTAGTTACTGGATTGCTGAAGTTATTAATAAGTAAAACTTTGTCCAAGACAGATCCCTGGGGCTCTCACTTGAAACATTCGCACTAACACCGAGCTAACATCTGCTTTTTGTGTATATTTAGACTGGATGATTTCATTTAGATAAGAGTTTTGCATGTAAGCTTCTAATATGAAGAGGAGGAGGGGGGAAAAAAGGGGTGACTGCTAAATCCTCTCATCTTTCCCTTCTTCGTATCTGACCTTGCTTCTACTCTGCTGTGGTAAACCTTCCCTCAGCTGGCTGTGGAGACCCAAGATGCACCTTTTGAACCATGCAAGCTCTGTGTATATCCCTGTCTGCAGAGAAGAAGAGACAAGGAAAGTGCAGTGCAGGATGCAAAAATGTATTTTTATGTCAAATATGATGATTAGTGTTTCTTATGAATCTGAAGTTTTAGAACACAAAAGGTTTTAATAACTTCTAAACTCCACTGATCCTTTTTCCAGGAGAGGAACAAAGGAATGACATGGTAGTTTTTGATTCAAAGGGGTATGTTGGAAATAAGAGTGTTTGGAAGTAATTTTTACATTGTTTAATATGCATTCTTGGACTTAATATAACTAAAGAAAACATTTGTAGCTGTACATTGTGTCATATGTAGCCTGGGTAGCAACTTTTTGTCCCTAGAGAATAGCAGTGGGTAGTGTAAATAGCAGGATCCCATGATACTCAAGGAATCTATTAACTCCGCAGTAACCAATACTTACTTACTGCGTTTATGTCTTCTTGCTCTAGTACACATTCCACATTGAATTTGATCCAATTACATTAGTGCTCAGGCCAGCGAGCCTGAAATTCAGACCTCAAGTTGTGGGGTAATTGCCCATGCAATGAGAATAACAGTTTTCAATCGTGCCCTATGCAAACATCAGCTCTATGTGCAGTGAGGTTCCTCCCCAGGCTGGTTGTTTCTGGCTCCAGCTACACATTTGACTGGCACTGTGACAGTGATGGTATGATCCCAATTCCTGCATGTGACCCTGTATAATTAATCCATTTTCTTGTGTGTGCTTCTTCCAAGTTTGATCAAGCCTTTTTGTTCTCTTTTCAGTGGTCAAGTAGCACTTGAATCTTTTTGGATCCTTTCTTTCCCTTGCCAGTCTTCACAAAGGCATCACATTTACAAAGGCATTCATTGCTGAGCTACTGTGCATTCTCCAGGGAGGTTTGTTAGGTTGAATTAATACAGATTAAGATCTGCTCTGTCTCCACTCCTCCCAGTGCCAGCTCATTGCTTGCCAACTGGGAGGTCAAGAGATCTGTGTTTTCTGTCAAACAGCAGCCGCTGCTCTTATGAGCGCTGTAGCAATCTCCAGCTCACCAGCCTGTCATGTAGCTGGAGCCACAGGGAGCATGCATTAAATATACTAAAGGATGTAGTGAGGGGTTTTACCCACCCTATTTTATTCCTATAGCCATTGCTGGGTTTGCTTTTATTTGCCCTATCAGGACACTTTTATCTAAGTGAGATTAGGAAATGCCATAGATGAATTTGGCTGACAGAAGAATGGGAAGGGTCTGGGAACGAGCTGGCTAGCCAGGAAATGGATTTACTAATTTTTTTCTTTTTTTTTCTTAAAATAGCTCCAGGAGATACATTAGTTCTGTTTTACAATATAATCAGCTTGGTCATAGTTTAGTGACTGAAGAGTGATCCAACTCTCTCAAGAATAAGTCATCCAAAAGCAAGGATCTGACCTTTTCCAGTTGGACTGGAAAAGAAATAACACTTTTCTGCAGTATATTTATATAATTTCCTAAGAAATAAAACCCCTTCCACCTCCCAAAAGATCTTCAAATACTTTCATACTTTTCAGGAAATATTTGAAAACTGTGACAATTCTCTAACCCTTTCTAGCAATTTTTCACACCTTTCACCATTCAGCTCTTGGACACAGCTGGCCCTTTTCTCTACTCTCATTTTTTTTCCCAAGTCCGAACAGCAGCTTAACATTAATCCTTTCGGAGCCAGAAGAGCAATAATGGTGCCTGAGGCCAAAATGGCAGAAAAGGCCAACACAAAAGATCCAAAACCTTAGAGAGATGGAGGAGAAAGCCTCTGGAGCCAGGCATGGTGGGAACTGTCCTTCTGGGGCAGATCTTGAAGGCAATATTGGATGATCAACACAGGGACACTTCTTGTACCCAAGGAGACAGACTAACTTCTTCAGAAGGATGTCAAAGACACAGAAATGAGATCATATTTCAGTCTGACAGCCTTCCCTTAGTACATTTTTCTGTCTTGCAAGGGTCTCCTTTTTTTCCCCTTGTATTATGTCTATTCCTATAGGCATGTGAGATGAGCACACTTCAATACTGGGTTGACTGACCATGAAGCTGGCATTATGGACAAATATGCTCTTTCCTAAATAATTCCAACATATTTTTTAGAGTACTTGTGTTCATTAATTTCCTAGTTATTCTTTATAGGCTAGGGCTCATTTTTTTCTGTTTGCAGTGATCTGTGCTGCTCGTAGAATTCTATTCTCAGAAACTCAAACCAATGACTGTTAAAGGCAATAGTACTTTTGATCTGCTGGTCACATCTATACCTCTGCCAGTCAGATTTCCAGGAAAACAGCATTGGAATAAACATCTTACAAGGATCTCATGAGTTTAGGGTAATGTCAGAGCTGCAGGTAGAAAGCAGATAGCAATGAGCAATGGAGAAGTTTACTTTTCATTTTATGCAAGGGGTTTCATAGCCTGAGGATGTGGGGGCCACATTTAATGCCCTAAGAGGTCTCTTTTAGCTGTAGCTTGCTTAAGGAAGGAGCTGCTAATTCAGCCAAGCTCGGAAAATATTGTCCTCCTGTCCCCTACAAAATGATAACCTTTTACTACTCTCTGTCAGGAATGACAGAGGGGAAAAGGCTTGAGTAACTTCCTGAGGGCAAAGTAAGGCAAAAAGGCACAATTAATAAGCCCACATGTGTAAGTTGCTCTTAGCTCAAGAAAAAGAATTAACAAAAGTGCTGAGCTTCAGAGAACTTTGCTGTTCTTTTCTGAGTTTTATGGAAACTCTTGTCTGAATTTGGCAAAAGAAAGTGTGTAAGGGTACCGTTTGTGGCATGACCACTTCTCATCTCAGCTCTCCTTGTGATTTTAGTAACATAAAGCAAGTGAATGTGATCATAGCAGTGGTTTTTCAGAGACCTCTGGTATCATACAATAATGCCTTTGAGTTTCAGAAAACTTCTTTCCTTTTACACATCTGAAAGACCTACAGATTTACCATCAGGACTTAGCCAACTCCACAACATTTTCTGCTCTCTGTGTTCGTCAGTCTAAAGAGAGCTATTAAATCTGGTATTGTCTAAAAATCTTTTCCCATGGTGAAAAAGAAATATCTTTTTTGGGTAAAACAGCAAAGTTTTAGCAATTTTACAGGTACATGGGGTTTGTTTCCAACAATCAGTTAATACCCAAGTCTGTTAGACTGGATGAGATGCATGGAAGAGGAGCGCTAGCTGTGTGTGACTCAGCTCAACAGGGAAACAATTTAATGGATTTGATCTATATATTGTGTTACAAAGTGCTATACCAGGATCACATGCCTAATATGAAGGGATGTACACTTGAAAATAATTTCTAATGTTGCATAATTTGTAAGAATTGTTATTTTACCTGTATAATTGCATGTTGAGTATGTGGAAAAAACCCTGGAAAATGCCACAACAAGGCATGCAAGATTGAGACAATGTGAATTGGAAGAGATGGTCTTAAACCAATGAAACTATGTGAATTTTGACCATGTATCTCTAAGGCTGGAGGCAGAAATGTGAGCTTGAATATTAGAATTTTAAATGCTCAGTACATCTCCACTTTTGGTATTGATATAAACATATTTTTCACTTGGAATGTGTAGGATAATTCAAGATATTCTTTTTGTAAATTGGTTAGAGAACAGACTAAAGTATCCTTATTAATCTTTATTTTATTGTTGTTCCAGGTTAGGTTTCCCCATGATGATCGTGTCCTGTACCATCGGGATGTGCTATCTTCTTGTTGCTCATGTTGTAGTAGGTTGGAACTCATAGTAATTTATACTTTCAAGACTCAGATAGGCTTTCTCTTTTGTTTAGTTTATATCAGAATGCTGAGAACACATATAAAAGGAAGAGGATGTGTAAAACCCCAACATAAGGTATTAACCAAAATAATTGGCATAAACATCAGATATGGTCATTCTTTGCCTTTTGTTTTATGAACGATATGCCAAACTAGACAATCAAAATTAAAAGAATCCATATATTTCATTATGAATGCAATTAGTGTGCAGATGAAAAGGAACGGTCTCAAGGGAATATGCTGTGCCTGAAATTTTGTATTGACACAATCTGAGTGTAGTCACAGATGAAAAACTCATTCACAATAGCAGATGTTCAGTAATTTCTTTTTAGGGCTTCATTTTTCTTTGTCAATATATTTAGCTATTTGTATGAAAGTAACTAATATTCAAGTTGTAATAATTGACAGTTAAGCAGAAAATCTGTACACTGTGACGGATATATCATTATCTACATTAAAAATAAACACATGTCCTGAAAATGTGCTGTGGAAGGAATTATTATTTTGGAAGCAGGATTGCATTCCCCAGAGGCTTCATTTTACATTTTAAACCACCTAAACAGTGTTAGGCTACATCTAATTTTTTTCCTTAAAATAAACTAATGCCACTCTTACAAAAGGAAGAACATAAACAGCAATAAAGTATCAGACATTTTCCATTTAATCATTAATTCACTTCTGTGAAGGAGTACTCTAAACATTTTAATAGGTTAATACACTGTAAGGAAGAATGAGCTCATACTTTGGCTTTGATTTTATCTCTGGTGATAATGTTTACACCACATATATTGTTTTATATAATTGGCTGCCACAACAGGTCAAAATTGTCATTATGTGTATTAAGTTCTGTAAGGTATTCAAGAGCTCAATTCCCATATTCCAAAACCATGGTGGGTTTGGCCTGAATTAATGGTGGGTGTGTTTTATCTTGAGTCAGAAAAACTGGCAATCTGGTAAGTGCAACCCAAGTGGACAAGGCTGAATTACAGAAAGACAGTAGAGATGATAAAATGTGGTTTTTCCTTCTGCTTAGTCCTTGAGTTAACCAGGTAAGTGAGAAAGAAGTAGCATCTCCCCCATCAAAGTGAGGAGATGTGAGATTAATCATACATCTCATTTTACTCATATATAGGTTATATCCCTCACCAGGATTTGTTTCAAGTGTGAAATGTGATAATAAGAGGCCAATGGAAATGAGGCACAGCACCCACAAAACAAAGCAAAGAATAAACAATGACTCTAAAAGACACCTTCTGACAGTTCTTCTGCAATTGAATTTGGCCTATCTCGCTTTCAATGTCAAGAGCAGATTACTATGTAATAACTGGAATTTTGTTTCAATTAAACACACATTTATTTTAATCAGCTTTACACTGATCTCTGGTTACGAAAAAAGCCACAGGGTATTTTAGAGCCCTCACCATTTTTCACAATGGAGCAATATTGGTGCAGTCGTTGTTTGCACAAGAACTGTTGTATTAAGCCATAGAATAAGCAAAATCAACCTCTGCTAAAACATGACATTTTAAGGTTGTTGTTTTTTTCTTTTCTGTTCCATTAAAACACTGTTTGCACGTAGGAGTATATAAATGAGATTATGGTCACAAAACAGTGCGTTAATTATTTTTTAATGTGCTTTGTAAGGAATAAAAAAATTAACTAAAACCATATACTGCTTCTGAGCCCTTGAATCTTTCCTGCAAATTCTGACCAAATTGTGTTAATAATGCAATCACACTAGCTGGCACAAAAATGCATGTTTGAATTTACAGTTTGCTGGAAGAAGGAAAAAAGAAATGTAGCAAATGATATCCACTTATTCATGTCAGCAAATACTTCTGAACACTTTGGTGCAAGGGAGATCTCACAGGCTTCAGAAGTGCTACATCAGCAGGATTCAAGCAGGATTTTCTTTCTGCTATGTTATTTGTCCTGTCTAAAGAAGATAAGTAATGCACAGGGAGTACAAAATCGTGTTGATAACAGTTTTAGGGAACCAAACTTGAGTTTATTCTGCTTCAAGAAATTTTTTAAAATATTGTTTTGCTGAGTGTTTTCTTAATATAAACTGACTTTCCTTCCTTCAACAATCTTTTTCTTCTTTTGCATAGCCAAGAGCTTAGTAAGACCTTAAACAAAAAAGCAAATTGTAAAAATAAAATAAAATTATTTGTTTACACAGAGCATTATGTGAGTGTAATGAAAATTGCACAGGTGCTTCAGACCTTCCATTATAGTTATAAATGTAATCTGCACTTCAAAAGAGCACAATTACAGTGGCTACATTCTTGACAAAACTGGTGTGCAGGATTCCATAAAAATGGATTGGATCTGAAGAGTGGGTGGAGGCTATTTTTCCAGTGAAATTATCTCTAAATAACTAAATAAAATATTAGTTAAGTAATAAATAATTTAGAAATGTATTATCTTTAGTATGCTTTTAGTATGGCTGATCTCAGAGGACCATTTCCTCATTTTCGTTGACATCCCATTGGGCTATTTGGTGGTATTTGTTTGGAAGCATATAGTATATATAAATACATGATTCTCTGAGGTCTATTTGCTCTTTCTGAGCTGTGTAAAATGCAGCATGACAGCAAAATGTGAATTACAGTGCCACCAGGCAATGTAAACCATGCCAAGTAAAAGAAATCATCTCCAGTAGATAAGCAAGGCAATCACTGAAAGCAGGAAGAGAATCAAGGAAATACTAGAGCTTCACCAAAAAGTGAGATGCCTAGCAAAGAATAACTCTGAGAGTGGCCAAGGGTCTGCTCAGCCCAGCATCTGCCCCTGGCAAGTGGGCTGAGCAGTTGCCTCCTTCAAAGAGAAGAGCAAACATAAAATTGTGTTCTCTGTGACCCAAAGATTCTTGAACGAGAGACAGCACCTTTATTACATTGCAGCCAATGGATTTTCCTTCCACAAACTTATCCAGCACTTTGCTGAACCTCTGTGAAATCAACTGTCTCAAGGAGTGTCACAGATAAACTACACACCATGGAAGATTATTCCAGATGTTTGCTTTGTACTTGTGCTTCACTAATTTGTTTTTACAACACTTTTCTCCCAATCTTTTGGTTGGGAAGGGGTAATGCATTGCCGTCTTTTTTCTGAGTCATGATTCTAAAGATCTATTTTCAATCTGGACATCATAGTCTATTTGTTCAATTGCTATAAGGAAATGCTCTCATATTTTTACTCATCCCCTTTTCCACCTTCTGAGGTTTCCCTGTGGTCTTTTTGAATTGAATGGGTGAGAAATATCAACTGGCCAAGACACTAAGGATTTACACAACAGCCTTCTTATTTTTTCTGATTTTGCATTTTATTCCTAATAATTGTTAAAATCACTTCTTGAACTTATTGACAAATAAATTGAGGAATATATTTTTATAGCAAAACATCTTGTAATACGAGCAGCATTTCCTGAGTCATAATTATTAGTTCACATTGTTTAGCATGTGAATTAACGTCAAATTTATTCCTCTATCTACATTACTTTACAAGTGTCCACTGTGAATATCACAGAACAATTTTTCCCAGTGTTTTGTTCATGTTATGGTTTTATGTAATTCTTTACTATTAATTGTGTTCTTCTGAAGAACTCTTAGACTTTCATATTAAACCTTTTACTTCAAAGTCTAGATTATTTAAAAATATGTTGACCATTGCAGAACAAACCTGATTCCCTCTAGAGCTTCATGGAAGGGTCATACCTCTTATACTGTGGTAGTTAAATATTTTTAAGAGCTGCTGGACTGGATATATTTGATCTCTATAATAACTACAAGTCAAATCCAAATGAGTTTAAAAACTGGAAATGTCTTCCTCTATGGGGCTGTGAGTTTATGAACACCTTGCTAGCAAGATGTTACTGACATATGATTCATAAAATGTTCCTCTATTCTATTAGAATAATAGAACTAAACTGTAGAATTTGGAAACAGGCAACTGTCTTGAAAAAGATATTATTATTTATTATTTGAGGAATAAGCCAAGTGCAGATAACACCTATAAAAGGAAAATTGCCTAATTGCATGGATTATTTCACAGCTACTCATAAAAACTTACTTTAGAACATGCTAAACCTTCGGGTACCATGTCTTCATTAATACTAAGGCTAGTCCTAGAAAGCAATTCTGTTTTTTTTAATAAAAGTTGAAATTAAGTGTATAATTTCTAGGACACCAAATTTAAAAGATATAGTAAGAAATCAATTTTTTTTTACTATCTAGAAGAGAAAGGTCTCATCTAAAAAGTCAAATATTATTTACAAAGTATTTACAAAAGTTATCTTCAGACAGCTGGCACAGCAGACTTCCTCCAGTGACTCAATATGATTTTAGATTTAGTATATGGGAATAGATGCAGGAATAAAAGGCTTCTATTTCTTGCTGTCTTACTGGCTTTCTGTGTAACTTTTTACACAAAATGGATTTGTTCACATATTTTTTTCCTGAACTATCCAAATTTTTGAAGTGCTTACTAAAGGTACTTTTTCTATATGGATGCTTTGAGTTTTGCAAAAGAAATAAATATCACTGAAAACACAGTAAAATATGGAGTTATATGCAAACACAATCTATTGTTTTAGATACTAATAAAAATGTGGAAACATCATTGTAACAGCCATCACATGGTTATACCCTAAATTTACCCACATATAAAAAATGCATAGGTACCAAACATCAGAAAATCGGTGGCACCTAAAATAGGCAGAAAATAAATATGCTAAACATAAGACTCTGTTCCAATAGGATGCTAGGAAAATGATTGGGAACCAAATCAAAAATATAATGAAATAGTTGAAGCATTAAATTAATATTTCTGAAGTGAATTTATGCTAGGTAATCCTATCAATAGAAAATAAATGCTAACCAGCTCAGATGAAGTCAGCATAAGAAGACCTGAGTGATTTCTTAAGGACAACTGAAAATCAACAAGTGTTGGTGATTTATTGAGAGGAGGATTAAAATCTTCTTCCATAGATGCTCTAAAGGGAGAGGATGAGAGAGAAACCTTTCTTCACACATTTCTTATTAGGGAGAATATTATAGGATTAGCAACATCCTGTAGCTACTCAAGATAATAAAAAGCAAAAGGGGTTTTGCACTATGTTTAAAGTTGACCACATACGGTTATTTTCTCTTTTCAGGTTGCTGTAGTGACTTTGATAGGCAGCAGTGATTCATTAGCAGTAGTTTCAATTAGTGCTTTGCCTAATGAATCAGCAATGGGAAAAAAGCCCTCTGAAGATGTGATTGTGGCCATCATCACTATCATCCTGGCTGGAGTAAACAACTTGCTGTTATTTTTAAGAAAATCAGCACATACTGGTTTGTCCATGGTGTATGAGCTGCCTAACTGTACAAGATAACAGGAGTAAGGTTGCTGCAGAGTGCTACAAGAGATATAATCCAGCAGGGAGCTGCAGATATTTCTTTTTTTTCCTGCTTCCTTTTATGCCTCCTTCTTTCCTCTTGCATTTATTTTCCACCATATTTTTTTTCCTTTTATGCATATCTGCTATTTTAAACCTTATTCTTTGTTCATTCACACTCTGTTTGTCAAACAAAACCTTAACTTCTTTTTCCTGCCCCATTTTTTTCCAAATGGCCTCTATCTACTTATCCTTAATAAAGTTTATGAGGGAGAGAAACCCCCTCTTACAAACAATTTTAAGGGAAATAGGAAAAAAATGTTATTTTTTTACGTCAGTGATGTGCATAGTCTCCTTCTATTTAATATAAACACCTATTGTACTTTCCACCCTATAATCACCTGTGTGTGTTTCAAGCATTGGTCATGAAGACCATTACAAACACTGAATTGAAGTAAAAAATCACAGCAAGTTTGACAGTGCTGGGGCTCATGTATATAAATTGAAAACTTAAGATTCTCCTCTGCTTGACTCAGAAGTGTTAATGGTACAGGGTTTTTTATCTTTTCTGAATTCACTTTTGAGTTCAGATGGCTACAGATTTTAGCTAGTGAATTAATTTATTAAGTTCCTAGAGCACCTAAGAAAAGGAAACCTGTGGAGTACATATACAATTTTTTTAGGTTTTATAAATAAGAAGCAACTTATCAGCTAGATGGAAATATATCAAACTTAATGCTGCTAGTTTGATTACAGCACATTCAATTTTGATCTAGATTTTTAGTGGTGGTTATAGCTGTCAGCAATGAAATCTAATTCATACATTTTCTGCCTTAAAGGTAGAAAAAAAAAGTGTATTTCCATAGGCAAAGATCAGTCCACGAACTCAGGAAGCACATGACTGTTTATTTTTAAGATCTGGTTGGAAAAACAACTTGGGAGATCGATGTGGGAAAATACTCTGAACTCTGAGCAAAATTTTTGTGTGTAGATCCACCAGCTCTGCTCCCAAGCAGTGTGACCTGACTGGCAATAATTTTTGTGAGGAAATTTTTCTGTCTTGACTTTTTGAAAATGAGAAGAAATACTAATGTCAGGCTGAAGAAGGATATGAATAATATATGCTGAGTTTTTGTACCATACCAGCTTAAGTCAGTGAAGAGTCCAAATGTAATTTGCTTGAGCTCAAAGACCTCAATTAACTACTATACATGATATAAGGTATGCACATGCACATCATGCATGGTGACTGCAAGCAAAACCTTGTCAGGATACATTCCAGATAATAAATATGGTCATTATAGGCACAGTTTTCAGGGTTACCAGTAAATAAGGCCACTTGACAGTTCAAGATTTTTGCCAAGAACAAGATTAAGGGAAGATGAATATTAAACACATAATCCCACAATCCTTTCTCTTGCAAAAAAATACTTCCTTTATTCTTATTTCCACTCTCAGACTGGAAAAATAAGTAGGTGGTTAGATTTTCTCCAAAGCAGGTTAGAGCTGAAAATTGTTTTCTAGATAAGTACTCCAAATTAATGTAAATATTCTATATTTACAGAAAATAGACATTTTTTTGCATTTTAATTGCTATAAACACCTTTAGATAAGAAAAAAATCCAGCAAACATCTGTTATAGATACTGTATATAGACAGACTGGAGATTTTTAAATATTTAAATTTGAAAATATTTACATTTTAGATTAAGCATTTGTTGTAAGCATTTTTCAAACGTTTAGAGTAAATTTTCTCTGACATAATTAAATTTTACATGGATTTTCTGTGGAACAGAATAAAGAACAATTTTTCTATTTTTTTTGCCCCTGAAAAATATCTGTCAAACTTGGCATCTCTGGACAGGGAAAAAAAAAAGAAATAAACGCATCAACAAATTTTTCTATTGATGAGGTAGATATATGTAAACGTCTATACTTGCTACATACACAAATATTGAAAGGCAAGCACTCAGGAGAGGGAGAACACCAAAATTAAAGTTACACAACAAAGTTTAAGTTTGTTCCTTTGTGTTTTATAGATAAAACAAATCCTTGTGCAACACCTTTGTGGTAAATGACTGCATTTATTCTCTTTATGCACTGTTGCCTGTAGAAGTCCTCCTTGGATTTCAAATGTCTATGGTTTTTTTTCTGTTTTAACGATTAGTAAAGTTATCACAGAACACTGTACCCCATACAAAGCTCAGGTAGGTTCATTTAAAACATCTCCTCCCAAATGGATTTATTAAATATATGTTCTTCAGAGAAAATCCTTAACTTGAAAAAAAAATTATATAGAAATATTTAAATTATATATTGTTTCTAAAAAGGCATCTATGTTCTTGAACAGTGAAACACTTGCTTAACTACTTTCCTGAACTGGGGCTTAGATTGAATATTTAGGGTTATTTATCTTGTTTTTTAAATAATTTATCTTGGTTTTATTACTCTGGCCTTCATAACTTGGAGAAAGGGAATGGGTTTGTCCCTGAAAAAATGCTGAACTACTGAAATTTTTGTCTAACTGCCCTGTATGTACATGCAAATCCAAACTCAGAGGTTTACAAAACGATGTGTCCCCAAAGGGCAAACATTTGATAATGTAAACATATCTGTACTGAGAAGTGGGAAGAACATCCATATTTATTAGTAGAAAAGCCTTTATAAAATCTTCAGAAATACATGGAATTAGTGGCAGTGATGACAGTGAGGGAGCCAAGTTTCAGGGTGTCTGAGAAAGTTAGACTTCTCAAAAAAAGAGCAGCTGAGGATTACAGGTTGTCTGGTGAAAAGGGTATTCTTATTATGTTAATAGGTTTTGTGCTACTACAAAATCTTCATTAAAGTCCTCGATTTTGTAAACAGGCTGTCAACAACACTTTTTATGTATTCACATTATGTTTTAGCTTACTATTCTTAGTAAAACTGATGTCAGTTTGCATTACTTTTGATTGTGGAATGCAAAACACATCTCAGTGATAGAACATAAAGGGATTTATACAGTTTTCTCCTCTATAAGGCTAAGCAAAGTATTTTTTGTTCCATAAATACACGTTTAGCTCTTCAATATGCTTAGAAGTCTCATAATGGCAGGAGGTAAGCAGCTCTGAAGATACTGCATCTCGTGTTACTATTCAGAGGATGATAGAGGAAAGGGGTGGCAAGAGATTTTATGGATTTTATGCAGCAGATGAGAAAGGAGAGTTTGCACTCTCTGTGGCATTAAACAGGGCAGTTAGAGTCAGACCTGCTGTCTTTTCTACATTTCTAGTTATTTGGTGCCTGGCAGATGGGTGTGAGCTTTTCACTTCTGTTGCTGTTATCACCATTATGTCTCAGGGAGGTGAATTAATCAGAGCTGCTTCAAACACCACAGCAGTGATATTTACTTTTGTAACTGAAGGATGACGAAGCTCAAGGAAGGAAATGAAAGGAGAAAGGATTTATTCAGCCTTGCTCCTGAACCAAATTACCTCTGAGGATGGAGCCATTGATTCTGACATGAAACATGTCTTCACCTGTATTTTAATGGCTCCTCCTCACAGAAGACCCGCTTTAGGACTGCACAGTGAATTCTTCTGGGGTGAAATGGAGCAAGAAGTAGGACTTTTTTGTGGTGGGCTGTTCAAGAACCAATTCTGACTGGTAGCATGAAAATAACACCTCCCTTAAACCATCCTGCAGGTCACAGATCCCAGTGGCTTCTTAGTGCAGCTTCATTTCACAGAGTTGGTCTATTTTGCTGGAGCTTTATGGTTAGTGATTGCCTTCAATGACAACTGAAAATATCTGCTTGGGGCAGCCATGAGGGCCATTGCAGGACCAAAGGAAAAAAACAATGAACATGAGAAAAGCTCCGTGGAGAAGACAGATGCAAGGGAATTACCAATAAACTCCTGGCTGCACAACTATCTCTGCTTCTTGGAAAGAAATTATTTGCATCATTTTGCCTTCTGGAAGGACTGGTTCTTTGTTATTGGTGTAGTCACAGAGGCTGGTGGAAATGGGATGAGACTTCATGACTGTAAGCAACTGTCAACAAAAATGTCTTGTATTGTAAGGCAATTTTTTTTCCTGCTAAAACTGATATGGAAAAGAAAGGGTAACTGAACCAAACCCAAAAAGCCGGCAGGGTACCTTACAGTTGTTTACATCATAGCAAACACAGTTAGGTGAGGTTTAATACTGAAGTTGTGAAAGTAGAGGTAATTGTGCAAAGAATTCTCTTGTCACCCATTAAATCTTGTAAAAATTGTCTCTGTTTCTGTGCATGCATTTAGGAACGAGTCAATGTAAACAGTAGACAAAACCAAGGGGGTGTGAAGGAGAAAGGGAATCCTGTGGTATAAGGATGGTCCACAGCCTATGCCCGTGTCAAGTCTGGAAATAAATCTAGCAAGAATAGTGTACTCAAATGAGTATGAACTGAGTAAATAGTTTTGAGGTAGTACTTTCCTTGCAAAGAATTTAGTGCAATCTCTACCTCACTGATATTCTCCTTTGAAGAGATATTATGGTTCCTTTTAATTCTAATTCGAACTCTTCTGATCAAATTAAAATATTAAAATATGTCAGGATTTTTAGATAAAACCCTGAAGTGGGTCTGGTGAAAGTTTTTGCTAGCTTCTCTGTTTCTCCCTCTGTAGCAAGATTTTTTGATTCCTCTTGTCTATTTTTGAGGAGAAGAAACCCTTCCAAGTACTTCAGCAGTTTTCTCATGTATACAGAATACATAGGTACATCTTTATTGTCTCCTAAAGAAATGATCCTGTAAGCTAGTAAATCCTGTAAGCACTTTTGAAGTGTAGTAGATTTTTGCTAATGTTAAAAAAAAAATCTACACTTGAGAACCTAAATTGAAATTTAATTCCTTTTCTAGAAACTGAGAAGCTCTTTTGATGGAATATGCAAGCCAATATAGTAACTTAAAGGGACTGGTAGCATATCCATGTATGGACAACTCACAAGAGGGGTCAGAGAAAGTTGACAAATAAAGGTCTACTTAGAGTTTACTTTTGTCAGCCTTAATGGTAACACTTCTGTGACCCAAAATGCAGAAAGATCATCCTGTGTTTTCTGCCCAGAGAAACTCTGGCTAGCAAATCTATTGTGCCTGCGTCATAATGCACATGTTTTTGAGAAAAAGCAAATGAGATGTAGCTCTTGTTCCATTCACATCTCTGAGAAAACATCTGGTTAGCAAGATGATGGAAGAAAATTCTGTCTTTCCATCAATATCTCTTCTCTAATAATTAATAGTTTTCTTGCTACTGCATTGACATACACTTGGGTTTGTTATTAATGAGCTTGACTCCACTGATCATGCTTTGATGTGGAAATTTCTGTAATATAGAGACCTTGCTGGCTCTGCTGGACTGGGTTCATTAATACATAATATAGGGAAGTGTAGCCCTGTCACCTTTAAGACTGACCTACCAAGGATCTTGCTCCAAATTCCTGGTTCAGGAGTGGTTTCTGTGACAATGCTCCTGCTCGTACTAGAAATAAAACTATTGCTCTCTCTCCACTTGATATGGAGAAGGATACAATAACTACAACAGCTCTAACTCTGCTTTTGTGCTGGTTTGTTAAATGTGATAAATTGATATAAAAATCCCTTTCAGATGTGAATACACACTAGAAGAAAACCAATTAATTAGAACTTGGATTAACTGAGCATCAGTGTTTATTGTGGAAGTGGTCCCTGTTGCTGTGTAGAAAGCCTCAGTCCTCAAGAGTCTGTGACTAAAGGACACCAGACCGAATCACTTAAGTAGTCGTGCTGTCAGTAAACATTAATGAAGTTTGCTTTTGCATACTAATAATAGAGACTCTGGTCTCTATTGTGTGAATCTTTACTATCCTCCATCAAGAAAGCAATCCAGCTGCAAAAATAGCAGTAGTGGGAAGGGATGAGCATAACAGATACTGCTGTCCATCTGTGCATGAATTATCTGGCTCACTGGAGCTATCAAGATGCCCTTGGCATGGGAGCATTGGTTCAGTCAGCTGATATCCATTGTCCCTCAAATGCAGTGTAACTGTGATGAAACTCAAGAGAGAGGAGGACTAGTTTGTGCAGCAGTCTTGCTCTCTTTGGTGTGATTCAAAACTGCACTTGAAAGACGTTCAAAACATGCAAGTACCAGGCTGCCCCCCCAGAGCCCAGTGCTGGCTGTGGAGGATCCCTGCACATTATTGGGTATTTCTGCCACCTGCTTTGCACCTCAGCTTATGTACAGTGAAGAGGACTGAAGTTAGAAACCCAAAGCTTGAAGTCTTCCCTCAGAACTGTAACCGTGTGTGTGAGGAGGAAATGAAATTGCCTAAACTGACAATAATATTCTCTGCAAAGGAAAAAATATCCTTTTATCAGAAAGCATGCAGTCAAAGTCTGTATCTGAGGTGTCTTGGCATGAGAGGATCCATGCAGAGACTGGAAACTTTTGCTTGAAAGATGAATTTATTGTTTGATTGTAGAAGTGAAACCTTTCTGCAATACATCTTGAGGCTCCATTAAGAAGCTTCTTTGTGGCTACTGCTGTAATTCCTTATCTCTTTCTTTTGCAACCTGACTTGCTTTGCTTTTGTGACTATTAGCTGTATTCCTGCCCTGTAGATTTTTCATTTCTTTTATGAATACAGTCTACTGATACTAACACATTAATATCTACAATTCTTGTGCAGTAGCAAGGGTTTTATAAGCCGGGAAAAGTTAGAAAGAGAAGCACAGATAATCCCACTTTGGTGGTTCTTGCATTCACTTTGGAAACATTTGTGTGCAGTGTTTGACCTCAGAGTACAAACCTTTTAAAAGTTTTTCAGTAATTCATTCCAAAGAGGCATTCCTGGATTCACAGTATTAAATTAATAGTGCAGGATGCGTTGCGGCAATATGGTATTTGTGTACAAATATTCAGCAGCTATGATGAAAATTAATTCCAGTATGAGATTAATCTACATATTCATCTTCTTCAGTTGTGTTCCAAATGGAAAGCAACAACATTTGAGAAGCAAAGTTAGATTAACTAGCAATGTATGAATATTCTGGGCTTGATTAACTGTTTTTAAGACCACTGGTTTTCGACTGAAAAGAATCACCACAGCATTGTTCCTCTTATCTTGTACTTTATAACAATGGTGGGCTTTCATGTGTCTCCCTGCACCCTGGGTTTTCAATTTGTATCTTATTCTCTCTTGACAGTGTTTGTCTTTCTTGCCTCATTGGTTCCAGATAATTATTTCTACCAATTTTACTTTCAGATTTTTTGTAGTCTTGACAGCTTTGCCTACAGAGATATTTTCCTGGTTTACCATATGGTTTCATAAGCACCTGTCTGTTCCGTTGAGATCAGGTTCTTTAATAATTCTTCTGTATTGACAATGAGAGGTGTACTCATGGTACTACACTTCTACAGACCACATTTTGGGGTGCTGCAAGTCTTGGACAGAAGTGGAGGCATTTTTACCCTCCTGCCCCTGTGGAGGAGCACAAACTCTTTTAGGCCCCATAACATTGAAGCTTTAGCACCACAGTTTTTATTTAAATTCTGTTTCAGGAAAGAAAGAACTTGATTCTTCATGGAAATGTTCCTATTTCCACTTAAATGCTGCCATCACTACGGCAATACTTATAGCTCTGATCACTTCTAATGCCTTAGTGAGAAACATAGCACTCAGGTCCCTATTATTCTTAGTCTCTAAGGAACATTTAAACTAGAATATAGATGCCATTGTCTTCGTAATGGGCAGTTCTAAGGAATTCTAAAGAAGTCAAAGTAATCTCTCTGGGGATTTTCTAGCCAAGTTGGAAAGTGCCTAAGGAGTTTCCAGACCTACAGATCTAGCAAGAATCTAGCACGTGAGGACAGAGATAACATTTTCAACAAATTAATTCTACCTCTAACATTTAAAACATTTAACTTGAAAAAAAAAATTAATCATAGCTTTGTTTTGCTTTTTCTTCCAAGAAAATGGCAAAATGGTTTAGCGTTTCTTTTTTCTGACTGCCTTATAAGTTCCACATAACATTGACTGAAACAGTAATTTTAAACCCACTGATTTGTAGCAGTTTTGTAGAAATGGCATAAACAAGAACAAAGTGATGAGTACAGATAGACATTTTCTATGAGATAAATGATTCAGAGTAAATGTGACAATTTAATTCTCAAAGTGCCCTTTTCTCTTTTCCCTTTGTTCTTTAGATTTGTTTTTTTAATTTGAGAAATGGTAACTTTTTTCGTTTTGTTTTTTTTGGTTTTTTTTTAAGTGAGACTTGATCTTTGCAAACTGTGATTGCAGATGCTGGCAGAGAAAGAAGTCGTGGATTGCGCGGGAGCCAGAATCAATCACCAACAAAAATTGCAATTTCCACATGTCCCAGCTGCTGTTCAAGGGCAGAGAAGTCATACCTGGGGGAGACTGATGCTTAGTCTTTTATCCACCACTGTGCTGAGACAGTCAGTGGGAAAATCTTTCAGATATGGTGGTTTTATAAAGGTGGTAAATCCTTGGCTCTATTAAAAATAATGAAAGTTTCCCCATCGTATTTGAAAGTGCATAGATCTATTTACTCTTCATTTCTGTGGCAGTATTGTCCTGCCTACCCCCACCAAGGCTTCTCTTATCATAAGATGGTTCTAGAATCTCACAGGTTTCTAGATACAGTCTGGGGGGCTCACACTCCCGCTCTCTCTATGGAGTGGGTCCCCTCACACAGTTGCTGCCTCCCTTGGAGATGGGAAAGCTCCCTAATACCCTGCCTTACCTTACTCTTAGAGTGCATCTGTGTGCCCCAGGGGACGCTTTGTGCTCTCTGAGAGCTCAGATGAGAGAAGAGATATTTCAAAGTGGGAATATACAAGTGGCTGAGCTGGTACTATGACACTCTGCTGGTAAGCAAAAATCTTCTGCAGACATCTTGTCCAAAAACCGTGTATGTATACATATATGTATTGTTCCATGCAAAAAGTATGTGCATATATATAGATATGTATGTGTATAGCCACCTATAAAACAGCTTTTATAACCTTTTCCATATGGAAGCCCTCCCCTGGCTGCTGTTAGCATGGAATTTAGTTGCAGTTTGCATCAAACTTACTTGCTGACTTACACACAGCTGCCAAGTATGTCTCTGTTGTGATGTCCACACACTTGGATCTGTATGGACAATGACTGGAAGATGGAGTGAATTTGTATTGCTATTATTTTACTATTTGTGTCCTTACATTCTTGCATTATTTTTTTGAAAAGGCCTGAAGCATATGTTTCACAATCCCATTTACTCCCATTAGCACACAGACATACTCTGCTTCAAATTGACTTTTAAAACAGATGTGTTATCAAATCCATTTTTAAAATGGTATGTACCTACCCCAGGGAGATCTGGAGTCCTTTAAAGCCTACAGCAATTTACATTCAGGAAAAACGTTCAAGTCAAGCTTTATCAGCTCATGCTGTGCACAGTTTGGTGTGTTCAGAGTGGACTGTGAAAAAAATAAGAGCTTTGTTACTTGTAGCAGTGTGAACGCATGGCTGATACAGTGTTTAGGATAAAAAAGCAGGTTCTTTATCTTCAATAAGAGGAACAAAATCAGTTTTTTGGACCTTGCATCCTCTACTTTATTAGAGGTGTTAATTATTTCAGCATAATCACTGTCTGTGTTCCAAATTGTGGTCCCCTCAGGAGTGCTGTGCTACCTCTTATCAGCCGCCTTTGAACGGCAACACTCGGCTCGGCTGTAGCTGTGCTTTGCAAAGCATGTCAGATGGGGTCAATAGATCCTTTCAGCTCCTTCTTAACAGCCATGTATCTGCCTGAGTGCTCTTTAGTTATTTATATGCTTTGGGTAACTGGGCACTACAAGAGGAAAAGTCATTTTCCTTCTGCATGTTTTAGTCATACACTGTTCCAACCTTATCTTCAGTTAAGTTTAAGAACTCTTTTGGGATAAGAGCAGGAAAGTTTGTGGGGTCATCTGCAAACCCACTTGTAAAGATTTCCACTGCATCTCTACAGTAATCCTAGATGTGTCCCAAAGGATCAAGAAAGTCCTTGAGCTTCTTATGGGTGCAGCTACTTGTTGGCAACAGGAAATGTGTGTATTTCCTAAGGGGAGATTCTTCAGCGTTTAGAGTCAACAGTGTGGTTGGTAGAGGGAAAAAGAGGAACAGATGTGATGGGAAATCAAGACTTCTGAATCTTCAAGTGCTGCTAACTTTCTGATGACTCCTATCCATCTTTAAATCTCCAAGATTTCACTCTGTTTATTGAGCCAAGATGTTGTTGACATTACCATTCTTCAACATTGTTTTATATATTTCCTCATGCTGAGTAATTGTTCTTGTTCCCTTGTCTCTTGCTTATCTTTTCTGTAGAATATGAGTTATCCTGAGAGAATTCTTTATGTTAGCAGCAGAGTTATGTCCTAGAGTGGATATTACGGATTTATTTCATATCTGAAATTGCCTATCATTTTTTCATCTCAGAGAACAATCTCTTCTTCTTTTGCAACATCTCCTTTGACCCAAGCTTTCATGAGTTTTCCTGCATCCCTTAAAAGAGAAAGAGTAAGTCTAATTCATTTCCTCCTATTCTGTCGCCCTCAATTCTTGTACTGCCAGATCATAATTCTGAAAGAAAGAAAGGATTGGGAAACTAAAAAAAAAAAAAAAACAAACGTAAAGAGTAAATTTTAAATTAAGATACCATAACATCATTTGAATGCAGTGCAATGTATGAGCATTTCCATCAAGCTGAAACAATTCACAATTGGCTGCACACTGGCAGAAATGTTCTCTGGTGCTCTCTTGCTGCAGGTCCTATAATTCAGACCCTCTAACAGCTTCAGGAAGAAGCTGGAGCTTTTTAAATAATAGTTTTCAATAATGATAATTGCAGACCTGTCACGCAGTCAGGAATGCTGCAGAGAAATTCAGTGAAGAAGGGAGACTGGCGATTTTCAGGAAAAAATCAGTATTGCCTCTAAGGACAGCTGAATTAGAAATAACTGTTTCATGACATGTCAAGAGAGCAGCTAGAGATCAAACATAATCCATAGCTGAAATACTTGAAAGATGGGCTGGAAAGAAAATGGCTCTTTTGCATTTTCCTTTCCATGGTATGTAAGATCTTCTAAAAACTTATTTTTCCTTTTTTCCCCCCCTCTTCTTTTTTTTTTTAACATTCTACACTTTAGATCAGATATCTGAAATAATAATCCAAAGACATAGTTAGCCATGTTCCCTTACTCCACTTACCATATTTACTGGAAAAAACTCTTATTTCCATGGGGATCATAATTATTTGGGCCTTTCAGAGGCCTTATCAACAAACTTAGAGCAAACTGAAACAATTCAGTAAAGGAAGAAACAAGAGGCAGTTAAAACCAGAAGCATTTGAGCAATCACAGTTACCTTTAGCATGGACAGTGTTTTGCAGGTAATAAAGTCCAATCACCTCTGTTACAAAGGAGAAGTAGTTGTAAGGGAAAGTCTCTGTAGCAGAAGAACATAGCTTCCTATCTTTTCTACTGATTTAGGAAAATGGGAGAATAGATTCAAAAAGGGAAAAAAGAACTTCCTGACTCTGGCAGTGGAAACAATGTCCTATGGGATGTCTGTAGGAACAGACGTCCACCCATTTCCTGCTGACAGGGATGAAGACTGGTCTGCTGAGGAACCTGTTTTCTTCTCTCCTTGGCTGCAAAATCACTCCCCAGGAGACCTACGTGTTGCTATTTTTTATTTTCTTCATCTACTTCTGCCTGCTCTGAACCTGTCCCCCAGCTTTCTGAAGCACAGCAAACTTTCTTTCCCTCACTTGTAAATTTTGCTATGAGTTTTCATCACTCTGTGTGGCAGTGTTTTCATATCAGAGAACATCTTACACTGCTTTGCCATTTCTCTGAGACTTGCCAAGTCTCCTCACTGGCTTTTATCCCCTCTTTCTTCCTTCCATTCCTGTCTGACTCCAGGCTGTTCTTTCACTTAGAAAAGAAAAGCCAGATACTGTATGAGATCCAAAGCTTGGGATGTCTCTAACTTGGCTGTCATGCTGGTTAATCTTCAATAACTTCAATAATTTCTTTGTTAGAACAGCTTGTGACAGAGGATTTTTCTTAGCAGAATCAGTTATCCAGGTTATCACTGCATTATGTTTATGCTGCTCCATCTCCTTCCAATAATGAATCTAGACTATTCCTTAATTTCACATTCTTCAAATAAAAGAAAAAGAAAGAATGCTGCAAAACCCAGAGGCCATAAAGATTCCATTTTTCAGAGAGTGTTGGCTATGTTTCTGTCTTTCAAGCCTGTACAAGTTCTGCTGACTGAGTAGTGATTTAGTGGACTGCAAAGAAGATGAAAAATTCCAAGGTGTTAAAGCAAAATAGTTCCAATTCTACACAACTGAAGACAAAGAAAAACAAAGCATTAAAAAAAAAACCACCTTGTTTTTCATCAAGTAAGCTAACTTTTCTGTTTCCCCAAGGAGATCATATCTTTCCATGTAAATCACTTTGGAAAGGTGGATGTGCTCATTCAGGCTCAGCAATTTCAGGCTCTCTATTGTTCTGGTATCAGTAATATCAGCTGACACCAGCAGTTTTAGTGCTGGAGAGTATTTAGGTACAAACTGCACCTGACTGGGGATATGTGGAAGTTCTCATCCAGTGGTTTCTCTAGCTGAAAAACACTTGAGACAGGAGCTAAAACTCTGTCTGAAGAGGCTGAAGAGGCTGATCTTTATCCAAAGAATACAAACAGCATCTTAAATTTCCAGTAATCTCCTGAAGAAAGAATCCTGATCCTGATGCAAACGCTAAGTGACTGATAATATCTTGCTGAACAGGGTTTCAACACAAGAAAATTATAAGAAATAAACCCAAAATTGTTCAAAAGATTAGTTACAAATTTGTACATCTGATTTTATTTCTGAGCAGATTATGATCCTGATATTTCAAAGTTGCTGAAAAAAGTAGGCATAAACTCATGCTGGAAATATATAAGTGGTATTTCTCAGATTTCTGGGAGATGGCATGCACAGATGCAGATGAAACAATAGATTATGTCATATTAAAACATGGTTAAAAGCAAACCCAAACCCAGTTAAATCTGAGTGTTATAAAACCAATATGTGAAAGAATTTTTCAGATGATAAGGTGTTTGGTTAAGATTTGGTGTAAGATTTGGTGTAAATACATTCTGATACTCTGTTGGGTTATCATTACCCCAGGATACCAGCATATTATCTCTGTGAAACTAGAACTCTGAAACTGGTATTTTTCCAGCTATTGTTCAGCTCCATGGACAAACAGGACTCTCCCTATCACACATTTCAAAGATAGGCATCTTGCAAGACCAGTGAGTTTTTTTGGCTTACTGGCTCAGTGACTCAACAAAAAGGAAGAACAGGCAGAATCTAAGTGGGGACTTGTCAGGGTTTAACCCCAGCTGGCAACCAAGCCCCACTCAGCCACTTACTTGTCTTCCCATCATCAAGATTGGAGAAAAAATGGAAAGGGTAAAAGCCAGAAAACTCATGGGTTTAGATAAAGACAGTTTAATAGGAAAATCTCCACATTTAAGCAATGCAAAAGGAGGAATTGATTCACTGCTTCCCATGGTCAGGCAGGTGTTCAGCTATCTCCAGGAGAGCAGGGCCCCATCACGCAAAAGGGTTACTTGGGAAGACAAACACCATCACTACAAACATGCCCCTCTTCCTCCTTCTCCACCCCTCTCAGTATACTGAGCATGATGCAGTATGGTCTGGAATACTCCTTTGGTCACCTGGGGTCACCTATCCTGGCTATGTCTCCTCCCAGCCTCCCAGGCACCCCCAGCTTCCTCACCTGTGTGGAAGTATGGAAAACAGAAAAGGCCTTGGCTCTGTGGAAGCTCTGCTCAGGAATAATAAAGATGTCTCTATATTATCAACCCCATGTTCAGCACAAATCCAAAGTACAGCCCATACTAGTCCCTGTGAAGGAAATGAATTCTACCCCAGTCAAAAACAGCACACCACTTTATGATAAAGTTTATGTAAAACGTGTGAACTGAATGTTTAAAACACAAAGAAGTATGTGATGAGCTTACCTGAGCTTACCTTTTGCACACTTTTCTCATTCAAGCTTCTTCAAGTTGCAAACAGATATTAGTTGTCTTAGCTGTAAGAAATGTTATTTCCTTGCATTTATTAAGATTTATGAAGTTACATATTGTGACTCTTTCTTCCTACTAGTCTTTTCCATTCCTTGGCCTATTACCTACTGTATGACATCATATAATGTGGTATTTCATAACAAAATTATTCCATGTTAAGTAAAATATTTTAAAAACATTGTTGTGAAACCCCATTATTAATAATTGCTTTAATTTCTATTCAAAACAACAAAAAACTGGTGGTAAAGAATATGAAACCAAGAAGTAACAAATGTAATTAGGTAAGGTCTGCATTTTGCCTGAATAAAAATAATAATAAATAAATATTTTGCATCATAACAAGTCTTAGGCCTTTGGGCAAATATCTGTGATTAATACTATGTATAGATTTTATTGCTCTTTGTTTTCTCTGCCTCACAGCAATTTGCAGTTGCAGGGGAGCTACCTAATTGAGCAGCCTCAATTTCTGCTGCTGTAAAATAGGGGGTATATTACCAAGCTTAATCCATTTTTATGCAGATGAATGATGAGTTCTGTACAAGTTTTCTTTTTCTTTTGCTGGCTCTTGAATAGAGAATATGGTTTTTTTCTGAACTTTTCAAGAGGAAATTTACTGCTGGGAGAAGCTTCTGCTGTAACACAGACCTCAGTCACCTAAGCAATGGTAGAACAAGTTGATGTCTTTCCCTTTCTTCTGTTTCCTTTCCTTTTTGTCAAATATAGGCTTGCAGGGCACCTATCTGCTGGGGTAAGGCTGGGAAGATGTTTCTTTTGGCTTCTTGTTGGCAGATACTGTATGACTGGTAGAGGAAGATTCTGTATATTTCATGGTTGCAGTGATCTGAGGGAAAAAAAAAAGGCAGAGCCAACATGCAGTGCTTGAGCTGAAGAAGATAAGAAATTTGCTGGCTACACAGGGAATCTTGCACTCCTGAGCCCCAGATGCTGAGCAGGGGACCCTTGCAATGCTATCTGGTCACCCAGAAGCCAACACACATAAGGAGGGAATCATAGAATTATTTGGGTTGGAAAAGACACCCAAGACCATTGAGTCCAATTTTAAGCCCAGTACTGCCCAGTGTAAACCATCTCCACAGGTGACACAGTTACAAGTCTTTTAAACATCTTCAGGGACAGTGACTCAAGCACTTCCCCAGAGAGTTTGTCCCAATGCCTGACGACCCTTGCAGTGAAGAAATTTTTCCAAATATCCAATCTAAACCTCTCTTGGAGCAATCTGAGGCCCATCCTGTCTCTTATTACTTGGGAGAAAAGACTGGTACTTTTGGCCCTCTCTTCCCGCTCCTCACTACAGCCTCCTTTCAGGTGGTTGTAGAGAGGGATAAAGTCACCCCTGAGCCTCCTTTTCTCCAGGCTGAACAACCCCAGCTCTCTCAACCATTTCTCCAGCCCCTTTACCAGCTCTGTCATCCTTCTCTGGACTTGGCCCAGCACCTCAATGTCCTTCCTGGAGTGAGGGGCCCAGAACAGGACATGGCATTCAAAGAGTGAATACTAGAGCAGTAAGAATGACACCAAGTCCATAGACAGCCATGGCAAGTGCCCCTAGGGTTCTGTGTGTGTTTTGTATACAGACTGATTGATTGTCCTTTTGCAACGTTACAATTCATTCCCTTTTAATGGTATTGTGTTTAATTTTCATATAAGAACCTCAAACATTTTGTCTGGACCTAGTAATGCAACAGGTTCCTTGGTTAGCTAAAATAAAGCTGCAGTGCCTGTTTTGGAATTAGTCTTTTTTTGTCTGTTTAATAACAAAGGGAGAATGAATACAACTTTTGTGCCTGTATGAGGTTGTACCTAAATGTTAGGAGAAAAACAATACACTGGATCTGAGGGTGAGGCTACAGAAGCTCCGTGCCCCAAGGCCAGCCAGCAGTGAAGTTGAAGATGCATTCCCAATTAGCACAGTTACACACGGCACCTATATGCATCATGATGTACATTATATACATGTTGGCCACACGAATCACAGACAGACGTAAGAACACTCACATGAGAACAGACAGTTTTCCCTTGGTATAGCAGCAAGTGTTGTAGAGAGAGATTGTAGAGTGATAATATTCCAAATGTTGGATGTAAATTATTATTCCGAAATTACAACAGACTCAAATGACAAGCAATTCAAAAACTTTGAAAGCATCCTTACAATGAGATCTAAAAAGAGTTTATTTCAGCTGGAAATAAAGAGTGCTGAGGAAAAAAAATGTACCTGTTTTCATAAATTATAAAATACCTAATCATAAATCCAAATTCTTTCACCCTTCCACTTTGCTATTCCGTAGCTATGGTCCTCAGTGGAACTATATAATTGGTATTTATGCTTTACATACAGAAATTGTGTTTCAAGGCAGAACACAGATACTTAAAAGTGGAGCATTTTCAAATCTCTAAATACTAAACAACTCTATCCACTCAAGGTATTGTTCTTGTTTCTACAAAAACTCATGAACACTTTTATTTTTTTCTAGTGGAAAGTGGTGCTTAATGGTGATGACTTGAAGGCATAGAATGTAGATGCTGTTTTCTAATATCCTTCTTTTTAGAAAAACTGTGTTTCATAGGAAATGCTTGCGACAAATGCTGTCTCTTAGTTTTATTTGGAAAAGGAATAACACACTAAAAATAAAGTTTAAAACCACATAGGTCTGTAAGCAACACACCAGGAAAACCTGTCAATTCAGTAAACTCCCCATGTTCTAAAACTTTTGTCTGCAACCTGGAAATGTGGAAGTTCTTGCTGTTGTTTTGCACTTCGAGGGTTTTATGTGTGTGTCTATAAGTAACAGACATATAGACAGCAGGTTTTATAGATGTAGATATATAGATAGCAATAGATACAGATAGCAATTTTTACAAGCCAAAACACTAAGGGGGAAGAAATGTCATACCTTTTTTCTTTTTTCTTCTTTCTAGATGTATATTTTGTCTCTTTCCTCAATAATCTAGGATGATAAGATGCATGAAGCTGTCACAATACATTTACAAAATGTAAGAAGTCAAGCATTTAACAATTAGGATATCTACTGAAATGCCAATATAGCAACAGAGGTGATATTTTCTGTCTCAATTTGTCATTTGAAAGGTTGCTCTTACTGTGATGTTTCTGATTAAAATGTATCAACAAAAAGAAGTTGAAATAAAAACTGACAATTTTGTCATATCTCTATCAAGAGCAGCAGTACGTCTTTTGACTTTTCTGATTTTATAAAACTTGATACCAGATTCACTCTTTCCAGTGTATGAGGATTTCCTTATGCACTGTGAATAAAATTACAAGTCTGGCATCTACATTTAACCTCTGATAAGTGGTGATGCTCTTACTACTTAAAGTATGGTTTTCTTGCATTGCTATTTTTCTTTAAACACTACAAGAGGGGGCATTTTTTGGTGCTGTGGATCTGAGGAAAAGCCAAACATTTTGGTGGTATTGTGTCTATATTCCTTCAGTTCTCAGAAATTGTATTACCTTGAAAACAACAAAGCCCTAAATTTTTTCTATAACTTTCATTATATGTTGAAGAAAAAGCAATGAATTAGGATCTAGTCTAATTTCTTAAAACTCTGAAAATAAAAGACTGTGTTTGTAATTCTGTAAATTCTCCCAGTCTGCTGCCAGGAAAAGAAAATGTGCAGTGAAGGTGATCTCATTTGGAAGTGACATCGCAGAGATCAGAGGCACAGAATGGCTTTCATCTCTGCCTACAATTCACTTCCTTTGAGAAACCACATATGTTCAAATGAAAACATAGGCCAAATTAGGTTTGTGAAAGCTGGTTTCCTGGAAATGTACATCAACTTCAAATACGCATTGGAGAAGAGAATTTAAATTTATCTATGAATCCTAATCCTCTCAGGATAACATCAGAATTATCTAAACACTGTCACAGCCTCTAGGTTAAGTAACAGCATCCAAACCTGAGTACATCTGTCAGTGGCAGATTGCAGCTAACACCATGCAATTGGCACCATGCAGCCAGAGACTGATTAGAAAGAGCTAAGTGATTTTGCTGCTTAGTTCTTTCCTTTTATTTGGTAATTAATTAATGTATACATTAAATAAAAAAAAAAAAAGAAAATTTCCTGGTTTGCATTGAAATAACCTTTAATTAGAATACATATATTTTTGCAGGTGTTTGTGTAAGTTTCTGCTGTAATTTTGCAGGAGAGTAGCTCAATGTGTTTAGACATAACTTATTTCAATTCTGCAAAAGCTCCCTGCAAGATCCTTCTTTAGTTTATAGATGAAATTTATTACTGGACACATTTTTCAACCTACTGAATTCCCCTTGACGGTTAAAAATATTGGCTGTTTGCTATTTCAGAAGTCTTCTATTTAGCTAAAGCACTTGGAAGTTACCTACTGTCCTCCTACTTTGAGGCTTCCTTATGTCTAAACAAAGATTTCTTCTACATCCAAATCTGCCCATCAGTGATCAGTTGCTATTTGGCAGACAACTAAATTCAGGAGAAAAAAAAGGCATAGTAGATGGCTATAAAAAATATGATGCTGATTAAAAAACCCCAAACCTTTATAAACAGGTGCAATAAAGATATCTGGCTTTTTCCATTACCACTAATGAGTGTTTGTTCAAAGTAAATATATACCATACAATAAATTTAATATATGATTTTCCTTATCTGAGAAGCTGCAGGCATTATTCTCTCTCATGGATGAACAAAGAGGAAATCTAGAAAAGTAATTCCATACTTCCCCATGTTAGCGCTCTCCTGCACTAACACGTGGGCAGTATTGAATTACAGTATTCCTTTGCCCTCAAAAGAAGGCAACAAATAGGGGAATTGTTTCAAATGGAGTTTGTCTCTTACTTGAAGCATGAAACCCATGTAAAAGACTATATGTAGAATAGATTGCTTTTAGAAAATTAGTTTTAATTTTACTGCCATGTCTCCAAAAGGCAGAATTGAATTCAGTGTCAGCTGGATGTGCCTGTACCTGAGTACACTCTGAGCTGCACCCTGCAGAGGTCACAGCACCGTGATGGGCAGTGGTGATGGAAGGGATGGAGCAGGATGGATGGAGAGGGCTCTTATTGGATGGTGTGGTTGGCAGACCAACCATACTCTCTGCTGTATGTTTTTGTATGACGAAGGAAGCAAACTCAATCTTTCAATCTAGGTCCAAATTAACGATTTGCAGTTATTTAGAAAGTAGAAGGACAGCAGATGATAGACTGGGTTTGTCAGAGTGGGAAGATGTTTGGCTTGCCATTGTTGATGGCCAAGGTGAAAACCTGAGAGAGAAAACGATATTATGCAAAGCAGAAATGTTGTTTGAAAGAGAAAAGTGTTTGAAACCTGCTCCAAAATAGGGTAACTGTACCTCTCACACTGTTTGTGGCCTTGGTTCTGAGCTGCAGACTTTATGAGTTGTGCTGTGTTTGGCAGGGAGGGGCTGGACAAGGGCTCAGAAGAGCAGTGCTTACTGACAGGCACAGGGCTGTCACTGAGATGCTTGGCTGGGTGACCTGGAGGTCAGTGGTAAAGCTGTGGCTTTACCAAGACACATGCCATCCAGACAGAACAACAGTAGGGCTCTTGCAAACTCTCCAAGAGTGTTTTCCAGAAGCCTCAGGGATGTCACTACTCTGAAGGATCTGTGCAGAGACTTTGATCAAGAACTGCAACTATTCACACCATCCACCCTCAACCCATGCAACCTCTCAGGACATGTCTGGAGTACAACTCTCCTGCAGAGCTATCACAGGGGGCTGCACCCTGACCCAGACCCCATGTCTAGAAGCATTTCCTACTGCTCTCAAAACCATCTGTGTCCCTCCCAGTGAGGCAGGCCATACCTTTTCACTCTCTTGGGTTTCCTTGAGTCCTGTGAGGAGCAACCAATTCCTGACCTAATTGTGTCTGGAGGCCTATTAAATGTACAGTGAGTTTTGGCAGGTAAGGAAGAACCCATTCTATGTGCAATTGGTTCCACCCTTCCTCATAGGGACATTGAGGAGTTTTTATCTCTTCCCACACTGTGACACCAGGAGTCCCTTACCCAAGCATGCCCAGCCCTCAATACTGTCTGCTCTCTCCATAGTGTGAGTGTGCTGTGTCACAGGTAGGATGCAAAGGTTACATTTACTCTGTATGAACAATTAAATAACACAGCATGCCTGCAGATCAAAGCAGATGTTTGTGAAGACCAGAGAGATGCCTTTCAAGGGAGTTTATTTTTGACTAGTTCTTGCTTTCTTGGAGGACTGCATGCTGTTTAGGAGTTGGAGTGCTTTCTGAGTGCTCCTGGCATTCTTCTAGCTCACTTCAATCCATGGGTAACATAGTTTGTGCACTTTGGTGACACTTCATCAGTGTGAACCAAAACACAACAGGGAAATCTGCTTCAAAATACTTCTGATGAGACACCAAGATAGAGTAACTCAGAGAAAGCTGGAAGGCCTTAGACTGGAAAGTCAATATCTGTGATTTGCATGTTCCACAGGCCCTTAAACTTCCTTTCTCTAGATACACCAGGCCCCCTCTTTAGTTTTTTGGAAGATGAATGCAGACTTTATTAAACCCATTCAATATAGTAAGATATTTCTTCAGGGTGATATCTTCCATTGGCAGTGCATAGTAAGAGCAACAGTGCTGTGAAATCATTCAGGAAAGGACAGAAAAAGAGTAGAAAAGTTTGTTGAATTTCCTTTTGCAATAGAATATTTAAAACTAAAAAATATTTAGATACAGAAATTTTTTTCCTTCCTAATGCACACCTCATAATTTTATGAAGGACTGAGTGTACTTCCTTACAGAAGAGCTTCACACTGAATGTTTTGCATAAAAATTGTTTTGCCAGGCTTTTCCAGAATTAGCCATTGCTACAGTTTTTTCCTTATCAGATCACAATGAAGCTAAGAGGACATTAACATCTGAGTTGTACTGAGTGTTTGAATTTCTCATTTGGCCACTAAAATGAAACATTTGCAAACTTTTAAAAACTCTTTTAGAATAAGGCTCTTCACTTACAGCATGTTACAGGTCACATTGCTAAATATTCTTTCATCTCAGAAGAGAAAGAAAATCTCTGAGGTAATTTAATAAAGGTCTTTGCTGCAAAATGTCAGTTTGAATCTCTGCTTGTATGAATATTCATTTTACATAAAGTATAACAAGATGTACTCGGTGCTTACCTGATAGATTGGGTGTCTTTGGGTAGGATTGCAAACACTGCTCTGAATCAGGCAGAATGAGGTTTTGAATCTGCATCTGTCACGTGTCTGACCAGTGCCTTGACTCATTGAGCTGGATTTGGGGGCTGTTGGGGAAGGAAGAGAGATAACAACTGATTTTTGTGGATGGTATCATAGTCCTTGCCCTTAAAAGTAAAACAGCAACAATAGAATACAGATGTTTATTTGTATTTGGCCAAAGTCAAATATTTTTCAAACTAAACACATTCCCCACAAATCTCCTGGTTTCATCTGGTAATTACTCATGTGAAAATGCAAAACAAATCTCCAAGATCAGTCCTACACCTCTGCTGTAAAGAGCAAAAGACATCTTTCCATCCACTATATCACTCACAGACACATCTCTAGGAAATTAACGATGAGCAGAAAGTCTTCAAATGTCACAGGCGTGCTGACCTTATGAAGCTCTGCATCTAAAGAAAATGAGGTGGTAGCACAGAGCAATTAATTCCTCATATAAATGGAAAAAAACACGTCTGTGACAACCAGAGTGATTCAGCAGCAGCAAAGGTCTTCCAGTGTGTGCTGCACTGGGCTTTCCTAAACAGGCACTTAATATTAGTGCAAAACCTCACCTGGAGAGGTTGCTGGATTTTGCCTGTCAGCACAGATCTTGTAGTATATGGGCCTCATAAAACAATTCCTTGCCTTTTTTTCTTTTTGTTCAGCCCTACTCTGTAAAAAAACTCCCCTCTCCTCTGCTGTCATGCATACAGCAGCTCAAATATATAGCCACAGCCCCACAAAAATATTGGTTGAGATACTCTTAGCTTTAGTAGTTAAAAAGTAGTTAAAACTACTTTTTAGTTCAAGTACTTTGAACTGTAGTTACATGACAAAATGGGTAACTGACCATCGTTTTAAAAATTCAGTTAATAAACAAAATTATGCTTACAGTAGGGAGCATTTGTGTTTCCATACAACAGGCAGGTTGTTTGCAGGGTTGGGGTTTTTTTGTTCTCTTTTTTAAAGGCTCTGCTTTAAACTCATCCTGGGGTGGCTGGTCAGTTGTTAAAGCTGTTACTTGAATGTCCGTAAATAAAAACAAAATGTCCTTGTGTTCAGTGCAGCTCACAGTTGGGATGCTCTTTGTTTTCAGACACATGATCTCAGGATGTGGGAAACAAAGCATCACTCTTTCTGTGTCACAGATAAAAGAACTGGCAAATGGACAGACTGAGTGGCTTGCTGGAGCTCACATAGGATCAGCGGGAAGAGCTAAACTCTTCCAATATTCTGATCACCTATCTGCAAGTTCATCCCTTTCCAAAGAGAAAATTCAGAGGAACATGCAACCCAGGAATCCAATTTCCAACTCTGACTCACTCATTTCTCTGCTAATGATCATCTACTCTCCAAGTGCCCAGCATCAACTTGCATGGAGATAAAAGAGATAAAGATAGGAGCAACTTCTATTTCTCCTGGCATTAGAGTCCTCTAGCAGCTCAGGGGTAGCCTCTCCCCTGCATTTCGAGAAGAGAGGTGGCTGTTTTCTTGGGGCTTCTGTGGTAAGTCTGGCACAGCCCTGTTGACAGGGAACAGGGGCTGAGGCAGAGCCAAACCAACCTGGACTTTACCTTCTTTCTTTCCAAGCTTGGCTGTCTCCTGACTGGGTATAAGAACACTACCTTGGGTTTTGGATATTATCTTATGCTTTCTTTTCCTTCTTAATTCAATATATTTTACCAAATAATTTTTGGCTGACATTTCTTGATCTCTTTTACAATGTCCTCAACTTGTGCTGTAAAAATCTTTTGGAGTCTGTTCAGTACACATAGATCTCTATTTATTTTGTCTCTGATATCTCATTACGCATACTGCTTATAAATATTGAAAAATGTTCAGAGCATCTGGAATCTAAACTCCTTCCTGCATAGTGTAAACTTTGCCATGCTGTTACTCTGCAGATTGGCGCTGAGTACTCAGGCAAGATGAAGAATCAGTTAAACATGAAAGCCCCAGACAATGAAACTAATTAGGCAGCTAATTAGGCTTACACTACCTACCCCAATACTCTCCAGCTCCTCAAACACATGTGGCTACATGCGGGGAAGTTCTTCTGTCAATCCTATCACAGAGAAGCTAAAAGTCGTCATAAGGTTTTGCTCAGTGTGATGTGGTAAGGGGCTAATTAATTTTTCTTGTCCTTAAGCAATAACTCCATGCCTTGCTATACTTAATAGCAAAGGAAGAAGTCCCAGGGAAACAGACTTGGCCTCTGTTCAAAAGGATTATTGGAGCAATGGGATAATTCTCACCATGTCAGCTTGAACAAGGCTTTAGGTCTGGATTATGTTTGCAATGCAATGCACAGCAAAGTGATGATACCAGATCAGAGAATCTGGCCCATTTTCTGTGGTGAATGACAATTCTGCATGTTGCCACAGGGCATCTGTCATTTAATATATGTATACATACAATGAGAAGTTTTTTGGTTTTATTCTTGCTCATTATGTAGAATTGCAAAAAAAAGCTTGGCTGTGGTACAGTAGCTTTCTTGATTCACAGATGGCAGTAAGAAAAATAAGCTTCAATTAATGAAAAAAAAATGGGTAAGCAAACAAGATTCCAGGTAAAAACTCTGTTCATTATAGATACAATTTTAGAGGAAGATTTGACCACTCTATGTTAGATTTTTTTTCCTAGAATATAAATATTTTATTCTGAAATTTAACTGAACAAATCATAGACATTTCATTCTGGTGACTGAGAAATAATTTAAGAAATGTCCAAGAGTCAAAAAAGACAGAGACATATTTATTTATTTACTTATTTTAGTGTTTTAATTTATGCTTAGACATATTTCCCCCTCCCCTCAAGTTATGAAAGTTATTGCAAGCCGATCAGAGCCATTTATGTCATTGTAAATAAAAGTGGGTGGTTTGGTACTTTTTGTTGCTCATTATTAATTACAGGGGGAAATTACTTACTGCCTTTATATTTAGATTTTTTTTTTTTTATCACTTCCTCCTGTCTGGCATCAGGCCACAGCTTGAGATCATCTAGAATGCTGCCAGCTAAACACATTCAACCCATCTACAAGATATCATTTTTCATAAACAAACCCAAGTTATCTACAGATACTCAGATTTTTCCTTTTATATTTTTCTATCTGCCAAGGCTGAATTAAGCAATTCCTTTTGGAGTGATGAAAACCAAAATTAAAAATTACTAATGTATCAAAGTTTGATGCATTATGTTAGACACGTTTGTCAAGAATTTCCAGCTGATCTGACCTACAGAAAGGCTTAAACAAGCTTCCTGATCTCCCTTTTGTGACCCTCTGACCCTCAGTGAAGCTCATTTGTGTTTGTGTGCTATTTTCTGCACCTTTAGGTTCTGCAGGACACAACCTTCCTGAAAACGCCTTTGGCTCCGGCCCCAGGATCCCAGAGGCAGGGTGTTGTATGCTGTGGGGCTGTGCTGGTCACTGGCATTGTTCATGACCATACCTGGCCTGGAGCATTTTTAAGGACTGTAACCAAGTTGGGTGTCTCATTTAATCTGTTTGGGATTTATCGTCTGTCACAAAATGTGCTCAGAAGGATTCACAAAGTTTATGGCAGGAGTGAATACCCCACGTGGCTCACTGAGTATGGCAGTGCTGGGAGGGCTGAGGGTTGCCTGCACAATGTTTTCTCTCAGCAATATCTCGGCTCCCTGAGTCCTCACAGCCAACAGGAAGGTGCTATTTATGCTGAAAATGGTGCCTGCACGAAAGGTTTTCAGATTTAAAACGCTCAATTTCTTTTCAGCTTTTGTAAACCCAAACACATAAAAGTAAAATATTACTTTTAACTGTAGATGAATAGACAAACAGAGAGGTGGCAGTTAGAAAATTATGGTAGCATTCAGTGTCCATAACATTTACTGTTCAACTAGCTCATGGGAAAACACCATTCCTTTTTCAAATGCTTTACAATATCCTGTAGCTTCCTCGAAAATTAAAACTGCCAAATAAATTTAAAGCAGGCTTTTATGCAGTAGCCTGCAAAGTGAATCTTGACTTCAGACTCGTTTCTGGGACCTCTTCACAGAAGGGGAAGTCACTGGCTGAGCATTGTCCGTGTATAATAATGAATAATACATATCATATATATAGGTAAATTAAAATCCAAACAATATGATACAGGGAAAAACAGGAAAAAGGAGCAATTGTCATGCCAGAGGAATCATCTCCTGTGAGAAATCTGATGTCTGAGTTTAGAGGTACAAGGGCTTGAGAATAACAGCGGGAGGACGAGGTAGAAAAAATATCACCACAGCAGTTTAGGTGAACGATTGCAGAGTGAAAGGCTACAGAATTGCAAATCTGAGATCTTTAGCATTACAAAGGTTAAGGCACAGTGCGACGCGGGGAACTTGAGGCATTTGATGAGACAGTCATTATTCCTCAAAGAAAGAAAGGCAAGATCAATAGGAAAATAAATAGACCACTCTGCAGCTTGACAGGATTTTACAAGACCCTCTAATTGCTTAGTTTCCTCCCTTTGTGTCTTTCAGAGAAATAATGACACCTGGCTCTGTAAGTCACTGCTAAGAAGCCAGCTTGACAGCTTCAACTGAGGAGTTTATATTTCAGCTTAGAACCCCTCCATGGACAAGATACTACTGCGGAAAAAGAGGGAATTGTTAGGTGTATGGCAAATATGCCAACAGCTATGATTGGCATATGGATGGATATGGAAGCGGAGCCTCTTTGAGGAGATTTGGGACTAGAATAATTCTATGCTTTCTAGGGCTTGCTGACATGATGATGCTATCATGACTATCATCTGCTGACTTGCAAAGATGTCTCCTATTAAGTGAGGCCTCCCCAGCTGCTTGGTCAGCCAAAGTTTTAGCTGTAAAAAACCTCAGGCTAGATCTTGCAAAGCCTCCATCCTCTTCACCTCTGAGAACACACTAAAGAAGGAGACTATTGTAGTATTTCTTAAGTCAGAGCATCCTTGCTTATCCTGTTCAAGTTTTGTCAAAAATATCTCTGAAGAGAAATAAATGTCTAGTTACCAAATGTAAACAGCTCTAATGGGTATGGAAGCCAAAAATTAGGAAAGTTAACATCCAGGACTCTGTAATGCTATTTCTTCATAAAGAACAAGCACCTGGCAAAGCAATTTCTAACTTGAGGAATTTGGTAGAAGATAGTGGTTTCTCTGGAAGATGATGTGATGCCCTTGGCACAGACTGTGGTGGTCCCTGGAAGTGTGCAGTAGATATTGGTGGGCTTTTCAGTATCTGGTAATTGAAACAACATTGCTGCTACTTCTTTCTTCTTACAAATTCTAGGAGTTCCCCTATTATGAACTGAAAGCAGGAAGTTAAGAATAATAATTTTGACACTGCAATCAACTATGCATAAATTGGCTAAACCCATGCTGATACTCTCATGGGTTCATGGCTCACTGCTTGAAGTTTGTAAAAAGAAGAGTGACACTGCATTGAAAACCCTAGAGAAATGCTGGTCTGGAATTGTCTGTTTAGGAATGACATTAATTGCAAAATAGCCAGGCAGAGAAACCACATGGAAAGCTGTCCCTGACAATGGCATGAATGCTCCTAAGGGCTTTGTCATACAGCCTGCATGTTTTTACATCTAATCAAGTTGATTAATAAAATGACAGATTAACAAGTTCTTTCTTCTGCCCCAAAATGCAACTCAACCATAGCTGCACAGCTCAGAATTGCACTCCTGTGATGGTGTCCCTTTGGGACACCTGTTCCTCTTGCATGTTTAGCCCTTTAATGACTCCCTGCAAAGTGTATACAATTTAAAGGGCTAAAACAATTATGTCTTAGCCAACACACACAAAAGTTAGCTGTGCTTATGAGACTGCATGATTTATTATTATATTTTCCACCTGAATAAGACACTAAAAGACTGCAGGCTAAGCAGACATTAGTCAGGAAGTGGGTTGAATTGCTTTGCTGCATGGTATAGATTCTGCTCCTGAGCTGCTACTTGCAGCACTGCATTTGGGTTTTTGTTTGTTTGTTTGTTTGCTTGTGGTTCCATTTTGGGAGTTTTTTCGTTATTTTTTTCGTTATTTTTTTTGGTTTTGGGTTTTTGGTGGAGTTTTTTTTTTTGTTTGTTTGTTTTAGAACCTTCCATGACAGTGCTTTCCGTCTTGAATCCTAGAGTTACTAATGGTCCTGTCTCATCATTCTTACCTGTCTGTGGCTCTATCTTCCTTATCTTCGCTCTACAGACTTTTTTACAGCTCATTCTCAGTAATTAGAAGTCTGAGCCAAGATTGTGTAGCCCCATCATTATTAGGCCTCACTTTCCTGGCAAGCCTGGGACAAGTTGCAAAGGGTTGAAAAGAGGGAGAACTTCACCACCTTGCCTTTCATATTCTCCACCAGAAAAAGGACAGTGAAGCAAGGAAGAGAAACTATAGCAAAGACTTTCCTATATGTTAAATTTCACTTTACACAGCTTCTAATGATATTTGAAAGAGCTTCTAAGGTAAATCCTGACCACTTTAAAAATAGAATGGTATTACATATATTACTTTGCACTAGAAATGTGATTCTGTAAAACAGGTGCAGAGTGATTAAAAAGATAGGAATGATCCCAACATGTGAGTTTGAGCCTTACAGGCCTCTTGTGCCCTCCTGGCTCAGGCTATATCTTTATAAAGATTATCATATGAAAGGGGAGATATATTTGACCCTTAGTGTTTGATTTATCTATCAGTGCCCCAGGAAAGCAGAGACCTTTGTGCCTGACCAGTCTGTCAGTGTCCCATTAGGAGCACCCTCCACTGAGCAGTCTTGCTGGATCAGAAGGTGATTCAGCTGACTTGTTCACTGAGGAACACACATCAACAGCTCAAGGGACAGTCCTCAGCACGTCTCCTACTTTATCTGAGTATGTTACCTACTACTGGTGATGGTCAGTGCCTGTGAAGGACCCACACTAGCAGTTTATGGTAGCATTCATAACTCTCTTTCATTTTAAACATTTTAAATTTGATTTGAATAGAAAACTGTGACAGGTTAAGGTTCAAGGACTGCCAGTGATAGTATCTGTCTCCAAAAATGTATTCAAAAGAATATGCAGATAAGTGCTAATCCCCAGTTTAGCATGAACTGGGTATGGTTCTTACCCACCAGGCACCCTTATTGGGTGGAAGACAGATTCAGTCCATCAGGTGATCCCAGAATTTATCATGGAGTTTTCCCTGGTTTCTCCCCATGCTCTACTTACTTTTATACTATTTCTTTATGTTTAGAGCTTGAGTGACTTTAGTCAAACCTTTGTTAAGTCAAACCTTTGTTACTGATTGGTGCAAAATTCTCATGCCTCACTCTGAAAGATAGTCAAAAAATATAAGCACTTGTACAATGAAGGGTGGTTGTACCCTGGAGGCAGGAAACTTTGGGATGGAGGTGTAAGTCAATGTTACTGTGAGATTATAATGAACCAAGTTCATCTGAGGAGGGCATGGTTGGCTCAGAAGCAGGATATTTTCTACTATCTCCCTTGCTGCTTTGTGATTTTTTATCGCAAAGTACCTTAACTTATCATTGAGTTCCCCTCCCTGCAAAGGTTTCAGCAAAGTCTTGGCTGTGGTGTCTCCACTCTGCTCCACCCTCTACATTCCACATTCTTTAGAAGGTGCTTACAGTTTGTGGGTGTGGGGAATCATTGAGGAGTAGGTTTCCAGCATGCCAACCACATTCCACCCAGAGAGTAGCAGTTGCATTTCACCCTGTAATTCCTGAACTTCTTTTAGGATGTAAACAGAACTTCTCAGTTTTCTCTAATTGTACCTCCAGCCATCTTTCCACAAAAGTTATAATAATGTCTCTTCTTCTGCGGAATTATTTCTGGAATTGAGCAATATTTTCAACTTCACATAAGATCAGAGACCAATTTAGGTTAGAAGAGAACTGTGGAGATCTCTAATCCACATCCTGCTCGAAAGAATGCCAGCTTCAAAGATAGATCAAATTGCTCTGACACAGTTATGAAAATCTGCAAGGATGGTGATCACACAAAATGTCTTGGCAGGATAACACAGTGTTTGACAATCCTCTCCCTGAACACTTTTCTTTGTTTTCAGTCAGAATTTTTGAGGCAATTTGTGCCTGTTTTTTCTTCTTAGTAGGATAGCAGAGAAGAGTCTGTCCTTCCAAGGAGACAATATGCCCCAGTTACAACCATGGGCAATACAGACTTGAGGAAATTAATTTAATTTATTACTAGTCAAGTCAGAGTAGGATGATGAGAAATAAAATCAAATTTTAAAACACCTTTCTCCTACCCTTCCTTCTCTGGCTCAACTTTTCTCACAATTTCTCTACCTCCTCCTCTCTTGGTGGCATGGGGGATGTGGAATGAGAGTTTTGGTCAGTTCATTGCACTTTGTGTCTTCCTTCCTCTTCAGAGGAAGAACTCCTCCCATTCTTCCTGGCTCCACACAACTTGAACAGACAACTAGGTATAAATCTGCAGTTGTTATGCACTGCCACAATTTGCTTCACTGACTGTAATTCCTATTTTCCATTGTTTTTCTCCCCTCACTTTTGGATGCACAAGAAGTATGCAAATGAAATCTGAACTTCTTTCAAAATTGAGAGAAATCTGTAATTCAGCCCAGTAGATTCTCGTCATTGTTTTTTCTGTTATAAAAAGACAAATTTCAGCTAAGAAAACACAGTGAATGAAGAATATGCCAGCAAGTTTCACAGTGTACATTGTTAAACATTATAAAAAATAAAAAACTTCAGAAATTATAAAAAACCCACAAGATCCTTAAAACAGAATAGTCCATTTTGCCTTCATGTTCATTTTGGCTTGCAATTTGCTTAAAAGCTTTGCAGAGAGAACCATGTTTTAACAAAAATGGTTAGCAAATATGTCAGTGCATTTAGATTGTCTGGTTTGCATGGGTAATGAAGTTTAAGGTTAATCTCATCTAATCTAAATGATGCTCACATTAGACTTTGCCAGAGAGCTGCAGAGTGAGGGATCCCATGCCTGTGCAGCAAGCAGGCACCTACCTCCCAGATTTCTTAAAAGGAGCATTATTTCCAGATGCCTTATCCTTATATTGTATCCTCAGTTCAACTCCAACATCAGAAAGCAATTAACTGTTTTCATCCCTACTTCTGGCTGGGTGCATAGGCAGTGGCAGGCTGCTTGGTTGTCAGAACATTTGACGTGAAGGGCTGAATTTCCGCTTCAGAGCATGAGATTCATCCCCCTGCCTCCTATTAACATTAATGGGGATCCCTTCACTAAATCCCCTGCAGTACGCTGAAAATCTCTTCCTGTTTATACCTCAGGGTCATGTTGTTGTTTCTCCCTGGATTGTGTCCTGAGGGGATTATTTCCATTTTTATGCCCATGCTCTCACATAAAGTAGAAGGAGATGATTTTTACATTTTCAGGCAGTGTAATTTGCTTTTCATGAGTCTCTAGGAGCTTAAATATGATTAATATGTTGCAGTCCTAATTGTCCTCTATAGCTGGTCACACCAAGAAACAGCTCTGGCCCCAAATAACAATAAATTTTTAACAATAAAAGAAAAGAAAGAATAACATACATCATCTTAGATTTCTATTTTTATTGCAAGTTGCTTCAAGACCTGAAATCTCAGTCTGCAGCTGGTCTGAACTGGCACTTTGCAAGAGTACACTGTCATTCTTGTGAGGGTCGTGCATAGAGCTTGCTTTACTGTACTGTTGAGGATGTTGAGGGATTTTAACCCCTGGAAAGGGGTCACAAATTTCATAGTGTGTAAGTAGTCCTTCTGTGAAAGCACTGTGTGTGTTTAGGAGGTAAATTACTGAACTGTCTTTGCTGCTGTAGGTTTGTAACACTAAACAGAGAGCTATTTGGCCCAAGCCAGTCACTGATGTCTCTTCAGGGTGGAACAAAATTGCAGTAAGTATTGAAGTGGGAAAGCTGTGAAAGCGTTAAGGAGTAAATGCTTTAAAATATGTCTGAAATGTCTAGCATGAACACAAAGCAAAGTGAAAATGTTGTAACCAAAGACTACTTTTATAGCAGTAAATAAAATGTGTCTAGGAACAATTATGGACATTGATTAGTACCAAGGTCCATCTCTGCAAAGAAGCTACTCTCCTGCCATGGTTTCAGTTGGGATAGATAATTTTCTTTTTGTATAACATTGTGTTTTGGATTTAGTATGAGAAAAACGTTGATAACGGATTGATGTTTTAACTGTTTTAGAGTAGTGCTTCCTCTAAGTCAAGGACTTGCCAGTTTCCCATCCTCTGCAGGCAAGTAGGTATACAAGAAGATGGGTGGGAGTGATGGTAGCTGACCTGAACGACCCAAGGAGCTCTTCCATACTGTAGAACATCATGCTCAGTATAGAAACTCATGAAAGTGGCCTATTGCTCTCTGGGGAACTGTCTGGGCATCTGTCAACAAATGTTGAGCAACCATATTGTGCATCACTTGCCTTTCTTGGGCTTTATTTCTTTCCTTTCCTTTTCTATGCAATTATTACTATTATAATTTTTTTTCTCTTCAATTATGAAACTGTTCTCATCTCAGCCCATGAGGTTTACTCTTTTTGCCTGACGCTAGCTGTGGTTAAACCACGGCATCTCCCAGAGCAGTTTTGCCTGCCTGCAAACTATGTGTATGGAGGATAGCCCCTCCATGTGCTGACTTGGAAACTATGCCTAGAAATTATTGGTATCATACTGACTGGTTTGGACCAAATAAACACTTTTTATGGTTAAATTGGTGAACAGTATGTTCATCTATTTAACTGTGAAAAGGATTGTGCTGCTTAATCTACTAGTATAAATGCATCCACATTGTTTGCACATTTATGTTTGCTAAAGACATAAGGAAAGTAGTGAAGATGCATCAACACAAGCTTTATCTGAAGCAGGTGCTAAGGTCCAAACTCTTAACTTCAGGAGCTGTGACCTTCTAGCAGTACATGCTGACATTGAAACTATCCCATCCTTGCTGCTGTTGCTGCCCCTGCTATCTAGATTAAATCTGCCACATTTATTTCGTAGTGTGGACAGGCCATATGTTCCTTAGAATTTAATTTCCATTTTAAAAATCATTTGGGTGTTTAGCTGCCTTAAAATTCCTGAAAGTCAGCAGAGTTAAGGTCACAAAATGCTTGGCAAACTTGTGCAAATGCTGCTCAGTGGCTGTCACAGGCTGGCATCCAGGGGACCAATACTGCAGCTTGCAGCTGGCCCTGGAGAACTGTGCCTGGACCATCCTGCTTCAGGGCAGACTCTTGTGTTGACACCCAAGGCAGCCACAGGATTCCAAGGTGCAATGGGCAGATCTCTGTATATGAGTTAGGAGCTCACAGGAGCCTTTTGCCAACCTGCCCTTGCTCACTTTGATTTTAATCAGAGCCAGTCCTACTAGGAGCAGCTTCAGCCTACCCACCTCTCACTTATGATGCTTGAGGCTTTAAAGAGCTTCTTAGGTGAACTTTGCAGCCACTGTTAATCTCAGTGTCTTTGATTTGGTGTGCAGGCTAGCTAATTTAAGGGTAATTGGGATCTGCTTGCATTACTCCACAGGCACAGCATGGCTCTCAGCAGAGCCACACATCAAGAGAACAATCAGGCCTGCAAACTGCTGCCTGTGCATGTTTGGACGCTTACAGAAACACGGTTCATCACTCCTATAATATACTGGTTTGTATCTGTAGGTCGGAGAAAAGGCTTGTCCTTCCCTGGCCCAGTCCTCCTACCAACCTTCAGCACCCCTGGAAGGTCCCAGGTGGCTCAGGCATGATGTCGATGTCAGCTGTAGCTTGTATTTCCTTCATTTGTTGCTCAGGGCAGTAGATAAAGAGTAGTGCATTCAGAAAACTTCACAGGCATTGTGAAAACGTGGCTCTCTCACTATGAGAGAGCTTATGAACACTACTAGGAATCTCTAATAATCGTAAGTGGCTACTGCTCATGATTGTGGTTCTTCATGAGAAAAAGCCCCACACTAAAAAACTTTTAATTCACCGCAATATGAAAAGTATTAGAGCTTGAATCAGAAGGGAGAGTCCTGTCAGCTGAGTCAAATTCATCTCTACATTAAGACTAAATATAATTTTCCTGGCTACTGGAAATTCTAGATTTTTAAATAAAGACTGATATAGCCTGTTCTACAGCAAGCATACGTCCTTAAACAGGCAAAAATTATTTAACAATAGGAAGTTTTGTTATATTTTTGCAAGAAAATCATCTCCATATGTCTTTACTTGAAGATCAGTCAAAGACTAACTTTTCCCCATTCCAAATAAAGACTTGCACTTTGAAGAGGGGAGATCACATATAGGCAATGTTTAACCCCAATTTATAAGCTAAAACAAGCAATTACCATAGGTGTTTTATTGACTGTCATATTTATTTTAGTGATCTTGGAGACAAATTCATTGGATGGTGGAAAAAACTGAAGTACAATCCTGATACCTTCTGGAGGCTGACCTGGAGCAGAGACTAGATAGAGAAAAGGATAAAGTAGTTATTAAAAGGCTTCAGTGGTACACTTGGGCAGCGCAAGAGTCCGGCTGGACCACACCCAAGATACCCCAAAATGGTCACAAAATGGACACCTGATCACAAGGTCGCACACTTTTACAAGTTCTGGTTCATTAGCATATTGGAGTCCATTGCCCAATCATAGCTTCAGGTTATGAAGCTCCACCCTCCTGTTTTGTTCTTCTCACTTCACCTTTGTTTTTGTTCTTGTACTTGAAAATTGTCCTTGGTATCGAGCTAGAGATGGAACTATTTTGTCTATTTACTCTGTGAAGAGTGCTTAGTAGCACTTAATATGAAACCTAAGACTACCCACTAAAACAGCACAGAATCTAAAAAAGATAAAAGCTAAAACTTAAGGCATCAAAAAAAATCCCCCAAACCAACTTCTTTTTTGACACAGACCTTTCCTTTTGTCCTGGTTTGGTATAGATTTATTTTTTGGTATGGAATAGTTTTTTGTTTGAGGCTTTGTTAACTTCCTCTAGCCCTGATAGAGAACCAATCAATAGCCGATTTTGAATATTGACACATGATTTAAACAAATGAAAGGGGTGGATATGCCTTCGTGAACACACATTTTAAGATGAAAAACCCTGGGAATAGCTCTTTCTGGTTTCCAGGTTGGAAGAGGTAACAGAGTGCTGGCTGGGCCAGTCCCACACGGCCTGGTGGGGGCCATCGGCCCCTGGCTTGTCACAGATGAGCCCAGCCTGGCTGATGAGATCCCAGCCATTCCCCCCTGTCCCAGTGCGGCTGCCCCATTGAATAGCTCTGGCCACAAGCGGCTGAGGCCCTGCAGCCCATGCAGAGAGTGGCCTGCAGCTGGAATTGAACACAGCAGGGGCCACAGACCAGCCATGCAGGCAGAGCAGCCGCTGCCATTCTGGCTGAGCCCATTGAGATCCGGGCACAGCCCAGCAAAGCCCTGCAAATCCAATCACTATGACTACTCTGCCCTTCCCTCTGCAGGCCCCTGGTGACACATTAACTCTTTCAGTGCGCAGATGAGACCTGCGTGACCTTAAATCCTCTCTTGAGTGAGAGAAATAAGAAGAGTGAAGACACATAGAGAAACAACATAAAGACATCAAAGTCAGTAAAAAAGGAGTCAGGTCCCAGATGAAAGGTGAATGAGGAAATGTCTTATTTTTAGGCTGAAATTCTCTTGTAAGCCGTAGTGATAGACTATGATATAGTGAATATCCCTTTAAATCATGGAAAAAAGTATAGGGACGTGAATGTTCAAATTGTAGACCTGAGCAAAAGCATCCATGCTGAACAAGCAAACGTTAAAGTAGCTGTGATCCCATGCAAAGTTTGGACAGAAATGAGTGATGAAAACCCTTTTGCCCCCAGAGAAGAAGAAAAAACAAAACCTCTGTTCCCAGAGATGAAGATGATTTTAGAGATGGATGGAGAGAACCTTTGTTTTTGAACAGTTCATCCTTAAAATAACACTGTATAAGCTGATATGCCCCAAAAGCACAGTGAGAAGGATGTGAAAGATGGGAGGAACTTCATGAATGCCGATTCCCTGGCACCTTCTGTTCAATTTCAAAAACTGAAACCACAAGAGAGCTATTTTCTTGTAGAAAATTCTCCATAGCACAAGAAGAGATGCTTCTCCCCCTAAGTGAACTACAGAAAAACCATTCTACAGGTAGAAAACTAACTAAAAATTCCGAGAATTGTTTCGATACATTATCAGTAGGAAAGAAAAGAAGGTGTAGAAGGAGAAGTGTTCTGAAGGTTTTATTCTAGTTCTTATTATTCTTTTAGTTTTATTAATAAATTTTCTTTATANAAGTAAACGTTAAAGTAGCTGTGATCCCATGCAAAGTTTGAACAGACAGAAATGAGTGATGAAAACCCTTTTGCCCCCAGAGAAGAAGAAAAAACAAAACCTCTGTTCCCAGAGATGAAGATGATTTTAGAGATGGATGGAGAGAACCTTTGTTTTTGAACAGTTCATCCTTAAAATAACACTGTATAAGCTGATATGCCCCAAAAGCACAGTGAGAAGGATGTGAAAGATGGGAGGAACTTCATGAATGCCGATTCCCTGGCACCTTCTGTTCAATTTCAAAAACTGAAACCACAAGAGAGCTATTTTCTTGTAGAAAATTCTCCATAGCACAAGAAGAGATGCTTCTCCCCCTAAGTGAACTACAGAAAAACCATTCTACAGGTAGAAAACTAACTAAAAATTCCGAGAATTGTTTCGATACATTATCAGTAGGAAAGAAAAGAAGGTGTAGAAGGAGAAGTGTTCTGAAGGTTTTATTCTAGTTCTTATTATTCTTTTAGTTTTATTAATAAATTTTCTTTATACCTTTCAAGGTTTAAGCCTGCTTTACTCTTCTCCTAATCCTATCACAAAAAAAAAAATTAGACACCCCCCACATTAACTGGTGCATTAACCAGAAAATCTCAAATGAGGAAACGTAAACACTACACACAAATTAGTGTTTCTGCCTGGTTTCAAACTGAAACCACCACACCTTTTTTTTCACAAGTCCATGCTGTATGTCAAGAATCACATTTCTGAGATTCATTGAGTATGTCCCTGCTGGCTATTTAAAGGCACTGGTAATTCTGCAGTTACATTGTTCATTTATCATTGTCTTTCAGCACTTCAGAGCAAAATTGTTTCAGTTTCTTTTTCTGTCTACTTTTAAAAGGATTTGATATCAAGTTTTAAAAAACACTAAGGGGAACACATTTATTACAGCCATATCCTGCTAATGGGCATAGAGATGCATCCCCAGGGGATGCTGAGAGCTTCTTTTAATTACCTGCACAACCAAGGTCCAACTGACTGAACTTTACTCCCTTCTCATTTTTCATTCAGACTGTATTCCTTTGGGACCTACTCATTGCACTCCAATAAATTACATTTGTCAATTCATTGCAAGCAACTTTTTAACTCACGGGTAACTGTAGCACTATGCCTGTGTTCAGGTGCCTGCTATAGTGCTGATGAGGACACTTGAGGAGCGTTCATGTGAATTGAGTTGAGCTTGAAGGTAAATTAAGTTGATGAACCTTGGCTAGGTCAGGTCTAGTGTCAACAAGGAAAACTTGAGTTTCATCCAGGCTGTGAGATCTTAGGTAACAAGGCCCTTTGCCTCCTTTATTCCCTATGTTTGTGTTTTATCCTTACAAAGGTTGTTCTTTGAATAGGTATTTCCCTAATTTCTTGTGCTGTATTGAAGCAAAGAAAACAGGAGTATAGATATAGGATAACGAGCAGGTTAGGAAACCTTTGTACCCCAGCTTACTTATGGCATATTAATACATTCTTTATTACTTTAACATTTAAAATTTTCTTGTGGTAAAAACAGAAAGTCTATTTTTCCAAATGTTAGTCTACCACTTATAAGATATCCTTTGAAGGGACTAAACCCACTGTTGAGCACTTTTTGCAGGTAAGAATTGGAAGAGATTGCTTAGGGACATAACTAAATCTTCTTTACTGAGGACTTCTGTGAATGTCTACTATGAATGTCATAGGTCCAGAAAGCCCAGATGTGGGGTAAAACTGAGTGATCACTTGGAGTGCCTTTTTAATTCAGTCTTATTTTTGTCTGAATTAAAGTAAAAAAAAACAAACAACCAAAGCCTCAAATCCATAAGAAAGATACAGGACTAAACCCAGTGTTTTTTCTTCTTTGGTCTGAAGGTCTGTAGAGTACAAACCTGAAACAGGGCTGTAGTTATTCAACAACTTTTAGGTGGACAAAATAAACTGTGAGAAATTTACCACAATCAAAACACTACCCTTTTGAGTATTGCATAGACATTAAAAATTATGACATTCTAGAGCTGGTTACTTCCTTCCTAGTGGCTCTGCTTGCAGTGGCTTTTCCTTTTCTTAGCTGCAGAGAAAAGTGCCTACTTCTTCAAATACCTGAGTTCTGACATTAAGATGAGATACAAAGCACAATATACAAGACAGATTTTTATGTCCCCTTCCATCTTGCAGGACTAATCTAGCTTTTTACAAGACTGACAGAGTACTATCCACATAAGGACAGCAGATTTGACATCTCACAGAACCTTGATATAGTGCAAAGCTGTCCACAGATTGTCGAAGGCATGTCCTTGTATCCATTATGCTGGCTTTAGCTATTTCCATAATTTTTTAATAGCTAAGATTTTCTTGCTTTTCTTCATTAAACTGAATTAAGCTGAACTTAGGGCAACAAACTCAGAAAAATGTTGCCAGTACTCACTGTTTGTGCTTCTAATGCTTTCTCAACATGCTTGGATGAGCTCTGCTTGTTCCTTCTGTCTGTTGTCATTGTTTGTGCTGTGTTTTGGTGGATGGCCAGGAGAAAATAAAAAAAAGAAAAAGAGGGAAAACATGTCACAGCTGTATAAAGAAAATGTCTGAAACAATTGCACATGAAGTACCAGTGAAAAACAAGCTATTTAAATTTCCCTGTATGTTTTAACTTTATAGAATAGTATATATTATAACATCTTTCTGGATATATTGTCGCCATCACTGTAATGTTGATGACCTTACAAATATTTGGAAACAGGAATAATTATGGAAAACTATTTCTGGCAAAGATATGCTTGGTGGAAATCTGGAAAACAATCAATAATTTGGGCTTTATAGCTCATCTCTGACACAGAAGACCTAAAGCATGGGCAGTGACACAATGACATTATTAGAAGGTCAGGTGTTCCTAAGGGCTGCTAAATTAATTCTGCCTTCACTTTGGAGAGACTGTCAGTGTAATTAACACCTTTGCCTCTTGATTTCTGGCTTGTGGCATAAAATCTCAGAGAATAGAATACTCTCTGTAGGTAAATAATATATATATCTAGATTCCCTCAATGTTTGTTCTTGCTCTTTGAAAAAGAAAAAAAAATGCTGTTTAATGAATGTGAGGTGGTTTGTATTTATTTACCAATGGAAGATACAAGGCAATGGAGAATCTGACTCCTGATATTTTCTCTATTAGAGATGAACAAATCATCCTTTCTTGTTCATAGAAAGTGGAAAGTGGTAAATCTCTGAAGAGCTCACTGAAGCTATAATAAATTTCAGTGAACAGAACTGTGCTATACTAATAAAGAAATTCTTTCTTTCTTTACTCTTGTTATGGACAATGATGTCAAGGACAGAGGTGTTGTCACTGGACTGATGATCAGTTTTTTCTTATACTTTTGGAAGCTACTTTGAGTCATGCTGATACCTTCTCTTTGATTATTACCACATTGACAAATTTTCTGATTTATCAGGATTTTAAAATGAATCTGTGGAGACGTTGTTTGTGGGTTCCTATTTTGGAAATTGATTCATTAAAGATTGTAAATCGCATATTTTCTTTGCATACCTTGAGCAAAATCTGTTGCAAAAACTATTGATATGTGTGATAAAGCAAAGAGCATTTGCCTTCATTTTAACCTGGACAAGCTTGCATAGGCATGAGAAGATGAATTTTGCTATTTCTGTGCATCCTGCTCTATGGTCAGACAACCTGGTTGTGTCTGATTTTTAACAGGGGGCAGTATTAATAACAGATGGTATTGAAATCGAAAAGTTATTTCTAAAACGGGTTTATCAGGAGTCATAGTGGGAAGATAGGACATACTACTGAAAAATAAGAATTAAACAGTTAATTTTAGAAACTTTATTTCAACTAAAATAGGCTTGATTATAAAATTAAATAGATATTTATGTTCATAGGGGAAGAATAATATCAGTAGCCAAAGCTAAATTCATATTTTAATTTAGCTATCCAGTAAAAAGTAAAGGCACCTTATAAAATGCTTTTCTTTCTTCTTGTGGGTGTTTTGCACTGGACTCATACTCCCTCCTAGCACCATCTCATTAAAACAACCCCTTTGTATTCATCGATGTTCAGCATGACTTTTGACCATCATATCATATGATATCATCATATGATATATCATATAATATCTCATATATCGTATCATATCACATCATATCACATCACATCATATCACATCATATCACATCATATCACATCATATCACATCATATCACATCATATCACATCATATCATATCATACTATATAACACCATAAAAATAATATCATATAATAATCTTATTGTATCATATCATGTCAATGTTGTGAATTAAGAGTCAACAGCTCAATTTAGTTTGGGCTGTACAAGTAGGTTAGGCCAATTATTATCCAAGTACTGCATTTGGATGAACACCGTACTCCAAAACGGATTTAGATTAAACATTTTATGTACAGTTTAGAATGCAGAGCTCACCTCTATTCATGGCTTTCAGGGCAAATGAGTTTATTACTTACATGGGCATTTTTTCTATAATTACATTAGCACTCTGAGCAAGTTTAAATGTAACTGAGACACTTAAAACAATCTGTGTTGGCAGAGTGCAACACACTCTGGTTCACTTTAGCTATCCATCTATTATTTTTATATTTACAACAGTAAAAATCTTTTCTATGTTTCAAGACTGTTTAGACTTTGGACAGCTGAACTCACCACTTGCCAATGAGGTCAGCTGAAGAGAGAGTCTTTTTTCTTTTTAAGCTGACAATAATATACCTCTTGGTTTGTGTAAACTTACTTCATCCATCCCAGTGGTTCCAGTGAAAATATATTACTGGATTGCCTTTATTATTTACAGAAAACATTGAATTTCTCTAATTCCTGTAAGTCTTTTAAGTGCCAGCCTGCACTGTGCTCCCCCTGAGGAGCTGGCTAGATTCCGTGGTGCTGGGTGTGAGAAGGCACCATGAGATGATCTCAACCTGCTCACAGTCATTTGAAATCCATCTGTTTCTTGTGCCAGTGAAGCTTTATTTTCTTCCTTACATGTCCTTCTGTCTCTCTGATAAGCTTTCCCCATTGTTTCTTCTGGCCTAACATCATCATATCAGGTCAATAATTATTCTGATCTCCTCTTGGATAACTGAACCTTCTTTATCCTACTGTCTTACAATCTCCTTCTGTACCTTTTCCAAATCCAGTTTATATTTTCAGTTTATAGCTAACAAAAAGTGTATGCATTTTATGAATTGTGTAGCCAGCAATGGAATAAAACTTATTTTTCCTTTACTCCAAACATCCTAAGACATCATTTCTCTTTATATTGTGTAACCTTGCATTGATTGCACATAATTATAATGTCAGAGACTAGACTTTCCAGAAGTCCGTCCCTGGCTCTTTTCCTACTACAGTCAATCTTTCTGCCAGAGATGAGGGGAGGAGTTGTGAAAGTCCTATATCTTGCAATACTCAGAATCACAGAGCAGGTAAGGTTGGAAGGGAACACAAGGGGCTATCTGGTCCAGCCTTCCTGTTCAAGCAGGGTTGTCCTAGAGAACATGGCACAGGATTGCATCCAGATGGTTTCTGAATCTCTCCATGTCTCTCTTGTGAGATGTGACCTCACCAGGCTGAGTAAAGGGGTAGAATCATCTCTCCTAACCTGCTGGTAATGATCTCCCTGATGGTCCCCAAGACACCATTGGCCTTCTTGAACCCAGGACACACTGCTGGCTCATGAACAGCTTGCTATCCACAAATTAGTAAGGAATGAAAGATTAATGAAATATTAAGAATATATTTCTCCTAGAAAACATAAAGTTGTGGTGATAAAAGTAATAAAAAAAATCTGTTCAGAAAAATGCATCTTAATATCCTCCAAAAGTCTCACAGATGCTTGAAAGAAACTGGAATAATAATTGCAGGGAAAATGAGGAAAAGAGGATGCAGTAAAAATGGCATAATGATCACTTGCTAATTTTGGTTACTTATCCCATTGGCTCATTGACCCTGTGCATATTCCTCTGTGTTAATCACCATGCATTGTATGTCACAATAGCTAAGAAGACCAGAATTTTCTTATTTTTCTTACTGTTTTAGTAGGCTTTACTGAGTAATGTCTGAATTCTTTGAAAACTAGTAAAAATCTTTCTGTCAGAGGAGTTTTACATATATTCTTTTCTTGCCTGGTCAACTGTGTGTAGCACAAGGAAAATAATGCTACCTTAGCTAGTTATATTATGACCTACACTTACAAGTAATATTAAGTTCCATGTGAAGATAATCTGAGGGTCTGAGTGAAATAGATGGACAATGGAAAAATTATATCAGTCTTTCAATAAGACTATTTTGCTTTGATAGTTGTGGCTTTTCATTCAAAATCGTGCAGAATAACTGCAGTTTATTGAGCCCAGGAGACCCATTAAGGATGTTTCAGTAGACACTGGTGAAAATCTGATATTTAAATCTACCCTCAGCTTTAGAATAATATTCTAATTTATTCAAAGTCCACAGTTTCCAGCTGTGTGCAGTTTGTAAGCTGGAGAATTCATAGTGTAAATATATTCAGCAAAAAGTATTTCATAATGGACTTTTGAAAAATGCTGTAATCCAGTAACAATAACTCCTTCTGAATGGTGAATCAATATGCAGATAGAACTTTGCACTAGGAGTGTATCTTTTTCTTTTCGTATCTGTGAATTGAGAAACTTCAATGAGAATAATGAGTGCACTGCAAAGTTTTTCTAGGCCAAACTTTTTTTCTTCAAAAAGAATGGAAGCTTAGCCATGATCCTGTAGTAGAAATTATAAATATAAAATAAGCAAGATTATACTCACAAAGTAGAAAGATGTTTTAAACTATAAATCCTATGGTAATTTATCTGCAACCTGTGGCCAAGCACTCTGCTCTGGTAACTTCCTTGCTCAGATAGAACTTGCTGAGGGCTTATCAGGAGTTTAAGGAGAGAAGCAGTAAGGAAAAGTTGTTATCTGGCTAAGATAGTTCATGAGTTAAGGACTAGACCTGCAAAGCAACCATTTCTTGAATCCAGTGATTTAGATGGATACTGTTTGTGAGTTTAGTGATTTAGTTTTCAGACATACCAATCTCTCCATCTCAAGGTATTTCCATGTCTCGTGACCTGCTTGCTTAGTTTAACCTACTTCTATGTTAATATGGGAAGCTCTAATTCCCAGACCAGCTTCTTAGCATATGTGCACATGCCACATTAGAAAGAGTGAATATCTGCACTCTGAGAATGCACCTTCCCTGAATTTAAATCTAAAATGTCTTTAGTATTGATGAAAGAAAGCACCTTTGTGTTTTGTCACTTTTCTTAAAAGCTTTTCTCTAGAGCTCTAGACAAGCTACTCTCCATGATATTTTCCAGCTTGAGCAATTCTGCAAAGTTAACTTAAAAAATGATCCCACAAAATTATTTTGTGAAATTCACATACACACTTCAGTAACAACTGGACTTTCATTAACAACTGAAATAAATATGCTGACTTTTTTTTTTCATAAATCATCACTTATTTTTAGCAAATTGTCAAAGAATGGAAGAATGGCCCTGTTATCAGTAGAGACAAAAGTCAAGGTGGATCCCTGGATTTTTACAGAAACTACAGCATTAGTAATTACTGGTAATGCATGAAAATTTTAGAAGTCAAAAGCACATAATGGTGCAAATGTTCCTAACTGAGCAATGTGATAGCTGCTGTGATAGTTGTGCTAATTACTGCATTAGTAAGTTCCTACCAAATTTTCCTCCTTATCAGTTCTATGTGAAATATGAACACTTTTCGTCCTAAAATAAACCCAAAAGATCCTAATTATGTTTTTTCAATAGAAGAATTACATGTTAAAATGGCCTGGGGGAAAAAAAATCCCAATAACCATCTTTGTTAATAAAGGGCTTTCTCTATATGAAGTGTTTCTGAAGAGGCATGCTATAGGCCAGACACAGACCATCTTTTATCCATAGCGTTGCCAAGCAACACTTCCTTGCATTCTTAAAATTAAAATTATTTCTCTTTCATTTTACAGAGCAATGGGGTTGAAAGGGACGGTGTACATGAGGCCTTCAAGTGAAAAAAGAAGCTGGAACTTTGCATGGTTTCTTATTCTCTGTGTAATTGAGTAACACATGAGCATTCCTGTTCTGCAGCACAAAGATTCATTTACAGTGGCCATGGCTGTAATGTGTGAGCAAGTGTGTATATCAGATGAAGCACACCAGTGTTTCAAATTACAAAATATGTTTTAGGGGGTTTTGAGGGTTGCTTTTTGGGTTATTTTTGTAAGCACCAAATTGTTCTGTGCTAGAAGTTATCTATCATGTATCTCTTGCTGAAAAGGGGTTCACAGTGCTGATAAAAAATGACTAAAAAAGCAAAGACAAGAACAGCTGATCATTCTTTCTCATCATCATAAGACACCAGCTTCAGTCCAGAAGATTGGCTCCTCTACAGCTATATGAAAAAATCAACTATTGAAGTCCCTGAATGAGGGACTTGCTCCACTAGAACTTGAAGAGAGATATTTTCTTGGCTTGAGAGGAACACAGGTTTCCATAGGTGCTTAGGAGATTTGCAAGAGCTGTCATTAATATTTAGATGTAGCAAGTTGATCTCTTATGCATTTCTAGAGGCAAGAAACTATAAAGAGACCCCAGAAATCTCCCAAATGCTGGGGGTCAGGTTCAGCTGTGGATTGAGACACTGAATTTCAGGAACTGTAGTTGTCTGTACATGACACAGATGTCTAAGCTCCTAGGATGGAGACAGTAAAATGGATTTACTCTAATGACATATCCACCTCATCCTCAAAGGATGGTGCAGATGACAATGTTTTATCACCTGAACAGATATCTTTAGGCATCTCCACCTTTACTGTGGCCTTGTTATAGACATGAAGGTATAGATCACCACTGATGATAATAAGAACTTAGATGTACAGCATACAGGCTGATATATATGTCAGGATACCTGATGCTATCTGAAACTTAGGCTTAATGCTCCCCACATGTGATAATTCACATCTCTAAATATTGGCACCTACTCCTGGTTCAGCTCTTTGGAGGTATCCATCTGGTTGCTACATGCCAGCATACAGCCCTACATCCACAGCCCTGCCATTTCCACAAGCCTCACCTGCACATTTTGGACTCTGCATGGTCTCTGAAGTGATGCTGAATGTCTTTGTTTAGGCAGAGGTCTCCATGGCACCCAGTGCTTTGCTCCACATATACCCTTGTATCCATTCCCTGAGGGTTCAACCTGTGCAATTGTAAAGCAAATGGTCAGATTCATCTCATCATGTCCAGAGGCTTCAAGTGTAGAAGCAGATTTCAGCTTCCAGACAGAGCTTTCTAGGACCATTTCAGATATCCAGTATTATCTAAAATTTCTGCTAATTTCTTCAATTAGGTATAATGCAGGACCTACAGAAGGATAGGTCTTCAAAAAAGATGATTTGGTAGATTTGAAATGGTAATAGGCACCTTTTGTTAGGTAACTGAATTTCATCATAGATGTCTATATCTAAGCTGTCCACCTCATACTTCTTTTATACTCTATAGAGGGAAACAGGCCCCTAGAGTTGTGAGAAAAATATCAAATCCACATATAAATGTCTGCTCTGCAAAACTCAAAAGTTGACTTACATTGTAATTGTGTAAAGCAAGGCAAAATTAATGTGGCTGGAGTTTCCCACTCAGTTTCACCTTAATTGTAAAGCAAGGATGTCAATAGAAAGTAAAGTTGCATTTACACTCAGTTTTCTGATGAAACAGTGCTTAAGAAAAAGGACATACCAAGTGTATATTTATAACACCAATACCTACAGCTTCTTCAAACCTAGGTGTAATTTCATGTGAAGGTTTTTTAAAATGCAAAGTATAGACTGAGAACACAGGATGTTTTCAAATGTAGCTCTAGATCTATTTACTTTGGTAAACAGGAATAAAGATGTCTGAAGAGGTGATAATGAAGGAATCACCTATGGTTTTCAAGACTGTATAAATGTTACCGTTCAGCCAATTATGCACTGGAGAGGTTAATAACCTCTAAAACAGTGAGCTAATAAAACTTAATAGTCTAAGATAGAGTGACATTTCTTATACTGACATTATGCCACTGTGCTGCTTGCACTGTTGGTAAAGGTGAAAATTATTCCTGACCTCATTCCTCTAAAGTTTGTTTCTCTGGTGATGCTTAAGCAAGCATCATTAGTGAGGCATGAGGTGTGAACAGGTGTGAAGCAGTGTATTTTTACATAGTAGGTGGCAGGATTTCTGGGTGGGAAGGGAATGCCTGAATGTTATGCAATTATAGAATCTCTCAAGATGGAAAGGGCACAAAAGGATCTTTAAATACAATTCCCTGCTCCTTGCAGGGCAGCTGAAAAGTAAACCATGCTAGTAAAAGCATATCCAGACACTCTTTGACCTCTGGTGCTGTAACCAGTTCCCTGAGGGTCCTGTTCCTGTGACAGACCACCTGAATTTTTTCATACAAATAACAGCCATATCTGAGATTGTTTTCCTCAACAATTTTTCAGTTCTGTCTGTTTTCTGCAGAGCCATATTGAAGGTAATCTGAGGTTAACCCCTTTTCATTTGTGAACCTAAGCAGAACATTTCTACCTTGTCAGAAACTGTTAAAGTATAGAGAGGACTTCCATGACCTTCTCTGATTACAAGCTGGAGACCCTTATTGCTTTTTGTTTCCCATCTAGCTGAGTGAGAAGAAAATTACAGATAAAACCCAGTAGGGAACAAGATTCTAAAAGAGAACAACAGTGGGAAAGGAATGTTAGTGTAATAAAAGTTGAGAAACACCACTACAATGCAGCTAATACAGGACACAGTAAAATTTTTATTTCTAAGAAAACCTCCATCCACTAAGCAACAGAAAAATCTTAAAATTGTTTCTTTGTGCTCTGAAAAGAAGAGTAATGGATGTGATTGATTTTCTTACAATTTATTTGAAATATGTGCTCAGTCTGATTTATAAAATGCATCACATTCTTTGAGTTGGGCTGGAGTCTTAATTAATGCCAGTATATCTTGTTTAGAAACATCCTGGGGCCAGAAGGCGCCCTTATATTTTATTTAAGTGTTCTTCCTTTTGCTCCATGTCCTATCTTGTCTTCATGACTTTATTGAAACCCTTGGGTGCCCAATAGAGATAATAAATTGTATAACATTAGCAAATGCCAGTTGAATGAACATCTCTGGAGATCCTGGGTATTGTCGTTGGCTTGCCTTAACATTAGAAGAATGAAAAGCAGCTGCTCTTTACCAATTGTAGCCTATGAACAGATATAACCTGATGGACAGCAGATATACTCTTTTCCTGATTGTCAGGTAACACAGCTTACCTAGTTAGACAGTTTCCTTTTCCACCAAAATTACTGTAGGTAAATCTTACAGACTTCACCTCTCTTCTCCAATTACTTCTTCCAAGTACTGTAGGTTATTTCCCTTGGCTTTCTTTAACCTTAATTTTCAATACTAGCATCTTTTTGGCAGTTAATTTTTTTCTTTTTGTTTATTTTAATTTCAAAAAATGCAGTTCTTTTCCACCTAAACCTCCTTTTTTTCCTTTTTTATCTCATATCCCTCTGACACACCAGAGCAAGATTTGACTTCTCCAGCCTGGGTTGCTCAGGTGTAGGTACAAGCAGCACAGCCACTTCTTCAGGCTTGAAGAACAAGTCTCTGTTTACATTAATTCCATTCCTTGGACTGCAAAGGTGATTCTAACTTCCTATAGTAACACATGAAAGACTGAAAAGTCAAAGCTTCTCATCAGAATAAAAATAATTTCATAATATTCTAATTAGACAATATTGCAAATCAAAGACCTTTTACAGGATAGTTGCCTCTGAATGCCTAGAGAGGAAAGAGGAATTGTTGAAATGCTGAGGGAAAAGCAATTTCCAGAGCTTCCTTCTGATGGAAATACTACAGTGTTGCTGGCTATGCTAGAAGAGGAATATGAGAGGTAGCTTGGCTTTTGCAGTTTAACATTCAGGAGTGTCTGACAGTTGGTAGAGAAATAAGCATGAATGAAACACAGAGAGTGGAGATGTGAGCTAACATGAAGGAACCTGACACATGGCATAAGGGAGTAACAGAAATTGTAAGAATTAGCACTGAAAAGAGAGCAAATTTAGGGAAATAATGCTTAAAAAAAGGGTCCAATAAAAGAAAGGATTATCTCAGATACTGTTCCCCTTCATGTTGCTGCAGAAAAATTATTCTAATGAAGTCTCTGGAATCCCTTAAAAGCACAAAAATTAGTTAATATTATTATTATTATTATTCACTGAGAGAGAAATGGAGCACAGATTATGTGACCCAGCAGCAGAGGACATTGGCTGGGGGGATGGGACTATAACTTTAACTTGGGTTCCTAACAGATCACCCTCTTATGTCTGAAAAACAAAAGAAGAATATTTCAAAAGAGGGCTGGAGATAGTGATAGCTATTTCCTAACAACCAAGTGCCTCTTTTAGAAGGCCTACCCAGTTCTTTTTGCATAGTTTCCTGTTGACAGCTGTGCTTCTGTTCTACCTGACACTTTTTGTGAATATGTCAGTTACATAATGAAGAA
>VZTB01009788.1:2789772-2816621 GCA_013397245.1 Thryothorus ludovicianus
AAAAGTGTCTTGAATAAATATTAACCTGCTTTAGGTAATGCTGCCTTGTCAAAAGTGTGTAGACTCTTCAGAGGTCCCTTCCAACCTTAAGGATTCTGAGATTCTGTGAATATGAATTAACTACTGTTCTCATTGCTATGTTAATGTGACATGCAGATAGAGCACTTCATTTTGACATGGCAACACTTCTGTACAATCTCATATAATAATATTTTTTCTTATGAAAGCAACTTTGATGTTTGGATGCTATTTTTATAACTATTCATCAGCTTTTCTTCATACTGATTACACTTAATACATACCAAAATTGTTTCCAGGCAAGTACTAATTAAAGCTATCTTTATGGACAAATAGGAGAACAGACAGAAAACCAGTCTGAGTATAGAGTTTTGCCTTTAACCCTTTCATACATATCTGGGAAATATCTTTAGGATTTCACAAGGAAAATTTGATAGCACTTATTTGTGTTGCTTTGTTGTCAGAGGCACATTAACATTAACTGATTATAATGCCCTAATGTCCCTGGAACACTAGAATTAATACCCCAGAATTAAATACGTGGAGGAGAAAGAACTAAGTTTCACAAAAAACACAAAAAACTTGGCCTTAGTTATTTTGAGGACATATTTTGCTGTTCAGATTTGGTAAAAAATAAGGTGAAATTATAAGACAAATTTGAAATGCTGCAAACGTTGCTGCTCACTTCTTTCAGAGAACGAACAGCTCTAAAATGGATTTTTTTGGTGCTGGTCAAAGCAGAAATTCTGCTTAGTTTATATAATTTAATGTATCACTCTTCTGTAATTACCATTTCAGTTTTTATCCTGATTTTATAAGCATGTGTGGCTTACAAGATTCTGGTGTGTAACTGTGTATGATTTGGACAACTTTTAAAATTTAAATAAAATTCTTTCATTCTGACATTCTTACAGTTATCAAAATAGGAGCTCAAGAAGAACAGGTATACTTTATTTTGTTTTCACATGGAAGAAAGGCTAGAATAAGATCCCAGGTCTATTTTATTATCATAGAATCAATACATGCTTTACTATATCATTTGTTCACCATTTTACTGGTGTAGTTTTTCCAGGACTTGTTTATTCTATGCCTTTCAGACTTTGAAGGGTACACATAAGTATCATTGAATCACAGAACCATAAAATAAGCTAAAGGGACCCATCAGGATTACCAAGTCCATCTCCTCACCCTGCACAGGCCACCTCAATAGTCACACCATGTGCCTGACTGTTTTGTCCAAACACTTCTTTAGTTCTGTCAGGCTTGGTGCCTGACCACCTTCCTGGAGGAACTTGTTCCAGTGGCCAGTCACCCTCTGGGTGAAAAATTTTATCTAGTAGTCTTTAACCTAAGCTTTTACTCACTCAGTTTTGTGTTGTTTCCTCAGACCCTGTCAGTGGTCATGAGAGTGAAGAGATTGGTCCCTGCCCCTCCACTTCCCCTCAGAAGGATGTTGAAGACCACAATGAGCCTTTTCCACAGTGCTGTTCTCCACCCCAGGTGCAGAATCCTGCATTTTCCCTTGTTGAACTTCGTATGGTTGGTGATTGTCCATCTCTCTAATTTGTTGAGGACTCTCTGAGGAGCCTCTCTGCCCTTGAGAGAGTCGACAGCTACTCCTGATGATTCTGTGTCTTCATCAATGAGTATGTCCTTAGGTCACACTCAGTTCAACAGGTGTTACATGAGAACAAATGAAGGGGACTATTTGCTTCTTCTTTGTGCTTCTGACACAAAGTTTATACTGACAATGGCTTTGCTCCAAAGCTATGTTAGTGTAGAAAAAGTGATTTCAGCCATGGGAACAGACAGGTTTATGCTGTGTATGCATGTCTTCTTGATGCCATGGCTGCATTGATATGGGTAAATTGGCTTGGACAATCAAATTTGCCTGAAACAAGCCAGTCCTACAAGACTTGGACAGCCTAGAGATTTTTTAAGATGCATTGTTATGGCCAACTTTGATTCTCTCTGCCTTTTATACTGTTGCTTATGCTCAGATCAGTAAATAACTGGCAGTGGGCAGGTTGTTACTGTAAGTTTACAGGGAACGTTGAAATGAGACACTTGAATTTAAATGCTGCCAGTGTTTTAAGACCTGTGGGTATTTGCTAGAGATAAAATAAAAATACATGGAAAATAGAAAATGTTTGCATTTACCCATTCTTGAGTGGAAAACAATATTTATTTTGGTCTTTAATTCAGCCATATAGCTAAACTGAAAATGAAGAAAAATTTTAAAGGGGTTTAGCCTTGACACAGACTATTTGAATCTCATTATGGGTATATATGTGTTTAAGGATTTTATTAGAATGGAATGACAGCATGCGGTAGGATTGGACCAATATTTCTCCAGGCTGGAAATACAAGACTCACCTTGGCAAGGTCGTGATATAAAAATGAAACCTCAACAAGTTTTTCTAAACAAATGAGGTGAAACTGGAAAGTGAAAACAGAAACTAGTTTTATTTAGTATGTGTCAATGTGTTATGATCTGAGAGAAATATAAGTACCTGCTAGGCCTGTGTAGGGTAATTTGAAATAGGCGATGAACTTTGAAAAATTTAACTCATAGAAATGATGAAATGATGCATGATTTTGATTTAATTATATTTTTATTTGATGTGCTAATTACTGTTCTAAGTAATTGAAGAAATAGACAACCAGCTGAAAGCCTTTAACATACTCAACACTACTTAGATATCTACCTTTTCTACTTTTTCCTCTGTTATAGATAATGAATCTTTTGACTTTCCTTCGACAGAATAACTCAGTGAACTTTAAGATTTCTTTCACTTTTAGCCTGAAGTTCACATTCTCTTTCTGCCAAAAATAAGTTAACTGAAGGTATGTATGATTCTCTGATTACCACAGGTATATCTTATTTTCTTTTTCATCCAATAACTCTCTATGTGAACTACTCTTATCTAAATGCTAATGTGTTTGGGTTGACGCAATCATCTGGAGAAAGACCAAAATAAATATAATCAATACATCTGATTCTGGCAATGGGCATGGGGCTAAATCCTTGAAGATACATAGAACTCTTGAATAATCCCCTTTTGTCAATATACTCTTGTTCTCAGATAAAATCACCCTAACTCAGTCAAGGACTTGACACTTATGAACTCCCTCAGCTCTTAAAAACAGAGCTTTGGTGGGATAAAATTTATATGCAGAGCTTGTGCTGCCTCTGTGTACATAAACATACCTGTCTGCGAGGTTGAAAAACCCATGTTACTTAAATGTTTTATTGCCTGGAGTTCAGATAGTCATGAGGACTTGTATAGAAACAGCCCTTGAGTAAGCCATATTAGCATTATTTATTAGCCACACCTTTAAGTGAAACATCAAATACTACTCTGATGTAGACAGTGAAATAATAGCAGAAGAGTACTGGGATCCCCTTCTCTTTTATTATGTGTCTTTATATAGTCTATCAAATTTTCAGTGACAAAACAAATAATTTACATTATTTCAGATGTAAATATCTTCATTTGCATGTGTTATTGTAAATCTAAAGGCAATTTATTTGCATTCTGACAGTTAACCTCATCTTTAAACAGTTTACTGAACTGTGATTCCTGCAGAAGTATTTCAGTGTTTGCTGCCCTCTGAATACGTAGATGCCCTGTAAATGTCCTGTACTTACTGAATGGATGGACACTGAATCATGGCAAACGTGTTATGTGAAATTGCAAAGCATCAGTACAACTCGCTTAAACAGGAAAAGTCATTTCATGGTTATTTTTGCTGAGGTGATTATAGACTTCTGAGTGGGCGCTGATTTAAATATTTGCATAATTTGCTTTAAAGGTTATGAATTTACATAAATTGTTGCTGGTATCTCTTTGCTTAACTTTTGCACATTCTTTTTTAAAAGCTTTTCTACATTAACCATCAGTTACTCTGGAAAATAATAGCACCATCATTACACTCATTAAAACAACACCTCAGTAAGAGAGCTCTGATGGCCGGCTGTCTTTGTTAGTTGTGTTCACAAGGATTGTGGCTTTCAATATTTTTGGGACATTTTCTCACATGTTTAAAAACAATGCAGATCAATATCTTTTATCATAAAGTGGCTGAGATGGCTGAAACAAATTATTTAGTCCTTTTTAAAATCATAGATGGCTGTAGGGTAGACAACCTGTAAATTAATAGGTGTCCTGTTTTAGCCTGGACAGGGTTTATTTTTGCAGTATCCAGGAGCAGGCATGGCCAGGACCCAGAGGTTATTCTATACCAGCTCCTGCCATTCCCTGGAGATGGAGAAGGGGTCCTTTTTGGGTTGAGGTAGTGTGGTGACAGTCTGATATTGTTGGGCTCTGTGTGGAGTAGCGGTGAGTGCTTGAATATGGATCATTTGCCTCTCTTGTACACTTTTGCTATTAATATTGCTGCTAAATACTGTTCATTTTCTTACCTCATTGCTCATTCCAGTAAACTATTCTAATCTCAACCTGTGACCTCTACCTTTTGTACTCCAATTTTCCTCTCCAGCCACCTGCAAAGGAAGGGAGAGGGAGATGGGGATGGGGGAGTGAACAAATTGCAAGTGGTTTGGAGTAGTTTCAGGGGGAACACTAAATTGGAGAATACAATTCCTAAACAGAAACAATAAATTAAAGGGAAGACTCAGAACCTACATAAATAAACTACCTTATTTCTTTCCTATAATGTGCCACTTATCTTCACCTGAGATGTTAAGAGGAATAATAATGAACTAGTAAAAAAAAAAAAGGCAATTTTGTTTGCAGGATGTATTAGCTTATTTTTCTTGCTTGTTTTCTGCAAATCATTCCTTTTTCTGGTGAAAGAGCCATGGCAATTTGTCCTCTGACACTTCCTATTTTGATCTCTCCTGGTTCTTATACATTGCAGCACTGCATATATAGCTTTTAAAGAAGATATCATTTGACTCCTTTTATTGATGAGTTTGCTTATGTCTGTTCCAAAGCTGTAGTGGAAATGTGACTCTAAACTAGGTTGAATTAGGTTAATAGTTGAAATAAATCAGTATGAAGATGATTTTTTTAAACTTTACATTTACCAGTGTAAAATTAATTCTAAGATTAGATTAAATATTTTAAAGTAAATTATAGGAATAATAATTTGGGAAATGACCTTTTATTAGCTTAAAGCTACAACTCTAATGTAATTTTTATCCAGATTGTCCTTACATAAATGATTGTTTAATTCAATATTTTTTTACATTAGTATGCCTGTCTGCTACCAGCCTGAATTCTGTGCAGGTTGGTCATATTTTCAAAAGAATAATTATATTATTGATACCAGTGTGGATAATCAAATGGCTCTGTGTTGTGTATAGCACTTAATGGAAACAGATGCTATTCAAGCTAGCAAAAGTGTTGAGACCTATAAGAGTGAACTGAGAGATGGAAAGCTGAATAGTTCATCCTTGCAAGTGAAAAAGGCTATTACTTTGAGAAATTACATCTGTTCTTTTACTTTCTCTACTGATGCAGCTCCTATTAAAATCAAAGAGGAGCCTCCTGTTGGCTTCAGTGAGAGCAGACTGGAGCTTTGTAATACTTGTGACTCTCTGAAATAGAATAAATCTTCCTCTCTCATTACTTTAGTGCTGGCTGATTTGTAAGTCCTGAGTTCTACTGTCATCTTCCATCCCATGCAATCCAAAATATCACCAAAGCACTTTTACTAGCTCCAAGCTTATATCCAAGCTCAGCATCTCAAGAGAAATTTGTTATGTGGGCAAAATGCCAGATGGGGACACAATGGATGGGAGAAAATTTATGGTGCTTTTTAGTGCAATTCAAGGCACAACTTCCAAAGACTAGAGGCAGAATGAACCAAGGGTAGGTCTAAAGAGCAAGTCCATTTTTTCTGAAATTAAAGAGATTAATTGGAATAAAAATAAGAACCAGGCTGAGGATGGATTATTGCTGATGGATAAGGAAAAAAAAAAAAAAAAGAAAAGAGAATGTGTTAGTATGGGCTCATCTTTATATAAAAAAACCTACTTGCAAGTTCCAATATAGCAGTTTAAATACACACTATATGTTCAGTTCCAGCTGGAATAAATTCATTTATTCTCAGGTTTGCAAACCTAAACTGATGTGTAGTTTTTTGTTGAGCCACGTACTAAAAAGGAAACATTTTCAAGACAATAAGACTCACAGATTGCATAGAAGAAAAATAGAATATTGCAAGTTACTGCTAGTTATCCAGAATAAGAATCAGCAAAATGAACCATTTTGTGGAGGAGTGATGATTGTAACTCTCCGACCCATTGTAACAACATGAAGCTAATTCAGCACTGAATTTTAATTCCTTGAGAAAAGATAAGTAGAGTGGGAAATATGAATTAGTCACTCAAATTTCTGCATGAATATTCTTTCTGCACTGCATTGTCAGCTACCCTATAGTGTTTACTGTAAAAGGTGGAGTCTATTACATCACCCTAAGTGTCCCTCAAAATACCAACAGAACAGTAAATTTTATCAAATTTATCTATTCTGCTGGAAATACTTTTTATGAAGACTTTTTATAAGAATAAATAGAAAGAACCAGGAACAGAGGAGATTGCTTCCTTTTGCACTGGGCAGAGGGTTAGACTCGATAATAGAAAAAAATATTCACTGACAAAGTGGTCAGACATTGGAACAGGCTGACCAGGGAAGTGCTGGAATCACCAGCCCTGGAAGTGTTCAGCAGGTGTGTGGACGTGTCACTTGAACAGATGGTTAATTGTAAACACGGTGGTGCTGGGTTAACAGCTGGACTTGATCTTAAGGGTCTGTTCCAAACTCAATGATTCTATGATTCCATGACAGAAGGCTTTTTACTGTAAGTTTTCTTCCTACTCAATTATTTCAAAATTCATTATTTGAGGCAATGGAGCATATTAATAAATTAAAATTATTGTAAGAGTAAGAGCTAATGAAGTGGGCTCCTTGGGCTTGAAACTTGACATCTAACCATTTCAGAGATGTCTAATGTTGAATACACGTGTTTCTTTTGTATTTTCTAACAGGTAATATGAGCAACCTGAAGTTGTTAAATGCTCTTGTCTTGAGAACCTGGGCATACAGACTTGGTATTTACGTTGCCATAAATAAGTGGGAGGTTCAAAAACTTGATTTTTTCAGCTTTCATTCTTTCTTGAGCTCTTCTGTGGAGATAGCCCTTTACATTTTAATGCTACTGTTCACATTGTTTGTATTAAGATAAAATACACCAAATCTTAGAAAACAGTACTTGTGAGTCACTGCATATGTTTTCTGATTTTTATACCCATTTTATGAAATTTGTAAGTCTATTAATTGGAAAAAATCCCAACAACAGCAACTATAAAAAAGAATAAATGGATTACTCTTATGGAAGTTTCAGTTTAAAAAAAAAAAGAAGAAGAGAATGAATAGTGTAGTCAATCTGGAAATAGTGTGCTAATTATTGTAAAGATAACAGCTGTTCATACTCTTTAGATTGTTAACACCTACACTCTGGCAGGGAAGCATCCCATGCAATGCTAATCTTCCATGTGCAAACAACTGCTGCTTCTTCATAGGGAAGTGGATAATATATTCTTCTCTCTGACAGAACAATAGGTGAGCAACAGCAGGCAGAACAGAAGTTTTATGACTTTCAAGTTTATGTTAATGTCATTGACGTTGCAAACTGTACGGTACATATGCTACCAGTAAAAAACCAATGTGTTTCTTATAAAGCAAAAATCACATCCAGCCTTTTATACGTAAATAAACTACTAGATTAGGCCAGCTGTTGTTTTTTTTCCTCTTTTACTCTATCTGAATAAAAATGGTAAACCCAACATTGTTTCTGTAGTGACTTTATGAAAAAGTCAATTTTTTACTTTATAAATCAAACCTGTAGCCAAAATATTATGGTGCTCACTCCTTACTTTCTGGATTATTGTTTAAGCATACTGATAACTCAAATGTTCTGCTCACATTATAGAACAGGATAAAAAAATATGTTATGCTTCCCTACCAAGGAAAACAGCCTGTAATCTGGAAAAAGGTGGAAAAATGTTTTATCTACAAAAATGAGACATGAATAGTAAAAAAACCCACTGTAAATCCCTGTAATGTAGGATTTGAAAATAGAGTATGAAGTCCAAGAAAGAAATACAAGCAAGTTACAATTAGAAAGTTCGTGGCATCCCTGATCTATTACACTTAAGAGTTCAATTAAAGTGAATTGAGACATTTAAAAATTGTAAAAACCATGACAATAAAGAACAAACAAACCTGAAAACATCTAACTGTGAAGGAGATGAGCTTGTCACATGATAAAGCTACCCCTTAATATTATGTTATGTTCCTCCTGGGAATGAACCACAAGGCAAGCGAGGCACTCTGGGTGCTTGCTTCAGCAAAGATGTGGGCAGGTGCCTGCCATTTTTGCTGAAAACCAACAAGATTAACAAGCTGTGACCCTCACAGGTTGTGTGCTCCATTCCTCTTCACTCTTTGCACTAAAAAGAAGGTGCCTGCCATTTTTGCTGAAAACCAACAAGATTAACAAGCTGTGACCCTCACAGGTTGTGTGCTCCATTCCTCTTCACTCTTTGCACTAAAAAGAAGGTGCCTGCCATTTTTGCTGAAAACCAACAAGATTAACAAGCTGTGACCCTCACAGGTTGTGTGCTCCATTCCTCTTCACTCTTTGCACTAAAAAGAATGTTCTAAGTTGAGGTTTCCCACATATTTATTATATAGGCAAGTCCTGCCTAATACAGTCCTGTCAAATTTCTCTCTATGTGTTGTTCTTCCCCCTCCCCTCTTAGAGAATTGTTCAGGTGTCTGCGTTCTCCTGCATAATTTTGCTTGTCATGGGGCACCCCAAGAGCAGCTGTGCCAACAAAAATCAGGAGCAGTATCTCTTGAAAAAATTTTGACTTTCTGAACAGATTGGTTTTCATTTATTTGCATTGCTCACAAACTTCCCAGCTTCTCTGGTACTTCTGGTCAGCCTACAGCTAAGGAACATCCCTAACAGGGTGAGTCACTCTTGATGAATCAACTCTGCACCACTCTGAAGCGCTGAGGTGCATTTTGCATCACTCCAGCTGAGGTCTGAGGTCAATGAACTGCCAAACCACAAATTACCCCCTCCCCTTACCCAGCATTCATGTACAAAGGTTCACCATGACGTGTACCTATCTATCTTTTTTTCTCCCTCGTTAGTACTAAGGCTTTGTTATCTCAGAGAGATATTAAGTGCAACAGGCTATTTGCTTGTGTGCGTAATAGGCTGTTTCACAGCTCATCTCAAACAAGATGCCATGTTACTTCACTGTTCACGGGAAACCAGGAAATGGAAAAGGATTTATTTCCTGAGACCTTATTTTCTGAGATCTGGAAAAAAAAACGTCTTCACATTCTCTGTGGCATAATACAGTAATTAGACATAGACAAGCTGCTAGCTGGCAGCAGCATACTACAGTTTGCAGATCTTTAAAGATCCTTTTCATAGAGCAGAATTCTTGGTCCCCAGATGTAAGAAATCAGACAAGGAAGGCTAAGTCAAGGCCTGCTTGTTGCTGTAGAGGTGGTCGTGACTCAATAACTACCAAAAGTTTCAAGGCAGAAAAAAGCTTTTATTTCAATTGCATTTTCCTTTTTATACATTCTTTTCACCAAAGGTGTGCAATTTACTCATTGGTTGGTAAAAGGTATTTTACTAGGCTATCAAATATCTCTATTCTTGGTTAGTTTATATATTTTTTTATTTGATTCCCATGATTTCTTATTTACTGCAGGTGCAGCTGTTTTTCACCCAGGAATAGTTTGTTGTGTTAACGAATCTCATTCTCAAGACTGTTCTCATGAGAACTGGCAAGCTACTTTAGCTGCACCTAGAAATGACAAATTAGCTATTAATTTAGCAGAGTAAGGCCTGATTTTATGAGACCTTTATTTATAATTTATTTACTTTTTTGACACACGTGCTCATCAGACTTAAGGCCAAGAAAGAAATGAATGCACAGGCAGGGGGACCAGAGATAGGTATCCTGGGAAGAGGATGGGTGTGCTACATCTTTGTGTAGAAATGGAGTCAGGAAGGCCAAGGCACATCTAGGGATGAACTTGGCAAGGATGTAAAGAATAACAGTTATGTCATCCAGAAAGAGAAGGACAAAGAAAGTGTACCCCTCTGCAATGAACATTACTGGCAAACTGGTAACAATGGAGAAGGCTGAGGTACTCAACACTTTTGCCTCAGTCTTCAATGGCAATCTCTCCTCCCACACCTCTCAAGTTGATAGACTGCAAGATTGGGGAAAGAAAGTCACTCCCTGTGTAAGAGAAGATCAGGTTTATGATGATGTGAAGAACCTGATTGTGTATAAGTCTATGAGACATGACGAGATGCATCCCAGAGTCTTGAAGGAATTGGATGATGTAATTGCCAAATCACTCTCCATGATATTTGAAAAGTCATGTCAGTCAGGTGAAGTCCCAGGGGACTGGAAAAAAAGCAAACTCTACACCTATTTTAAAAAAGGGTAGAAAGGAGGGCCCTGGGAACTAATGACCTGCCAGCCTCATCTCTGTGCCTTGGAAGATCATGGAACAGACCCTCCTAGAATAAGGCACATGGAGGACAGGGAGATCATTCAAGACAACCAGCACAGCATCATCAAGGGACAGTCTTATCTGACCAACCTAGTGATCTCCTCTGATGAAGTGATGAAACCAGTAGAAAAGGGAAAGGTTATATGTCATCTATCTGTATTTTTGTAAGGCTTTTGACATCACCTCCTACAACAGCCTTCTCTCTAAATCGGAGAGATACAGATTTGATGGGTGGACAGTTTAGTGGATGAGGAATTGCTTGGATGGTCATATCTAGAGGATAATAGTGTATGAGAAATTGTTTGGATGGTCATATCTAGAGGATAATGGTCTGGATGGAGATTGATGACAAGAGGTATCCCTGAGAGGTCTGTGCTGGGACAAGTATTGTTTAGTATCTTTGTCAATGACATAAAAAAATGAAATGAGTGCACTCTTAGCAAATCTGCAGATGACACCAAGTTGAAGGGTGAGGCTGACACACCTGAAGGACAATATGCCATCTAGAGGGACCTGAACAAGCTTGGAGTGGGTCCATGGGAAAGTCAAGAGGTTTAAAAAAATTCAACCGCAGGGTCCTACACCTGGATTGGAAAAACAATCAGTATCAATACAGGCTGGGGGGATGAACAGAGCAGGAGCAGCTCTGCCAAGAAAGACTTGGGAGTGCTGGTGGATTAGAGGCTGGACATGACCCAGCAACATGCACTCACAGCCCAGGCACAAATGTGTCCTGGGCTGCACCCAAACCAGCATGGCCAGCAGGGCAAGGGAGGGGATTCTGCCCCTCTGTGCTGATGAGACCCCACCACGAGTGCTGCATGCAGGTCTGGGGTCCCCAGTACAGGAAAGAAATAGACCTTTTGAAGCAAGTCCAAAGAAAGGCCACAAGAATGATTAGAGGCATGGAGCATCCCTCTTATGAGGAATGGTTGAGAGAATTGAGATTGTTCAGCCTGGAGAAGACTTCACTGTGACCTTGTTGCATCCTTTCAGTACATGAAAGGGGCTTATAAGAAAGCTAGAGACAAACATTTTTAGGGTATATTGTGATAGGACAAGGGCTTAAAAAGGGCTTTTTACTGTGAGAGTGCTGAAACACAGGAACAGGATGCCCAGTGAAGTAGTAGTTACACCATACCTGGAAACATTCACGGCCTGGTTGGATAGGGCTATGAGAAACCTGACCTGATAGAGGTTGTTCTGGGTGACCTCCAAAGGTCCCTTCCAATCCAAATGGTTCTATGATTCTGTGATTCTAGGCTGACTTTACCAAGCCAAGCTTCATTTCTGGGACATCCAAATCAACCCTAATGTATATTTCCTGATAAAGGACCTGATCTGATAGACATTATTTTTTACCGTTTCTTGAGTGTTTCCAGTGTAGAACCCCAAGCTAGTTCCCTGTGGACTCCTTCTCAGACAATGAGTGCTTTTAGAGTAAAAAGTCATTTTGGCAAATGGAAGTGCTTAATTTAGGATGAAGTGAAGTGAACCACAGAAAAAGTTCCACAGACAATAAGGGGAGAAAAGAGTAATTCATTGATATGCAATGTCTGTATTGTATTAGATTAATACAGTCTTCTGCATTTAACTTACAGTGAGCTTTGTTCTAATCTAGTTGAATGTTGAAATACAGTGCAAGTGCATCAGTTGTACCTCTATTTTAGCAACATCCTGTGCATTAAAAATATCTTTAATGAATAAAAACTTTCACAGAGGGGAAATTTTGTTAAGTATTATCTTAAAATCCCCAGTCAATTTTTTTTTTTTTTTAAATCTAAAGTGAAATTAGAAACCCTGGCTCCTCTGGTTTTACTGAAGGGCAAGGTTTATTTTGTTCTAGACATCTGTAGTTCTGTTAGAAATAGTTTGAAATTAACCCAGTCTTAGGATCTTGCTTGGATATTAAAAATCTTCAAAATTCCATTTGATTTCCTAGCTTCTGTGCCAAGGATTATGTGGTGCCTGATTTTTGAGCCTAGCTCTTCCCTAGCAATTACTATTTTAACTGGAGTGTAAAATTAGGCATCTCAAAAATTTGTATCTATTGATTATAGTAGTGAAAAGGAAAAAGGGACAGATAGCTCTTGAAGAAATATTAGTCTGTAAATATGATATAAACATGTGACGTGTGAACAAAATGATGTTTACTGTACAGAAGGCCAAAATAATGTAATGCTACTCATATTTCACATTTAGGATTGGATGCCTAGGAATCATTTAAATTAGAAATTATTTTTCATATACACTTGGAATGTCTTTAACCTATACTAAATCAAGAAGCATACAAGGGATCTTTTCTGCATACAGGAAAACACTATGGATAAGCTACCAATATAATTCAATATTTTCCTTCTAATCTATGGATTTTTTTGACATTTATAGGTAAGCATCCAGATGCTTTCTAATGGATAAATACATTTTTTTACTTTTAATGGTGGAAAATTGGAATTTAATAGAAAAAACAATCTATGTAAAGGTAAAAGGTTATATTTAGGAAAAAGTTATGTTATATACAATTTTTCTTTTTTTGTAAGCACTCAAGTAACAAATTGTACACTTTGAATGTAAATGTTCACATGATCACCCCAAAACAGAGGAAACATTCTATCTTTCCATCCTTTTGGTTAACCAATTTTTAATGAAAAATTTCTTATTAAATGTTTGGTTCTGCAAAACATGTCAGGTGGTGGCTATACCAGGAGATTTGCACTGAAACAAAATCTTGACAAGAAATCTTGTCGAATAGAGAATGTAGGGCGGTCTGAATGAATCAACATTTTGTCAGTGTCCTTATCCAGCAGGAGCTGAAAAAAATATTCCCAGGTTAACAAAGGTTGGTATGTATTGGTTTTGTAACTCTACATTTTCTTTTACTTTTGTTTAGCTTGGGTTTCTCATTTATGTATATGAAGCCTATTTTTCTGACATGCATGATAACATTCTACTGTTCCATGGGAAATTGGCAAATTCATGAGAAGCCTGGGATGGTTTCCAATATTTGGTATAATTAGGAGCATCTCAAGTTATGATGGTTTTTCGCATCAGTGAAAAACAAGAACAAATATTTGCTTTTAGTGCTTATTTAATAATCAACTCTGCTAAATTGTGATGGGGTTTTTAAAAATGTTTTTCCTTTCTTTTTTTTCTATTGTGCACTGCTCTTTTTTTCTGTATTTTTCTCAGCTTCACAAGGACTTGTAGAATTTCCTGAAGGAGACTGCCACAAAGTAACTTGAAAATGTCTTTCATAAAAGTAATTTAATCTTCTGTCTGTGATTTCATTGGATTTGAATAATTTCTGGGGGAAATGGTCATCAACTTGAAGGAAGTGGTTACTTTCACAGCACAACTAATGCTTAATTTACCTTGCTGATTCACAGAAGGTACTTGCTAATCAGAAGAAGTGATTCATGAAGTACAGTTGAGAAAAGACAATCTTCTGTGAGAATCTTAATTACCATTTTGTAGCTTTTACACAAAAGCTTTTGCTTTTGTGTTTTAAACTGACAGAAGAACCTGATATCTCCCTGAAAACTCTTAGGATTCTGGGGGACACCATGAAGAATCACTGTAAGTTTTTTGCTCAACTTTCTGCTTCATGGTTCTCCAGTCAGGCCAAAGCTAAATTTTACTATCCTTCCTTGACAAATGAGAAGGCAGAGACAGTCATTACTTGTTTTGTATGAGGTATGACCTCTAACTCCTCGATCTAACAATATCCCCTTTGCTTCTTGTAGGAGATCAGGAAGCAGAAAGCCTCCTGACTTCACTGAAGCCAGCTTTAGGCAGAGACATTTATTGGCAGGTTCCATACGTACATACACCACACGTGCATTGACTCTGCATTCCACCTTCCAGAATAATTTCCAAAAAACATGAAGTATTTTTCCAGACCTTGGCAAAGACCACACCACATCCAGTTTTGATCCCGGGAGTTCTGAATGCATCTGCAAAACCTGAGGGAGCCCACCTGGCTACTCATTCATTTTGCCATGCAGAGCAGCTTTGAAGCAAGACTGTGCAGGTCCATGGAAGATAGATTAGCTAAATCTCCTCTTCCACACAGAGCAGTCAAACAGGACTCTAGGATAAAGCTTTTTTTTTGTCTGATTAATCAGATTCTGCTGCTCTAGCTAAGACCCTGAAAGAGAAAATTTCCTTTATATTTCCTCTCTATCTAGGACATAATAGTCAGGATGTGTGGGTGACTATCTGGGTAGAAAACTGTTTGGATTATCAGTGGTTAATGTGTTGTGCCCTGTGTGGGTGCCTGTGGTGAGTATTGCAAAGCTCTGTCCTGTTTAATGTCTTTGCAATGTCTTGGCAGAGGTGGTAGAATGCATTCCAGTCGAGTTTGCAGGTGACACAAAGCTGGGGTAACATTTGATAAGCTCAAGGGTAGGGCTGTCTTCTGGGTTGGAGGAAGGTGCCAACAGAAACCTCAAAAAATTAAACAAGGACGAATTCCAAGAGCACAGTTGGATCCTGTGTTCATTTTTTCCTTCCCGAAATATGAAAGAGAAGGCTCAGTGGGGAACCCCAAGCATCATGGGGCTGGAGTGCTTGCCCCACATGGAGAGCTGATCCTATTCAGACTGGAGAAGGCATGCTTTTGGGAATATTTTACAGTTCCCCCAGCACCCACAAGGAGTCATTAAGGAGTTGCAGCCATGATTCTCAAAGTGGTGCAAGGCAGAACAGTTATGGGCATAAGTTGAAATAAAAGTTTTTCCTGAGAGTACAGTCATGCAGTGGAGATGTTCCTCTGATAGGCTGAATGGTGGCCATGCCTGGAAGACCCTGTTGTGCAAAGTCCTTAGCAATCAGGTGTAAAGTCTTAGCAATCAGTTAGCTGTGCTTTGGCAGTATTTTAAATTAATTTGCATCCCAATGTCCCACCAACATGTATTTTCCTATCAGTATTTTGACTTTCTTTCAGCAGCTTCCATTTCTCTGCAAAAAAAAAAAAAAAAAGTGTCTTCTATCATTGGATGAAGAAGAAAATGGGAAAGTAACTAATCACCTGACTGTTAGGATATGCAACATAGATTCCTGCATCTGAACTTCTTGTCTAGACTCACACTGTAACTGATAGAGAGAAATGTCATTTTTGGAATGACATTAATCTCATCTGAAGGCAGATGTCTAAAATACGTTTGCTGAATCATGCATAAGTACATTTTTCTCCACTGGCTATATTGGAATTCAAGTGAATAGCTGAGTTGTAGCTGCCTGTCATATACTTGCCCACAGAGTTAAATGAGAGAATTCCTATCTGAAATGCCAGCAACTGCCCACCACCCTTCCTGTCTGCTCCTTACACTGAGAGCTGAATGACAGGTGGGGACAGCTATCTCCTGAGATCCTTTGTCTTTGCAGGTGGGTGCATGTGAAGCCCTGTGCGAATAATTCAAAGGTAGCATGAATCTGTGGGAAAAGATGGCTTTTTTCATTGTAAAGAAACTACAAAGGGCTGACAGAGTTTCAGAAAAAAATTGATCTTGATAGCAAAAATGATGATTCTTGCATGTCTGTCTTAATGATGTGAATCTAGTAGAAATAGTCTAGGTTTTCCCGTTTTATATTTGGTAGATGACAGCACAAATACAAGGAAATGGGCATTACAATTATGTACCTTAATCCTACCAGCTGAATGATAACCCCAAATTACTCCTGCTTGCAGAAGGATAAGGAGCTCATAGCTGGTCTACCTCACAATTCAATGTAATAGGTTTGTGAGCTGCTCCTCTGACTACTTTTGGTATATGAAAGAATTGTATGCCGAGGAGCCTGACCAGGGTTGCAAAATTTCAAGAGGGGATGAGGAAAATAGTTTTAAGACTGAAGTCTGAATGAGCCTTTATATCTCTTATAGACAGATACACACACCTGCAGGATACCTGTGAGTTAAACATGCCATCTCTGTCTAGTGATTAATGTGCAGAGACCTCTCACATCCCAAAGCACCAGCACATTAATCTGATCAATTCAGGCAAGTGTTCTCAGTTGTATGGAGCCATATTTTACAGAAGTCTCAATTTTGAAATTTTAGGACTGTGTTAATTTAATGCCTAAGTACAGCAAATTTAGAACAAAATTCATTTTGACTTTTCTAAAAACCATACAAGTTCAATTTCTAGTTAGAAGCCTTTCATAACTAGATTCAATCTCATAAGCCAGAGCAAAAAATTTAATACTTTTGGCCATGTTCCCATTCAGTCAATGGTAAAAACAAAATTTTGTTCTTTATGTTCCTTTCACCAAGTAATGCATGACTCATGAATTTACTTTTTATTACTTGATAATATTTTTCTGTCACTCCCTCCCCTCTCCCTGCTGTGTGATTTTCTGTGTATGGTTTGTGACAGCCACAGCATTTGAAATCAGACTCATTCTGGCCAAGTATAAATAGAGGTTTTCATAATTGATTGAGCATGTGACAATCTGTATATGATGTGTACCTGAGAGAAAAAAAATTATTGAAGATGTCAGCAGGTAAGCAAGGAATATGGAGCACGTAGAGATTGAACAAATTTAAACTTTTCTCTTTTCTTGGTCAAAGTAAGGCCACTAACAAAGCTTCTGGCTCATTAGTAGTAGAACTTAAGTGTAATTTTTCATAAGATTAAATTATTTAATTATATGTGAACATCATGAAAATAGAAGGCATAATTCTGATTCTGTTGATAAGGGAGACTTTTGCCATTGATTTCAATGAAATCAGAGTTTTATATGAGGTCTTTAAAACTTCCAAAATGCAACCAAAGGATCGCACATGTAGCACACATAGGAGGGAAAAATACCCTGTGGGTTGAATTAATTTTGTGCGTGTGTGTGTGTGTAATTAAGGGTGCTGAATCCTGCAAAAGTAAATGATTTATTCACACAGTTTTGCGTAGGTAGAATTGGATTCTGAAGAAATATTTCAAACTATAGTTTGTTAAGTGAAGATTTTAGAGCCCTGAACAGAGCTTGTTTGGTGCTTCTATTGCAAGAGACAAACTTTCATGGATTTGGGGAATGGAATGAAAAGGATTATGTCAGCAGATGAAAGGCAATTAAACCTAAGGAGAAAAAGATGTAAAATGCAGTTATTGTGTCAAGTTCTCAATGCTGCACTCAACTGGGACGTGTGTGCTGTTCCTTAAACTGCAGATATCAAATGAAATAATCAACTTTGTGATCACAATTGCAAGTATCTGAAGAAGACATACTTATCTTTAGATTGAAGGATATTGAAAAGACATAGAAATTGCTTCTTGATACTTAAACAAGGTGGCAGGATTGTTTAAAAATGCCCAAAAAGGAAACAAACTGAGAAGTTAATTTTGGTGGAACTTGCTGTTAGCAGAAAGTTTATGCATGCTAGAATAAAGGAATTTCTTTCTTCTATATAGTGTCTTTCTAACTCAGCTTTCAGGGGTATATTGAGGGAGAACACTTAAGATCCAAACCAGCAAAAAAGGCATATTTCTCATATTTTAATTTGATGGTATTTCTTAAAACAGTGAAGAACTCTTTCTACAGGATAAGGGCTAATGATTTTAAACTAAAAGAGGTTGATTTAGATTAGTTTCCTAGAAAAAGTTGCTAGATGCCCCATCCATGGAAACATCAAGGTCAGATTTGACAGGGCTCTGAGCAACCTGATCTAGTGAAAGATGTCCTTATTCATTACAGAGAGGTTGTATTAGATGACTTTGGAAGGTTTGCTCTAAACCAAACTTTTCTATGATTCCATGAATTCCTGGCCTCATAACAGTCGGTTCTAAACTTAAGGTGGATTCAAAGATCAATTGAAAAACTTTAGCTGTAAGAGTCCTTGTGACTAGTTCTGATTCAGCTACAAATAACCAGAGATGGTGAGCCTGCTCTTGAAAAATATCTCTACTCTTCCTATTTATAAATATATAAAAATATATATATTCTTCTTTCCTTCTACTCTTCACTATGTGCTTGATACTGGACTAGACAGAACTTCAGTCTGACCCTACACAATTCCTGCTGTGGTTAATTTCCATGCTGTGCAGCTTCCCCTTCTCTTAGATTGAAAAGATGGAATAGTTTAGATTTTGGCTAATCCTGGGGATGTTCACAGTAAATCTTCCATGGGATTTCCAGCAGATTTGTTTGAGTTTAACTGCAATTCCACCAGAACAAAAAAATTGAGGCTCTAAGCTGAATGATTTTAACCAGCAGATAATGACAACTACCTAAGTTCAAAGCCATGATTGCAAACTATTAATTTGGTATACAAGGAAACAAAGGTGTTTACTTTCTATTGTCCTATGAAAGCCTAGTGTTTACGACTACCTAGCATTTGCCTGTTCTGTATAGAGTAGAGCAGAGTTCTAGATCCTCTTGGGTACTAGACTGGCACTGGGGGAGATCACTGGAAGGGATAAGAGTTTCAGCATTTTCTTTCCATTACAACAATCACTCCTGAATAATGAAATAATTGTCTGCTTCAGGCTGCTGAAAGTAACAATAAAGTTGTACTGCACTTCTATCCTAATTTGAGAGGATGTTAAACAAAGAATTTTCTTCAGCAGAACTGGAGTCCTGAGTTTTCACCTCTTTTCTTTTTAAAGGAAGTCACCACAGCTTTTCTTTCACATTCCTCAACGACTTTATCTGATCCTTTTATCTGCCAATAGCAAATATCTCTGTAGAGACCAGTCATGTCAAAATACTAGTCTGAACTTTTTAATACAGGGTTAAGCATTGTTCTCTCAAAGAGGAAATCAGATTCCTCATGGTCTGGTGTAAGTATCAAGAGTCATGGAAATTCTTGTGCTTTGACACTAGGTAAGTGTCTTCTGAACTAATCACTCTAATATTTATTCCCCTTTCAGCTGATTAAAAGGAACAGGCAATTTTAATGCCTGACTAAGCTACTATTTTAGGTAACTCCAGGAAGAGTGCAGCATCACAGTTTTTTCTTTTGACCAGGAGAAACTGGTCACCACTAGTTCCCATATAGTTGCTTTAATGTGGTCAGATGAGTTCAGTACCTTCCTCTGAAATTGTTTCTGCCCTCCTTTCCACCTCCAACCCAACGAGCAGAGCCATCTGACTTGCTTTGGAAAAGCCAGGTGGCTTTAGGAAGCAAGCAGATACAGTGATCCAAAAGCTTTGTCTTTTCATCAATTCAAAACAAAGCTATAGCAGTAAAGGAACAACTACAGCCTTATATTGATGAAAATCACATACATCTCAGCAGTGATAATTCCAACTTTTTTTTCTATGAAAATCTGTGAAAAAAAAGCTGGGAAATTTTGTTTACATATTGAAGTCAGTGGTAGCTGTTTCTTTGCCCATGAGGTAAGTTATACTTTTTAATTAAAAGTTACATGCACTATTTTTGTACTTCTCCCCTAGTAATTGATCCATTTTTTTAAACAAAATTTATATTTTCTGATAATCAAACTATGCAGTTATGTGATTGTAATACTGTATACGCACAGAAAAATACAATAATTATTAGAAGTTTCCCTTTGAGGGTGAATAAAAAGATTAACATGGGTGGGAAACTCATTAATTTCTTAATTTAAATACACACCCCCTCCCCAGATGCCTGATTAATTTAGTCTGTAGTGCTCTGGACCTCCTGGAGTCAAAAATAAAGGATCAGTGGGTACTGGGGGTACAAGTGACTTCCATACCTTTGTTTTTAGTATTTCACAAAATCCATCCATTCAAATGCACTAACAAATATCAAAATTTACTCAGCACAAGCAGAGCTCCAGCAGCACTGGGTTTCTTCCTCCTACCCCACGCCTACCAGGTCAGAGGTCACTGTGCAGCACACAGAGAAGCTGTTGGACGTTTCCAAATCCCACTGTACACATTTGCAACTATTAATGCTAATAAGAAGAAATTAAATTTCCTCTGGATAAACACATATTTTGCGGAAGCTGGAAATAATAGGCATAATTAATGTTATGGGCTTAAAGAACCCATTGTTCTACCTAGAACAAGGGCTTTTTGAACATCTTTCCCCTAGCAACCACAACACTCTCAACTCCACACTGCTCTCTGAAAAGTCCCAGGGTGCATTCTTGTTTTTACCTGATCCTTTTTATCACTAATCCAGCCACAGCAGCAAGGCAAAGGGTAGGTTTAATATCCTTTTCAAAATAAACCATTGATACCCTAAAATTAACTACTGAAGCTGCCTCTGCCAAGTGAAGGTAAAGAGATGAAAGACTGAGAGGAGGAACATGAGATAGAGTGGTGGCTTTGATCTTCTTTGTGCACTCACATCAATTGCATGTGGATCAAGAGCACCACAATAACTGCACTGGCATATCCAGTTTGCCTACTGCAGTACACCAGCACACCTTGTATTCTGCCTTTCCTAGAGCAGCTCTGCTAGAGCAGTCCCCTCAAAGTCTGAGTGAGAGCAAGACATTAGAAGAGAAACAATTACACTGACATTCCTGTCTCCCTCTTTGAGAAGACACACTGCTGACACCCTAAGTACTGTGTACAGCCAGAGAAAAACACGTCTTCATAGCACCAAAGAAAGTAGGTGGTGATGCTGTCTGCAGTGTGTTTATTCCTCTGCAATTCTTCCCTTTAGCCTATGGAGATTGGAGGCTTTTGCTTTATACCATTAAAGACTCACCACCCTGCATGCTGCTTATCAATGACATTTGCTATAGGAAGGTGGCTCTGTCCCAGCTTTTGCCACACAATACTCGTCTAACTTCTCAGATTCAGAATGAGTAATAATTTATACATTTGTGCTTTCAGAACTCCTCACCTAGCTCCTATTCATCTGGCTTTCTGTGAGTTCTCCCAAGCAGCTGCAATGTTCTCCATCTGCCTGCTTTTGTTACCACTCCTTGCTGCTGCACTTGGCTTTGCAGATTCTCTCCCAAAATCTCGTTCAAGATCCCCAATTCCTCCTCGGCTGCAACTTCCAGCTATTGCTGTGATCTCTGTTTGTCCTGCAATAAGTACTGTGAGGGCTGCCTGCTTCATCTGGAGGGAATCCCTCCAAAGAAAAACTGTTTACCTCGAAACAGGCAAATGGCATCATTCAGGCAACAATCTTTCTAGGCATTAATATTTATTGAGGCTTTGGCACCATGTCAACAAGCTGTGTTGCCTGGTAGTATTTTTTCACTGGTTTGTAAAGCTAAATTATTGAGAGTTATCTGTTATTAATGAAATTTTTCATTTTAGGTCAAGTGGAAATTGGGAAGTTTTAAATATTCCAAGTGCCTTTTTCATTCCTTTTCAGTTGGACTGTTACATAAAAAAATGAATTATTTGCACAGTCTTACTGAAGAAAATATTTTTTTTTTTTTTTTTGCATTATCACCTGACGCAAATGACATTTCCTTACTGTTCTATATTTGGCTATAACATCATCTATGAACAGCTGGGAAAAAAGATTCACCTTCTTAATTATAAATATCTGCAAATATTAAGGAGAAGTTGGGAGAGAATAATTAAATGCCCAAGCAAGAATGATTACTGAGAAAAGCAGTGCTGGTTCTTTTAATATGATATAAAGGCCTTGTTTGGTAAGTAATTAATACACAATGAAGTATATTTTCCCCTCACAAGATACCACAGAAATAACTGCAAGTATTCAACTGGAACATGCAAAGGCTTGATAATGTGAACCACAGGAAATGAGGAGATAAGGTAAAACAATTCATAGCTCTTGCTCAGCAGTAGAAGGAGGAGCTGAAAAGGAGAGCAATGAGCACTTATCTGAAGGATGCATATTAGGACTTCCTGATATTCCTATGCTTGGAAAATAAAATTGCAGATATAACTGTATAGCTGTGGTTCTTAGGCAAGATGGTAAGAGAAAAGTAGAAAGGACTTTTTTTGGAAAGAACACTTGTCCACCTTAAATGCTCCAAAATCTGAATTCTGAAGTCCTTTACATAGAGAAAAATTAATTACACTATATATTCTTGCATCTGAGATTGCAAAAATAAGATTTGGGTGTTTTAACTTGTTTATGCATTTTTAAATACCTAGTTTTCATTGCGGTGTTTTCAGCAGTGGGCCTGAAGTCAATTTTAGTCATCAGTTTTACATTTCACACAGAAACAGCAAAGAAAAAAATTCTTCTGAAGTAGGAAAATATGTTATTGAGAACAAAGAAGTGGGCACAGAAACTCCGAGGCAAAAAACCACCTAAAATTAATTCTGCAGTATTTTTCTAATGATCATATAGTCATGTAGATCATAAAATGGAACCATACTATAGATCATAGTATGGGTTGGAAGGAACCTTAAAGACCATCTAGTTCCAACTCTGCTGCCATGGGCAAGGATCCATTCACTAGGCCAGCTTGCTCAGGGCCCTGTCCAACCTGGCCTTGAACAATTCCAGGAAGGAACTATCCCCAATCTGTCTCAGCAACCTGTTCCAGTGCTTCACACCCTCTAAGTAAAGAATTACTTCCTAATATCTAAACTAAACCTAACCTCTTTGAGTTTAAAACTATTGCCCCTTGTCTTGTCACTATCTGCCTGTCTAAAAAGTCCCTCTCCCTCCTTTTTTTCCTAAAACATCTCATGGTACCTGCAATGAGGTCTCCCTGCAGTCTTCCTCAGGCTGAACAACCCCAGCTCTCTCAGCCTGTCTCTCCTCCCTCTCACCATCTTCCTGATCCTCCTCTGAACAGACCCACAGAATTACAGGTGGGGTCTCATGAGAATGTTGGAGGAGAATCACCTCCTTTGATTGCTAGCCTCTCCTCTTTTGATTGACTATAAATCCCAAAGAAAATTTTCCTTGAAACAGGAGGATAGAATGACAGATTTTCATTCTCTAAATAGGATATGTGGTATGTTATAGCATTATACATCCAGAGAAGGAGATTCCAGTGAACATGCTGCAGTAACACCCAGGTGTCCATCCATCAGAAATTTCACTAGACAAATGTGGAATGTGTGGGGTAGGCTGCAGAGCATGCTCTCTGAACATATGCTGTGAGGACATCATACAAATTGGACAGCAGCTGTAACAGGAGCTCATGTAAAACAGCAGTCAGGAAGGCTGACTTGTGTACAGCACCTTAATTGCTAATTTAAAACAGGGCCACATATGCTCAGCCTCTGATGCCTTAACATTTGGTTAAGTCATATAACACTGAGCTGTTATGGACTGCTACTACCCATGCTGGGGTCCCCAACATCATTGGAATGTCCTGTGTAGAGCTGCCCCTTACCCACTAGGCACTCTTCCAGACTTCAGCCTAGATGAAGCATTTTGGAATTGACCCTGTTGCATTTCAGACTATTTTTAAGTTTGGTTTTTTTTTCCAATTTTCAGGATCATTGCTGATCTCACCAAATATTCTAGGCCAATTTTGACTTCTAGAATTTGATTCAATACTTCTTTTGAGGAAGGGCAATGTTTCTACTGTTTTTAGAAAGAATGTAATCAGTCTCTTTATAACCAGTTTATCTCAGAGAAAGTTGATCAATGTCAGAATAAATCTGCTTTAGCAAAATAATTGAGCTTTTTCTACAAAATGCAGCTTGGAACAATATTTATAGAGGGAGTTATTCTGGTGGACTGTTTATCTCAGAATTACTTCCTATCTTTCCTTTTGCTTTTTTTATGTTATACTCTTTGCTGTTTAATTTAGGTGGGTTTTGATATTTTATAAATTTGCATTTACAGTCAGTATTTAATTGATTTTTCCATTAAAAATTCATTAAATGCTGACGTTATTGATCAATATATCAATTTTTATAACACATTAGTTATAGTAAAGTTATAATTAATAAATATTAATCAGATTGCCACTCAATATGACCCAAACTGTACTTTTTTTTGTTCTCTGTGTGTGCTCATGACAGTGGAATGTGGCACTGCTACCAGGGTGATTTGATATTTCTAGTCCAGGTTCCTTAGGAATGAGTCGTATAGAGCTTTTGATACAAGTATATATCTGAATACATTTTTCTTTCTCTACAGCTAGGACATTTATCTCAGTCTCACAGAGAGAAAACTTCAGATACGTCTGGTAAAATTCCAGAGCTGAATGAAATGATCAGCCTTTAAAACTCACCTCAAATCATGACCTGAATGTCACATAAAAGTTTTAGGGAGTGGAACTTCAATGTAACAAGCTATTTTTTAAAGGACTTAGGATTTTTAAACCCCTTTTGTTACTTCTGAGCTCTTTGTCTTGGCAATACTGCAGAGTGGAATTTTCCCATGAGAAATTCTACCTCTGTCAAATGGATTGATTAAAATTTTTTTAAGTTGTACTTAAAATTGGTTATGATTTGTATTCTGAACAGAAAATCATAAACTTGAGCAAAAAAAAAAATAATTCCTATTATGCTTTCTAATTCATTTTTGTGTCACAGTAACATTGTTCATTATTTCAGATCTACTGCTGTGATTTATAGTTTCATTTAAATGTGCCAAATACTAAAGCTTCCACTGCTTCTAAGTTATTTTTCACTACCTTACCTGATAGGTGTCACTGAGGAAACAGGGACTTTTTCCTTGCACAGATTATTTAGAGAAATTCCCAAAAGACTGTTTCAAACAAAGAGCTTGGGGTGCAAACAGTTTTGCAAAGAGTGAAAGAGGCAAAAAGTCAGCGTCAGCGTGTCCAAACTCTGGAAGACCAAGCCAGTGCAAACATACCCTTGTCTCAGTAAATACCATGCAATTCTCAAAGCACAGATGCTCCCTCTGAGCAGTGTCCTTCTGATCTCTTCTTGTGTGATGAATGATGACTAGACAAGGGTATGACACAATAGGTTCAGGAGCTACATTTTCCAGGACAATTATTTTTAGGTGCCAAGGAAAGACATTCAGGACTCTGCAGTCAACTGTGTTTCTATTTATAACTGGCACCTTTCTTCAGCTGAGCACTCCAGTTTAAAAGACAATTGGTGATTGATGCTGCATAAGGATTTCCTCACCAGATCATTACAGCCTTAAAGAGTGCAGAATTTGTATTTAGACAAGGGATCTAGGTAAATCCTTTCTCCATCCAAGGTTAGATTGGAGCAGTCCTAAAATACCATCTAGCTGCAGCAACAGGATCTTAATCCATTAAAACCAATCACCTGTTGCGTATATATTTTACACCCTTGCCTTTTGTTACTCAGATAATTTCTCCATTCAATAATAGCTAAGCCAAAGACATATCAGGGCTGTGTTTACCTCCATGCTCATACAGAGTTCCCCCTGAGACTCTTTTGCTTTTTGTGCTAAAGCCGTCCTTACATTTTGCTGGGGCAGCATTTGAAAATAGCAAGGACAGAGTCTGATACAGTATGTTCTCCAGTTTTAAAATCAGATTCACTGATAGAATAGTGGATAGAAGCTGGATTTGGAATGCAGCAAAGGTTTGCATTGTTCTCTGCTTTCTCCATTCCTTCAAAGCTGAAGAAGCATTTGTCTTGCTTCTCTACTTAGCAAACTGCTTTGGACAGCATCAATGTCCTCTGGAGTTTGTCAAGCCCTCCAACCCTTTCATTAATCTTTGTATTCATGATCTCTTGAAGGAGGAATCACATACTCCTGAAAAAGCAATAAAAGGTTATCTAGACCTCTGCAGAATTAATTTACTTTCCTTACTGGCTTTTTCCCCCTTTACTTCTTCCATTTATAATTACATTAATTGCAGGCATATAAAAGTATTCTGTCTCTTTGACATTAATTACCTGGGAGTGAAGATTAATGAACTTTGTAAAATGTTCAGGATTATACATTCATAAATGGCTAAGAATCTGCATGGGTCATCAGTATAGTGGAAATTAAGTAATGACCAGAGAAAAGTTTACTACTAGTAGTCAAAAGAAAAAAACAAATAAACAACTACTAAAAAAACTCCCAGGAAAAAAAAGAGAAGCATACTGATGTACAAAAAGCTATGCAAAGTGACTTTGTAGATGAATTTTTTTATACACAGTAGTCCTTTCCCACCAGAATAGGTGGCCTGTAAAGCTTTTTTGTTTTGATCTGGGTTTTTTGTTACTCTAATGAAGCTTTATTTTGTTAAAAATTCCTTCAGGTTTCTCACCAAACTCTTAGTCTTTTTTTTCATATTTTCATTTCTACCAAAAAAGAAAATCAACCACTGAGGCAAATAACACTAGCATTTTTATGGCAAATCTCTCAAGGTTTGCACAATTTTTTGGCCAGAGAAAAGACATTGAGACTGCTATAACTGGCTTATTATGACCAGAGCTGTACAGCAGATAGGAGCAATATCAGGAAAGCTGAAAAAA